>CM067318.1:26162072-26491260 GCA_034231615.1 Meghimatium bilineatum
CCAGGGGTGATATGAACAGAATCATAACAGTTCTGAACAAAGTGATGAAAAGGAGACTGAAAGAGACAAGGTGCATATTCAGAGAAATAAGCTGACCAATGAAGTGTGTCCTTTCTGAAAAGATCTGCAAAACTCAGAATTAACTGGGAAACTGAGTATATATTCTCATATATTGCAGATGAACTAAACACTTATGGAATGTCCCCAGTATGGTTATTCCGATTCTGAGTGAAGAATATAAAAAAAGCTAAATTTTCTTGAGTCAAAACAGCACTAAATTTTATTTATTATACAGAAGGATACAAGACAAGATCCTAATTTCTTTAAGATCCTAAAGTCCTGTTCACAGAAAATGTTTAGAAATCTATTTTAATTAAATTTCACATTATCAAATGACCAAAATGAACTGTCACTAGAATATAGACAAACAGTACCTATATGCAACCCTGTAGCCTGCATCTGTGAAGCAACAATACAAACACCAGAGTACATTCTTCAGAAGTGCTTCAACTTTACAATTCACAGAACAATAATCTGACCCACAGGAGAATCTCTGAAAACCAAGTTGTATGAACCTGCAATGATCTAAAACAAGCTGCTCTATGTATGAGCAATATTGAACGTGATGGATAGTAACTGACTCCTGAGGTAGAAGCTGAACAATTAGTCACTGGTATAAAGGAAGGAATTATTTTTGAGTACACAAATAAAAAGTAGTTATGAGTTATAATTGTACAAAATATATTCCTTAGATGAAGACAATTTTAAACTTAAGAATGAGTGAAAAGGAAAACTGAGGCAAGTGATTCAAATTAAAGTATAAGTGATGAAGGAAAGATATGTAACCCTAGTACTGATTCTCACCATTTTTAAAACTGAAAGGAAAACATATATATATATATATTAATATATATATATATATATATATATATATATATATATATATATATATATATATATATATATATCCTTCCTTTATACCATATATATATATATATATATATATATATAAATGGTATATATATAAATGGTGTATGTGATTCTCAAATGAAACCAGACTTTGAAAATGTGTGTACACAAGTTTCTGCAATGTTAAAGTGTTGTTTCATGTTTAGTGATGTGGATATGTGAATAAAAGCTTGAGTACTCTTATTATGTATAAGTAGTCACTGTTTTCTGTGTCAATTATGCTACTAGTCATAAAATTTTTTATCATTTGTCACTTTCTGTTTGCAGTGTTATGATTACTTTTGTTTAGTGTCCACAACTTATTAAATGTATTTTTTATATTCTTTCTAATGACAGTGTTATGAATATTAGTTTTGTTTTGTGTCTCCATTTAACAAACATATTTCTTTATTTTAATGAACCCAACATTTCTTAAATAATTTCATTAAAACAAAACAAAATAAAACCCCACCAAAAAATAGTACCGTTAAGTTCCGAATATTAACCCATCCGATTGTAGGCCGAGAACCTAATTATCCCTTCCCGAAAGTGGAGAAAGTCTAAGATCCGACTATAGACCGACATCCCCAACTTAACAATGCCGGCAATAATGAACTTCATCATCATAAGAAAGAAACCGACATGCTAAATGGAAATGAACACAAACTTTTGCAACTCTAAGAAAATGGAATTCCTTTCATTTGCTTCACTCACGTAACTTGAATGAATCAAGGAATGAAACCCCGGTGGCTACTGTATTCTGGATCAATATATCCGAAAATAATGAATAGGCTGACTTCCCTATCCATGACTATAGATGGTTTATGAGGTGGCGAGACTTTGGGGAACAAAGTTTTTCCTGAATGAATTGTCTGTGTTGGGTGTCTGGGCATTATGACGCGGAACAGCGCTAGTGAATAGTAATTACTACGTAACTATTATGTCACCGGTTTCTGACAGTGACGTTTAAGTGGGAAACGATGAAAGGCAAGACAGTGAGATCACATTTGTTTTTATAAGATACAGAAGAGTTTGAACTTTGTTCCTGGTTATGTTTACCATGTGGTGAGAATACGGTAATAAAATAAACATAACAGAGGATTGTGAAATTGATCTCATCTTCCACTAAATGTACAGTGGTTGGGGGAGGGAATCAATTACGGCGGAATTTTACTACAAAATGCCTATGATGTGTTGTGATTTGGAACCTCATTTCAAATCTTCTATAAAGAAAGATTGTATTTAGTCACTTATCTGAATGGCATCACATAATGTGAGGGAAACTTGGATTGGTTGAGCCGATTGAAATGGGTAGGGCCAGTAGTCCATCTGCGGCCTCAGTGGGCTGGACTAATTAACAGAATATAAGGCTGACTTAGCTAGCCAAGAATACTGCACAAGTAGTTTAGCTTCCAGTTCATACATTTTTATTGACATTGTGATTTTATTCGTGTTTTATAAGAAGGATGCCTGGACAGAAACGAACATCGTATACTGCTGGTTTTAAGTTGGATGTTATCGCTTTTGCGGAGAAGTCCAACAATTCCATGGATTCCCGCCACTTCATTGTGAACGAAAAGCAAGTGCGAGAATGGAGGAAAAAAAGGAAGAATTGTCTTTGATGCCAAGGTCAAAGAGAGCATCACGCGGCCGTACAGCTTCATTCCCTGGAGAAGAAATTATCCGAATGGGCGCTCTCGATATTGAAAGATCCTGCATTCCAGAAACACAAATCGGAGGATTTCGTTGCGTCAATGGGATGGTGCAATCGCTTTATGAACAGACATCACTTGTGTCTACAAACACGCACTAAGCTGGCGCAAAAGTTGCAGAAGGAGCTAGAAACAAAAATTGATTCGTTTTAACTACGATCTATCTCAAATAGGAAACATGGACGAGACACCTGTGTGCTTTGATATGCCTTCTAATCGCACCGTTGAATGCAAAGGTGCGAAGACAGTTTTTGTAAAGACAACTGGGCATGAAAAAACTCAATTCACTGTTGTGTTAGCTTGCATGGCAGATGGGTCACGTTTGCCCCCCGTGATTATATTTAAACGCAAGACTCTGCCTAAGGGTATTAAATTCCTAAGTGGCGTGTTTGTGCGTGCGCACACGAAAGGTTGGATGGACAAAAGTGGTACTCTGGAATGGCTGGATAAAGTGTGGGGGCAGAGGAAGGGGGCAGCTTTAAAAAAACCATCCATGCTAGTCTGGGATTCATTTAGGGCGCATCTCACAGAGAAAGTGGAACAACGATGCCATGAGATGGGGTTGTCTGTTTCTGTCATTCCTGGGGGACTTACATCCCTCTTATAGCCACTAGATGTCTGCCTGAACAAACCATTCAAGGAGAGACTCTGAGCAAAATGGAATGACTGGATGGCATCATCTGATTTAGCAGTGACGAAGGGTGGTAACATTAAAAAAGTTGATATCACCACAATCATTACGTGGATCAAAGAATCATGGTCTGATATTTCATCCGAAATGATCATCAGATCTTTCAAAAAGTGTTCAATAAGTAATGCAATGGATGGAAGTGAGGACGACGCTATCTTTGAGGACGATGCCGACGACGACAATGTATATCCGACTGACGATATCCACCCTGATGTTTCCATGACAGATAATGACATTCGTGAGTTATTTCAGACTTCAGACAGTGATTCGGACTTTGAAGGATTTCAATGACTGTTTGGACTGGCACCGGTAAGTTTTTCCTAAATTTTATCGATATTTGATGTTATTCTGTGTTCTGTTTTTGTGTCTACACTACAGATAATTTTGTTTAAACATTTTGCTGTATGCAAGCCAAACCTCCTATAATTTAGTCTGTTACTATCAAAACACTACCCAGTAAGGCTAGACTATAAACGCCAGTTACCGTTATATAGACGTCATTTGTTATCACAGACGTCATATGTACCCGGTAACTACCGGTACCTACACTTTACTGTAGTTAGGTTAATAAATAACATCACATACTGGTATACTTTTCTGACCAATTTCAATGATCAATTGAAACCGTTATGATAGAAATATATGTACCGTAACAGTAAAAAAACGGTAATACCCATTGCTATAAATAGCGTTTCCGGGAAATTATGCTTAAAAAATGGTGGCGTGTCTGAAATAACGATATAGACCTAGTAAGTGAGTTTTTATCAAGAAATATCGGAGATTTCGAAGGAAATATTGTATGATATATAGAAATTAATGTAATTAGAGGCCTATCATTACGGTAAGTATGATCTAGATTGCTGGTGAACCCTAGTCATTTTATCCTGGCTTAATATATCGGGACATGTGACTGGAATTTTTTTTAAAGTGTTTTTCTCCTTTTTTACTGTGATTTGGATGTCATTTTTTTTTTTTTTGGATCTTACTCTCGAATATAAGTCGAGGAGTATGAAGTCATCTCTGTTTTTTGTCCAAAAATTCTCGGGTTATACACGGATCTTAACGGTATGCCATCTGCACTTAAACAACAACATATTCTACAGAAACTTGTGTAAACACATTTTCAAAGCCAAGTTTTATTTTAGAATGACATACCAAAACAGAAAGTAAGAATGGATATTCTGCATATAATTATAAAAAAGGTATCTTGTTTGTATAAATGTTATTAAAATGGTAGAATATTGTATTTGCCATTACAATTGAAAGAAGGCGTAAAAATAATTCTTGATATCAGCATTAATATAACAATGACTATCACCATTGTTCTGACAAAGTAAGTCTTTAAAAGAGATAAACCCACACAAGTGTATTAAAGTGTTATCACCTTTCTACATGATGCGCCTCAACAAACTCAGTAAGATAAGGACTGCCCATTCTAGTGTGAGTGGGTGACCGCTCAATGGAGTGAGTCTCATATCCTCGAGGAGGTTCATAACCCCAAGAAGCATGAGACTCATATCCCCTGGATGTGGAGGGCACATGCACAGGTGTAAATCCTCTAGAAAGCAAGCGTTCTAGCACATAATGCTTGGGCTCATAATCTCTGAGATTTGAATCAAACCTTTCTATGTCATCTGAGCGATTGTAGTTATGTACTAATGGCCTGTCTTCATCAGGAAAGGCTATGGGTCGAACAGATGGATTCTGAAATTAGTAAACAATCACAGTTAAAAAATAATGCCATAAAAGATTATTTACATGATAGAAATATATAAAATATGGGAATCATGTAGATTTGGCCACTCAAATACTAAAATATTTCCCATGTACTGAAGTACCAGTATGTGGTCTTATTTGTGTCTTTATAATCTGAAGCCAGCTTATATCAGTTGGAGTTGGATAGGCACAAGTCAAACAGGTCTTCTCATAGGTAAACATGCTGATCTATGATCTGTTGAAGAAGAAGCAAGGGAGCATTATATCAATGGGTTGCTGCTCCATTGTGTCTGAGGTTCTGTTCTTCCACTATGCACAATATTTAATTCTAAAATGTCCTCGCATCTGAATGGGTCTTCCCCAAAGTACCAGCATTAGAGCATTTATAATAGCTTCTTTGTTGATTACAAATGTCCTTGAATTTAGAAATTTTGTTATCTATTTTCAGTAGAATCTGAGCCTGTACTAAATATTTCTGAAGTAATGGCTGGAAAAAAATACAATTATTTACCAGGAGGTTTGAAACTCTATTTTCAACATGTCATAGATTTGTCATAATCTTGTTCATGTTTTTCATCATTTTCTATAATTATATAACAACTCTGACACTTTTCTTGTAAGCTACCACTATATTGAGCATTCATTCTCAATCTCTCGTCAGATTTTTTGAGACAGTAAAGGGATGTCCTTTATAGAAGGACAATGATCTCCTAGATTTACAATAGGATGTAGTCCAGAGAATGAAAATGCATTGTATCACTGTTTTATTTGTGCCAAAGGCCAGATACATCCAACTTCAACAGTCATCACCATCATCATCATCAGGTGCCATCACATTGAAAGTTGCTGCACCTTCACCATCTTATGTCTTGGTAGTGCACAACTATGTTAGACTATATCCTGTCCATATCATGTTTCTAGCCCACTTGTATCTCATCCTTCATGTAATGAATGAGAAAAAATGTATTATTCTATATACCCACATCTCAAAGACATCAATTTTATCTGCTAGCTTTTCTAGAACATGTATTCTAGAACTGACTTCTAACATAGTTACTTTAAATGATAAGTGTTAGTATGTGAGACATGCAGTGATTAGAGAATGGTTTGTTGATTTGAGTCAAAGAAAAAATAAGTTATTGTTCAAGGCAACATATTAAACTTAATGACATACATATCCTCTCTGCCTGTCCTCAATCATAGGATGTGTTCTGGCAGGCTCAATCATAGGCAAAGGGGCTGCCATTACTGCAGGATGTGACAAGATTGTTCCACGTGATGCTAGTTCATCAAGGACAGCAGCAGCAGGCTGCCAACCATCATAGAATTCTGGAACATATGGTGGTATGGGTCCTAGCCATGCATCCCTGAAACACAACAATTTAAATATAATTACATTACATTTAAATCTTTAAGTCCTCTATTTGTATATCATTTTTTTTGTCATTCGTTCTCAAATTCCCACCAGATCTCTCTTATAGTAGGTCAATGGCCCTATTAGATTTCCAGCAGGATTAAGTCCAGAGAACGAAAATGTGATGTGTTGTCATTTGTGCCAATGGCCTGACCTCATTCGACTTCGATGTTGAATGATGAGATATGAATAGATCCATATTGTGTCTGCGTGAATCCCAAGGATAGACAACTAAAAGTCTGTTCCTTGATAGATTAAGCAGCCATATGTACACAAAATTAAAAATTGGTAACTCAGAAGTGTACATGTCATCAAGCAGAACGTATTCAAGAATTTGCAAACTATGATAAAAGTACACATACTGGCCTTCTGATATGCCTATGAATGTTAAACTCTGTGGTACCAAACAAATAATGGAAAACAGTGTTCAATTTATACAAGAAACAACACTGCATATTTAGACAAGCATACAAAAAGAAGAATTCCCTTTGTGTATGGTGAAAAATGCAGATGCAATCCTTATATATTATTAGGGAACTAGCTCTGTTCAGAAATA
Source organism: Meghimatium bilineatum (assembly GCA_034231615.1). Lineage (NCBI taxonomy): Eukaryota > Metazoa > Mollusca > Gastropoda > Stylommatophora > Philomycidae > Meghimatium > Meghimatium bilineatum. Next base: position 26,169,110 of record CM067318.1, read on the forward strand.
TTCCTGGTTTTTATTTGGTAGGCTCTAGATGTATTCCAAAATTGATTTACTGTTTATACTATATTTGTTACTCTTTCAATCACCTGCTTTTGTTTTCTTTTGTTTTCCTTTGATATTATTAGGGAACTAGTTATATTCTGACTTATTCCTGGTTTTTATTTGGTAGGCAATGCTCCAGAAGTATTCCAAAATGGATTTATTATTTATCTTTACAGTTATTACTTTTTCAATCACCTACTTTTGTTTTCTTTTGTGGTTTTGCCTCTCAGGCGTTTCCCATTGTTACTTGTAACCTTGGCAATTAGTAGTTTGATAATAAAAGACCAACTTCCTTCCCCCTTTGCTCTTTCTATCCTGTTGACCCATTGAATCATATGTGTGGTCATATGGTCTTGTTTTTTGGTCTGATTTGGTTTTGTCTTCCATGCTAAGATTGATCTAATAAAAGACTTTAATTATGATCTAGGCTTTTGGAGAGTGTATGTTATGTCTCAAGGTTTCAAAAACATTTTGAGATAAATAAATTACTGAACAAATGTAAACGACTTAGAAAAAGTTGAGATTTGTAGATAACACTCTTGATATTAAAAAAATGAAGTAGATCTTTATTAACTATTCACCCATGTGGTACCCATGTGGTAACTAGGGCCTGGACTTCAACAGATTTGAACAGAGTGCAAAGAATAAAGCCATTGTCTTTTTTCAGGCATGTGATAGGAGGCGATTAAGGAAATTTAGGGAATTGACAGAAAAAGCGGTTGCCTCTGAAAAAAAAACCCATTATCAATGCATTATAAATATCTAGGTACAATGATTACAGCAGATGGAAGAAGTTCAACAGAAATAAGATGCAGAATAGGACAGGCAAAAACAACATTCAGAAAAATGAAAAATATACAAAATGAAAAATATAGGCAAAATTGAAGGCAACAGAGACAGAGGGCGACAACATGAGAAAATATTAGACAGTTTGACAACCTGGCACAGCAAGGAAACAACAACGACTTTGATACATAATACTGTGGACAGAGAGCTGTGGAGAGCCATGATCGCCTACGTCACCCGGCATGGCACCTGATGATGATGAGCATACTAGATTACCACAGAAGTAGTAAAATGCTGGCAAAAGTGGCATGAGACTAACAACAGTGTCTACACAACATATTAACAGCAATGCACCAAACAGTAAGGAGTACTTTTTAGAATGTGGTCTAAGAAAAATACTTCTGGTCATAATGAAAAACTGCTCTATACATGACCAATCGCAAACTAGATGCATATCAATTGACCAGAGAACAAGGAGTTAATATGTTTAAAATTCATTATTAAGAAAAAAAAATATTTTGGGAATGACATGAGAAAAGGTTGAAACTACATGGTGACAATACGCAAAATAATTATTGAAACTTTCATGGCTTTGTCACTGCATAAATAAAGAAGCAACATTTCATAACTATTGGATGATTTTGAAATCAACAAGAAATTAAATGAAATACAAACTAATATATTGAAGTAAAATGTTAAATCAGTGATGTATTATGGCTGACTAAATGACAACCAGCAAACTGTAAACTTTCATAAATAGATACCTGTAAAGAATAAGTAAAGTAAAGTAACCCATAGCATTTATTAATGCCGTAGGGGTGTGAGATGTTAGCGATCTCACATTTCAGAGGCTTTGCAAATGAGGCCATCTCCTCTCCCTCGCAGTCTTTACTTCCCGGATTAATCCGGTACCCATTTAAGGCTGGGTCGACCTGGGAGGCCTTGCGATCTGAAAACATTTCTGCCTCAACTGTGGAATGAACCCAGGACCACTCGAAGCCAGTGTGCTAACCACTGCGCTACACAGCTCCCCTGTAAAGAATAAAGCGTTTTAAATGGTATGAAAAGATCACCAATGAAGAACTCATGGAAAAAAAACCACAGACACAAGTAGATAGAAGTCAAGAAATGGCACCAGAGATGGACAGGAGATATAGGTATATAATAAGATCAACACAAAGCAATGTAAGAATGGCATTATTCTGGAATTTACATTATTCTGGAGGAAAGAGTTATTTACATACAAAAATGGTAGGTAGGATATGGAAGGGAACAGGAAGGAATAAGGGTGAGCTAAAGATAGGATAAAATGGAAGAAATCCGTCAAGGACCAGTACTCCTCAGGGAGTTTAAAGAGGAATAGATATTTGGATTATTGATTATATATTTGATGATTGATAGTGTAAATATTTTTTGTTGTATGTTAAACATTGCAAAAATAAACAAACCTGCTAGTTGTCCAATGTTTTCCCAAAGCTTGCCACAATTCAATCTCCTTGGATGTAAGACAGTTGAGAAGTAGATGTTTGGCTTCTGAAGTCAAAACAGGTGCCATAGCCTGGTCGCCGAGGTTCTGGTTGCCATGGTAAGGATCACGGCTTGCCTCATATATAAGTGACAGAGGAGTGAACAGAAAGTGTACAAGCTCTGGAGCATTAGGGTCATGGATATGGGCTTTGAGTTTGGCCTGTGGAAAGTTATTATATATTAAATGTAGTTATAAGACTTCAAATCATAGTTGTAATAGCAAAATGAACGTTAGACAGGAATCTATTGTCATCAGTAATTATATAGGTTATGAGCAGATGCTATTGCAATCCAAGCAAAGTTACAGAGCATGCATAATGATAGTTGCTATGCAAGGCTGAATATGATATGAAAAAGTTAAGATCAGTATTGCAATAAAATCAATCTATACAGACTGCTAGTGCTAAGTATACTTTTATACGGATGTGAAAGCTGGAACGACTTGGAAAGAATGATTCAGGATTTTCAAACACAAGTGCTACAGACATTTGTTAAAAATTAGTAGCATAGATCACAAGACAAATATATTCATCCAGGAGTAAATAAACAATTTTGTAAGTTGCAGCACCAATTTTGACAGTAGTGAAAAAGTGTTTACTTGTTTGGTTTGGACATGTAACGAGACACAACTAACTTTCTAAAACTATTTTGCAGGGAACTTTCAACAATGGAAGGAGAAGCAAAGAAAATGCTAGATTGACAACAGTCAATATAAGGTAATACTGCGTGAAACATAACAATAGCACTTAAGGAAATCATAACCCCCTAGTTTTAGTGACAGTCCGTCATGTCTAAGTAGAACGTTCTAAAAACCTGTGTTTTACGTAAGTACTATGGATTATCAATCAGCCTCATGAGCCAAATAACCAAAATACTTCTCAGAATCATCATGAAGAGAGTGAGAAACAAAATAAAATCAGAAATAAGTCCAGAACAATGTGGTTTTGTAGAAGGCAAAGGTACCAACAATGCTATATATATATATATATATATATATATCAATTTGGCCCTTTTCAACAAATAAAACAAGGAGTCAGACAAAGATGCGTGCTTTCACCAGACCTGTTCTCTTTATACAGTGAAAACATATTGCGGGCAATAGTAGATATTCCAGGAATATTACAGTGGGAGGACATAACAGAAATAATTTGAGATATGCGGTTGACACTGTTCTGATTGCAAAAAGTGAGGAAGACCTTCAAGATTTAATTAATGAAGATTTAATTAATGTAGTACTCACAGAAAGTAAAGAGAAAGGCTTCTTCCTAAATATAAAGAAAACAGAAGTAATGGTTATTTCAAAGAAACAAAATAACACACCTTGCAAGATTAAAGTGAATGATATAGTATTAAAACAGGTCCACCAATTAAAATATTTAGGTACAATGATTACAGTAGATGGAAGAAGAATACAGAAATAAGAAGCAGAATAGGACAGGCAAAAGAAACATTCAGAAAAATGAAAAATATACTGAGGTGAGTAAGAGAGTTCTGCAGTGCTATATAACCCCTATACTAACATATGAGTGCGAGTCTTGGACAATAAACAAACTGGAAAGTAGGAAATTAGAGGCAGAGATGTGGTTCTACAGAAGAATGATGAGAAGACCATGGACTGCCAGAAAATCTAATGTAGAGCTGTTTAAAGAGTCAAATGCGAAACGGACCTTAATCAACAATATAAGAAAAAGGCAATCTTCTTTTTTGGCCACTTCATGAGTCAGGAAGGTTAGAGAACATTGTCAGAACAGCCAAAATTGAAGGCAACAGAGACAGAGGGCAACAATGTGAGAAAATATTAGACAGTTTGACAACCTGGCATGACAAGGAAACAACAATGACCTTGATACATAATACTGTGGACAGAGAGTTGTGGAGAACCATGACCGCCTACGCCAGCCGCATGGCACCTGATGATGATGACTATGGATTAACAACATGAAGGAATGGTCTGGGCATGCGTTTTGAACATTCATCTGAATGGCTGAGGACAGAAATATTTGGAGGGCTTTTTGTGCTGAAGTCTCCAGTGAGGCATTACTATATAGTTAGTTAGTCGTTATCCTGTTTCCATGATTTCATATCAATGTCTGTATCACGCAGATACCATTTGCCTATATTTTTGTACCAAAGTAGAGGTCACCTCTGATCTCTTCCCAGATTAATTCTCCCAAATGTAGATCCTGCGGTATTCTGCCATCTTCCATCCTCCTAGTATTTCTCAGTCATCTGTGTCTGCCCAGACTAAGAATAGAAAATGTTGTGATATTGCTTGTTCTAACCTAACTCAATATTTCTATGTAGGCACTGCATGTGAAAGCTATTTACTAATTTCTGGTCCATATAGGTTGCACATGTTTATTTCATGTAGGAAATGGTCATCAAATAGAAGTTAGATTTGTTTAAATTAAAAAAAAACACCTTTTGTTGATGCATTTCAGCCATAGACATTAGTCTAATTAGGCTCTATCAGAGCTTTTAATAAAATAGTGGAGGTTGTGGTTCTGGCAATCCAGTCACTACAACCTCCATAATATAACATATAGCCAAACTCACCAACAAGTTAAATGAAAGCTTAAACTTCTGGAAAATGTCCACAAAATCTCGGTCAGGAGGAGGTCTTGACCTTGCATTCAACATTCCATCTAAGAAGTGGAATCACAAACTAATTACATATTCAACCAAATTTCTGATAGTTTAACTATTCATGCAGTATTAAAACATATTGTGCCATATGGTAAAGAATATGAAAATACACAATATTTGAGAGAATAAAAGTAGAATCTCCAATTATAAAACCATTTCTATATATGGGAAAAAAGCTTCAGGCCTATATTCTCTGCTTAATATAATTCTTCAACAAACACTACTGCCTTTTCTGACTTCAATAATTTTCTGACTTTAGTTCTGTTCATATCTTACCTATTACTCAAATAATTGCTTCTAAATATTTTTATGCAAACATTTCTTAGTCTTCTTCATTTCCTACTTTCCTTGTCATTGGAAAGATCAAGGAGAGAAGAGACAGTGGTAGACAAAGTGAGACATTTCTGGTTTAGTTGTTACTGTGGCACAAAAATAAGTCAAAAACTGAAATTATTAACAACACAAGTGACAGAGAGTTGTGGAGAAGCATGATCGCCTATGCCACTCTGGATAGCATTTGATTGACTTTTCCTTGTGCATTCCAGAACACATTCTTCTTTCAGTGTTTTCTTAATGTATGTCTCCTCTTTAGTGCTATTTCTTAAGTTCTCTCTGTACTGCAATTGTTTAGCTCTTTCCACAAGTGTCACATTTATGGCACCATCTTACAGTTTGAAGCCATGCAGTCAGATGGATTTTTTTGATTGAAAGTGGTCAACGTTAATACCACCAATGAAGAAAATTTAGATGGATGGACACAGCATCAGAAAAGAGCCAGAAAATTTAACCAGACATGCTCTTGACTAGAACCACAGGGAAAAGAGGAAAGTTGGAAGACAGGTATAACTGAATAAGAAAAGTGGAGGAAGAGAGAGAGAGAGAGAGAGAAACTGAATCAAATGGGACCACATGGACACAGCTGAAAAGGACATCTCAGCACAGAAATTGGATAGCAACAGCTGCAGTCCTATGTTCTACTGAGAAAATAGACAGATAAATATATATAGAAGGGATACATGATACTTCATTGATAAGATTTTGAAAACAGTTCAGATCCATTGTAATAAAACATTCTACACATAAATATTATCAAAACTTCATTCAAAATTTATTAATTAATACTGTGCATTATATATACTATATTTTGTTCAAAATTTACTGCAACATTAGCATACATATCATTTGTATTCTAGTAAAACTATAAGCACATACATCCACACAACCATATAGGCCTACAGAAAATGTATACATTAATTAGAAACTATTAAAATATTAATAAACAATGTGAAACAATGCTACACACAAATATAATTTTACTGTTCCACTAGACAATAAGGCACAGATGTGAAGCATATGTAAAACAGCATATGTAAAACAAACTTTTTCTACAAAAATATATTGCATGCTTGTGTGTGGTTATATATGTTATTTTAATGATCCTGTTGAAGATATTTTTATTGTAGTCATCCTCACATACGGAAGGTCTGAAGGAATCCCATTGGCCTATCAGATCAACCATCATGCAACAATAAACTCTCAGCAGATGACATGCCAATATAACAATATAATGAAGCTTTCCTCATGTGGAATCATCAGTCTTTCATCTGTACAATTCTGTTTTCCTTTGTGGTGCAACATTCGAAAAACTAGTATTGACAATCATGCTTAGGGAAACCAAATGCGCTTTAGCCCTGATCATGTTCCTAGCTACCAACGTGAATGTGTTGCCCCAAATTGTGAGCACATGTGCAGGATATCATAAATCCATAGAAGAGCCACGAATCAGGCAACCATGTTAATCATGCATGATTAGAGAGCTCTTTTGGATGGTGGTGAATGCATAGCTGGCTACGCAACCCATTCCAGTGCTGAGTTGCTCTTGACATCTTGGACAGGAAAGGATGCTTGGTTGGGGAGCTGAAGCTCATTACTCCAACTCTGCATATTAGAGAAAGGTAAACTAAAAAGCCACTAAGTCTGTAATGTATCCCCTCTGAATGGGAGACTTTTCTCAAATCATTGAACACTGCTGAAAGTTGGAGTCTTCTGGGTATGAAATAACACTCTGGAGAAACCTTCCCATGGCACATAGGATGTAAGAGCGATTCGCTCACAATTTTTGTGGATTGATATAGCAACATTGTAGTAGTCCCTAGTCTCCACACCATTTAGGTGTATTATTATTATTATTATTCATTGACAAATGACATATCTAGGGATGATATGGTAAGCATCACATCCCCACTGCATTTACTCTTCTAGAAGATCTAGTACAATGCATCTGTGATGAACTGGTGACTTAAACACATTTCCAGCTCAACTGGAAATACAACCTTGTACCATCAAACTAGAAAGCCATTGCACTAACCACGTAACTACTGCAGCTCCATTTCTATAGGAAAAGGGACTTTTAAGTATTATTAAACTCTTCTCAACTGCAGCGCATCTATTTTGATAATGGTCATAGTACTCAAATATAATCAAGAAGACTGTGGTAACTGGTTAAGTGTTTTATCCCAATAAGACTTCTTACATTGTATTTTCAATAGCTGCAATATTTTAAATTCTATATTTGAATATGACATTTTATTTAGTGCCCCCCTGGAAAATGTTTATACTTATTCTCTTAAGGTCACATAAATCTCTCTCTCCCCCACTTCCAATTTGGAAAATATTTTGGACACTGTCACATAAAAGGAACTGTTGATCCAATAAATAGCTTTATAGCAATTGGTCAACTCAACCTCAAGAAATGGTTAATAGAACATATCTTAGAACATAAAAGAGGCTGGTATGATCAAAAACATTACCCTTGCCATGAAATTTAAAAAGAAAATACATTTTAACACGTCCTTGATTTTGTAAGGAGACGAAACATTTTTCTTTTAGTGCTCACATACATTTATACAAACATATATATCTCCATTGGTGGTATTAATGTTCACCACTTTCAATCACCACTTTTGAAGCCATCTGACTGCATGGCTTCAAATTGTAGGATCAATGTGACACTTGTGGAAAGAGCTAAACAATTGCATTACAGACATATATTTATACAAACATATATATCTATATTTATATACATACACATAAACACACACATATATATTTATAAATAATACACATTCAGTTACTACAGCCACAAACACCAACACATTGTGAACAGATCGGAGCAGGTTATAATTCTACGTCTCAGAACAGGACACAACCGACTCTGCAGTCACATGTATACAGAGTTCAAATTTGGCAACACGGCCATGTGTACAGGCAGTACAGAGTGCCAAACATATACTTCGGGGGTGTTCTGGGCATGGGGCGCTGGTGCGGACATGTTGGCCAGAGGAGGCGGCACTGGAGTTGGGGCTCTATGGGACACTGTGTGGACTACAGGGGACGGTGAGTTTTATTGGGGAGACAGAATTACAGATATAGTCATGTTTCAAGTGAACGAAAGAAGAAGAAGTTACTACAAACTTTTACATCATAAATATTAAGTGTTACAATATACAGCACTCTAAAATAAAATATGCTTATGCCAAAACTCTGTTAAAGAAACATTATAACAGCTCTTATAGATGATAACAACAAATAATTTGCCATATGGGCAGAAAATAAAACAAATAAGCAATTATTCAAATCCGTGTAGCTATTCCTTCTTATTTGCCAACCACACTTTAAGCAGTTTATCCTTGATAAGATCAAGAGAGCATGCTAACAATATACACATATATCATTCATGGTATTTAATGTAGTTAGACAATACTATCTATGTATCCCTTCTTGATTTTTTTTGCTGTCACAGGATTTTATGACAATCGGTTTCTGGGCTATGTCACATTTGGTCGCTTGATATGCAGTAATATTGTGATGTTTCAGAATGTGGGTAGCTCCTTCAAACCACCTTCTTATTTGTCTTCTTTGACTCTTGGTATTTCTATTTTAATGTTGTATGCTCTTACTGCTGGCGACTCAATATGGGTTCATCCTAATTAAGTTCATCCTAATAAGACAACTATTTCAGTTTCTGTTTTCCAATATATTTGACCACAGACATTGTTCCAATAGTTCATCTAATCTCTTCATTTCTCACATGATCTCTTCTGGTTCTGTTTGCTGTTTTTCTTAGGCACCTCATTTCACATGTAGTAAGCTTTCTCAAGTGTCCACATCTGACATTGACAACACAATATTGGTATGAAGATTGAATTTATGATTTGCATTTCGTTTAAATTGGGATAGATGGTTTTCAAAATTGGTGAAGTTTATAATTTAAATAATTAACTTTTTTATTCTTGTCTCTATCTCTTATTCTTCTGTCATCTGTAAAAATTTTTAGTGCCACATGTAATATCGAATTATCCTACTGACTAATAGTACCTGCTGAGCAGAATTAGGAGTGTGTTTCACCAGTTTACTTTGGGAATAATCAGTATACATACAATAACATTGCAAGAAGTGTGATGACATCAGATCATAATCAATAACCGAACATGAAGTAATGCAGCTTTACAAAGTACAACAGATTAAATATATATTTTGACCAAAAGGTCTTATTGAAGCGGAGGACAGACTAAATATAAAATTTGACCATCAAGGAACTAAATATATATTTTGTCAAAAAGAAGACCGTTATAATATGGAGGACCATCAAGAGACTAAATACGTATGTTGACAAAAAAAGAACTTTAAAAAGCTGAGGACAGTCAACAAATTAATGTACATATTTTTCAAGCGGTTACATTTATTTTCGTGCCGGGACATGTGGGCGTTCGAGGCAATGAAAGAGCGGATCAACTGGCATCGTGTGCGATTGTGGCACAGGGCGATGGGGCAATGGATCGCGCTGATGTTTTAAACTCCTTAAGAGATATAACACGTGAGAGTGAGAATAATGTGGATGATGATTCCTTTTCAATGGCTAGGATTAAAGATCAGGGATTGAAATGCGGTGTTGCTAGAGGTGAACATTTTGGAGGGCGCAGAAGAATGATGGTCAACCAGCATAGGACCGGTACTGTCAGCAGAAGTGTGATGGCGGATACACTCAAGGAGAGATCGGAGCAACTATGGATGTGTCCAGTTTGCAGTGATGATGATCCAACGACTAACTAACTAACAAACATATTTTTACCAAATGGTCTTATTGAAGGGGAGGATACAAGAAATAAACAATTTAAATTATAAAAATCTAACATCACCTTGTAAATAAAAATTAATTTTAACAATAAGAAACCTATCTGGAGATTTAGATTAACAGCATAGTAGCCAGGCAAGTGAAACACATTAAACACAATAGCTCACACTACATTACCTCCAACTAAATATGCAGCATTGATTAGAGGAGAACAATGTTGGTTAGATGCATCATCTCACTCGACAAAGTCACCTTAATATATTATTTGTTTTCCCATATTGATAACTTACTAATACCCATGTTTTTTTATTATTGTTAAGACCTACTGAATATAGGATTATGCCATTAGTAGGTAGATTATGCCATTAGTAGGTAGATTATGCCATTAGTAGGTAGATTATGCCATTAGTAGGTAGATTATGCCATTGGTAGGTAGATTATGCCATTAGTAGGTAGATTATGCCATTAGTAGGTAGATTATGCCATTAGTAGGTAGATTATGGCATTAGTAGGTAGATTATGCCATTAGTAGGTAGATTATGCCATTAGTAGGTAGATTATGCCATTAGTAGGTAGATTATGGCATTAGTAGGTAGATTATGGCATTAGTAGGTAGATTATGGCATTAGTAGGTAGATTATGCCATTAGTAGGTAGATTATGGCATTAGTAGGTAGATTATGCCATTAGTAGGTAGATTATGCCATTAGTAGGTAGATTATGCCATTAGTAGGTAGATTATGGCATTAGTAGCAAAGTGTTGGTATAAAGATGTTCTTCATCATTTGTTTCTTCACTTCCATGTTGATTAGTCATACAAGGTGCAGATGTTTACTGGATGTTGCTTGCATTAAATAGTGTTCAGAATGATTCAGACTCCTCAAGACAGTGCCAGCCGCCACTTTATTTTATTTTTGACATTAAAAGCAATGAATGATTTTACTTCTAAAGAAACAGTATCAAGCCTTTTGACGTTAACACTAATGATGATAAAGTATTATTGTTGATGATTTACTAATATAACTAATACATAGCAAAAATAGCAAATGTAAATAAAAAATATTTTAAAAAACATAGGAACTAGGACTTTTTGAACGGTACGGTTCAATCAGGACCATTATCATGAAACAACAATGAATTCGAAATAAGCACACAACACGAAAAATACAATGACATGCTCTTACATCAGCATCTCATTATATTTGATGAAAAAAACGCAATCATGTTTAGTTATAGGCAATAGAGGTGCTCATTTGAAAAGTATGCACCATTGACAGGCAAAAATCAAATGAGGTAAGTGATGAATGCTACAGGAAAATAAAATGAACTTGTAGTGTCAAACCTAATTAAGTGAATGTTCCACATTAATAATGTTAACTGTACACACAGATATAAGCAAGCATTTAAAATAGTGTACATGTGTAATATGTGCACTAGTTTGTATATTTCTTTATGTGGGAAAATGTTTATTTTAATGCATGTTTATGTATATAATATATATAATTGAGGTAAGAAATACTTTCCACGAATCTCTACGTACGGGTGGATTATTGTGTGATCATGTGTACATATTCATATGTGAACCCATGCTTGTGTTGATGCATTTACACAACTATATGCTTGTACATGTATGCACAGACACTTTAATACATCTATGTATTAACTATATATATATATATATATATTTCACCAGTATTGTTATTTTTTAAAATCCAATCCATTTACCTTGTTAACTACGGACCCCTTCCCCATCTCTCCAATATTTTATGTGGTTTATTGGTAGCCCCCATCTTACACATGTACACTATTTTGTTTGTTTGTATGTCTCTGTGTACAATTATTGACTCATTAACTTAAGGTTTGACACTAATATGGCTCATGTTCTTGTAGCATTCCATTTACCTCCTTTGATTTTTGTCTTACAATGGTGTATAAATTTCAAAAGAGCACAAATATTGCTTATAATTACCACATAAAAGATGATTGCATCTGTTTTCTTTAAATACAATGAGATGTGGCTATAAGACATCTCATTGTATTGATCATATTGTGTGTTTAGTTCTAGTTTGTTGTTGTTTCTTGTTAAGGGTCCCAATGGGACCATAATGTGAAAAAGTCCTTATTCTTTTGTTTTTTGGTATTTATTATTTTCCATTTGCTATTTTTTAATTATATTAGTAATCAGTGACAACAATGCTTTATTATAGGCATTATCACTTATTTTTGTTAATGCAGCATTCTCCACCTTGTCGGATATCTTCTGACAGTTTGGTTACTATTTTTACTTTTGATGTTAAAAAGAATTTAGTCATTAGCAACAAATTGTACAACATATTTTTAGAACTTTAAAGGATTAAAAAGAAAAGTTTGTTCATCCTAATTCCTGGCAAGGTGAATAATACTCAATTTGGCAATAAGGTTGTCCACTTTTGTGGAGGTCAATCAAAGAAGTCAATTGCCATCACACCCTGTGTCCTCTTGTATATATGGCTCTTTATCGATATGCAGATGGTTATTAAGCACAAAAAAAGAAGTATTCTGTTAAATATTTTCTCAGGAATAGGGACTTTTCAAGTGATATTTGTTTCTTCTTCTTGATGTCTTTTGCTAAGCCAGGGCAGCTTATGTGGAGAAAATGTTTCTTGTATGACATCAATAAGATATGTATACATTTTTGTTATTATAACAGGGGGAGGGAAGGGGAGAGAGGAAGAAGAGAAAGTTAGAAAACAAATCTGTTATAAACATAATTATAAGAACAAATTAAAAATGTAACATAAGAAGAAAACATCTGCTTACCTCCAGACTGCTTATTCTTGTTCTTAGCTCCTCTGTCACGCTTTCTCTTCTCCAGTTCCTTGAAGGACTCTGCTGCTTGCTGGAGTCTTGCGACAAACTTCTCAATGTCATCAAAACAATGGTTGAGTAATTGCTGTGAAAAACAGAGATTGCATGTATAAGGTCAAGAAAGAGCATCCAAATTAGACTTGTTAATAATAACAAATAATACATGTTTCTCACCAGCTAACAACCAAGAATATCTTGGTCTGGCATGATCTCACCTTGAAAATCAAACTGAAAGTCTACAATGCAATCATTTTTGCTTTTGTTACTATATGCAGCAGCATATTGGACTATGTTAGGCAAGAAAGACAGCTGAACTGTTTTCACATTTGGTGCCAGAGAAAACTCAAGTAGGATGGCAACTTGGTATGGTGATCTTCCAAAAGTCTAAGTTGGAAAATATCCATACCTTGTTCATAAACTCTCTACTTTTCTTTTGGTCATGACGTTCACATGCCAGATGAATGTATAAAAAGAAATTTCTTTGGTGACCTGTATGTAGGTAAGTATTCAAATGGAGATTAGAAAAAATATTTCTCTAAAATCCTAAGGCAGCAAAATGGATTTGTACCAGGTACATTCAGATTGTACCTATCTGTCTAGCAACTTGAGTCAAGATGTTTTCCGTATTCAACCAATCCCCAGAGATGTGCATTGATTTAATATGGAAAACATGTTTATTCCACATTTGACTCCTGTAATGAAATGTGAAAATGACTTAACAAAGGTACAGAATATAGGTAAAGGGCATTTAATATGGATAAGGGAAAATAATAGTTATTTAAAAAAGATTTATCAATAAGACTACTTTAACAACATTACAGACTTTATTAGATTCGAGGATCTCCCTGGTGTAGTTTTTAAGCCTTTAATGATGTGCTCAAGAAGTATTAGGTATGTTGATTATCCTCTTCGCACACTGGACAAGCCCATAGGTGCTCAGATCTCCGCTTCAGTAAATCTCTCAGGGTGTAATGGCTGATGGTTCTGGTCTCTGTTGGTTCACTGCTCTTTTTTAAATCTTTGTCAGGGGTTCTCTACGGGCCACGCCCATCCTCACTCCCAATTCGTGCATTCTCGATATTGACTCATGCTCATTCATCTCAAAAACCTCTGATCGTGAGGATTACGAAGAGCAATGAGTATATCTGCTCAGTCCATCTGTTGTGGTGGCGAGGCTAGCTAATTGGTCGGCTCGTTCGTTTCCCTCCTCGCCCGTGTGTCCGGGGACAAAACTAAGTGTGAGTCTTCGTAGTGATGCCCGCATTTCTGCTCTCTCAAATGACTCTGCCCATTCCCTACGTACTCAACTGTTTTGACTTTCTGAATCAAATTCAGAGCGTTCGAGAGGTATAAGGTTCAAATACCACTCATGAGGTCTTGTTCATAAAGTGGATTTGTTAAGGAGAATCTTGGGGTTATTGCTTCAAACTGCAGAGTCGCTTGTGTGTTACCAGTGCCCGAAAGGGGAGCAAAGAATAGCAACACTGTGTACCTTCCACGCATGTCGTAAAAGGGGACTAAGTTATGAGATGGAGTTGGCTGTCCCATCCCATATAGGGTCAGTGACCCAAAGTCATGCTGAAGGCGGATGTGTCTGGCCAAAAGGCGCAGATTCCCAGCAATGCTGTAAACCATGACACAACGCATTCCGTTCTCCGAACTACATCCTACTAATCTGCAGGAGTTTGAGAGCAAACGCAGAAGAAGAAGAAGAAAATTGCAGAGTTATGTGCTATGCGTGGTACTCTTGGCAGGTGGCTTGCAACATCGTTGATAGGGAATACATATGGCGGTAACCCTAATACAATGAAGTCAATCCTCTACATTTTTTTAGCCCTTTTTTAGTGTTGGGGAACCTTTGTATCACAGTGGGATATATTACATAAGGTCTGCACACTAAAGGGTGCAAGTGTCAGGTCTTCAGTCATAACCTAGGTTGGACAATACCTGTTAACTTCCATAAGAATCATTCTGTATATAAGTTAGAGCTGCAGATAGGATTTTGGCAAAGAAGGGAGGGAAGCTAAAACAAAAAGTAGTTTCCTTGTTTTCATGGAAATTTCTCTTTTCTCTTTCCTCATATTCATTAAATTTGTGGTGACTTGTATTGGAAAACCATCAGGTTGGAGTTTAACCAGCTTTTTGGCTTGCTTCTCAGTACTAAATGTGTCATGTGATGTATTGTCTCCAGAACGTTGTCTTTCTAATGAACTCCCTGAATACTCATGCATTTTGACATGATTTATTCATTTTATTTTTAATGTCATCAGTCCATCGTCTTCATGGTCTGCCCTCCATTATTTGTCTTTCTAAACAGTTGTGTCTCTTTATATGACCAAACAGGTGTAGTTTCTGTTATTGTTATTTAGTAACCAATATTCTGGTATCTTCAATGTGTTTGTAATATTTGAGTTTTTCTCTTTTTTTCTTCAATGATATTCTATGTATCTTTCTGTAGCATTTCAAAGGTGTTGATCTTCTAAATGTACTAAATGTAGCTTTCTGATTTTCTAAGAGGAAAATCTGTTTTCTGATTCCCCCCCCCCTTCCCATCTATGAACTTGAAATAAATCAAAACAACTATTTAATTCAATTTTTAGACACACCCAGTTAATACAGGCACATTCAATGATGCCTGCCTATATTCTGCACACAATCTGTATAAGTTGTCAGGTATATAAGGCTGTCTGCAATAATTAAAATATATTATAATATATCATGAATAATTTCACACAGGTAATATGGCACCCACCACATCCTTCTCTAAGATCTCTGTGCTGCCACCTTCTAAACTTTCCCTCTCTCTGACTGTGTTAATACGTGTGATTAATGACCTCTGCTGCCCAATGGGTCCACCGAACTGACCACCATGGCTATAGCTGGTCTGGTTAAACTGGTTGAACTGTCTCACATCTGTTGTATTGTTTGTCTGGTACTGTCTGGAGTCTGTTAAAGAGAAAGTATATATTAATGTATCCACATTCCTGTGCCAGAATTGAAGAACACTTCATTTAATGACATAATAAACATTTGTTAAGATAATCAAAAAAGCCTCACTAAGCTTTAGAAAGTAAGATGATGGTGATGATAGAACCCAGAGGGTGTACAATTTTGTCATGTTTGTTCCTTAAGCTAGGCAGAGGAGTTTTACCTTCAGATCCAGATTGAAATTTCTCTGGCATTCTTTTTTTTTTCGCGGGAAAATTTTCCACATGACTGTTTTACTCAATGTTGTAGTAGGGTGCAAAGTCATGAGCTTAATCCTTCTACTCCAGCACGTAGCTTTGCTGGTCTGATCAGATGGCACCCACACACGTCACAACTTGAGTCGACACATTTGAATCATGTTCCCGGCTAGGGGACATAACCACAGGTATGCACATTTATCTTTCCATCTATTGAAACATATTGACTGAAGTTGTGAGGCGAGTGGGTGCCATCTGAGCGGTCTTGGTTCAAATCTTGATGGCTGCATTATGGTTTTTCTTTATTATTAAAACCGCAATGCTTCTATATTATATTATTCAGTTCCATTCTATCACAAACCTGCAGTAGTAGTATTATATGTGCTGTGTAAAACACAAGAGACTTTTTTAGTGAAAATCTCAGCCCCTTAAGATGACTATCACATTATGAACAGATCAGAACAAGTTATAATTCTACGCCTCAGAACAGGACACAACCGACTCTGCAGTCACATGTATACAAAGTTCAAGATTGGCAACACTGCCATGTGTACATGTGGACAGGCAGCACAGAGTGCCAAACATATACTTCAAGAGTGTTCTGAGCATGAAACGCTGAGGCAGACATATTGGCCAGAGGAAACAACACTGGAATCAAAGCTCTATGGGCCACTGTATGAACTACAAAAGACAGTGTGTTTTATTCAGGAAACAGAATTACAGATATAGACATGTTTCAAGTGAACAAAAGAAGAAGAAGAAGAAGAAGAAGAAGCGAAGATCTTACCAAAGAACTCTTTCATGCCTTGAAAGTCATAAGCATTGCCAGGAGGTTCTGGTGCTGGCCCTATTGGTGGTGGAGGTATTCTGGGTCTATGGAAAAATAAATATTATAGTTTAATAATCAAATACAATATAGAATAACTTGAATATTTCTCATAAAACAAAGAAATAATTTATTTAAAATGTGCACATTGTTTAAAAAAATTAAAAGAAGCAGATTAACTACATTGTGCTTGGGTATCTTCATATATACTCAGTATCTCCAAACAAAGCAGCGTGTTAACAAGTCCAAAGTAACACTCTGAGACATAACTCACTAGCTTCAAGTGATGATCCATAGAGACTTCAGGAAAATTGTACATGTAAACAAGATGCCATGGTCCTTTGTTGAACAAGTGACTTGAAGACAAATGGCTTAAAATAAACTTGTGAATTAAAAACTAGTATGAAGAAACAATTTTGGTGTATTTGTTGGTTGCTTCTATCTCATTAACCCCTTGGCTGTGGTTGCATCAAGAAGGATACAATGAAAAGTTACCTCTATGTTGCTGATATATTCATATGGAGCAATGAATGGGTCAAGTATTCGTATAATTTATCCCTGAAAACACCTGAAAGTGTTCAAATTCTCTTGAGTGGCTAGATCAAGCTGTTTAGAAATGATTTAACAATTAAGATTCAGTATTTTCACACTATGTAAACCTAATTTCTAATTTCTGTGTGTTGACGCAGATAACCTTTCTTTCTGTACTCTACAACTATGGTGAAGCATAAACACAACGTATCTGAAATTTATTAACATTTGGAAGAACATTTCTTTGATAATTCTAGCATTCATTATCTGATTCAGGAAGTGATTTAGAAAGTGTTAATTTGCATTGTAATACGTTAGAGATTCTGAGAATATAGTATAATTCAGATAACATTTGCAGTGCACGTGTTTCCTATTCGTGGTCAGACACGTGATAAGGTTAGTTCCACATTTTCGTTATCTGGCAATGATGGTGTAATAATTCAGAACATTGATCATGCAAGAATCTTTGAATGTTTATCGCATGATACTATTATACAACATATTTGTGATAAGACAAATAAATATGCTGACTAGCATGTTACTGATAGGAAAAACTTTCCGGAATAAAATGGTTTATTATGATTATTTGTTTGACATAATGTGCAAGAGGAGTGTATATAAAGGCTTTTACGTCTCCTCCACAATACAAAGAAGCATTATGCTTGTAAATTCATAAATTAGAGTATACCGCAATAATACACACACATTTTTGAATGTGAGAATGCAGTGAGCAAATTGGTTAGAGGGGAAAAAATTCAGCAACCCTTAAAAAGTCCCAACACTGCAGTCACGATTTGATCATTTTACTCCGCACAGCCAAGGGGTTAAGAATCATGAGATTTGTAAGTTTATAACCGCATATTTTGCCTTGGACAAAAAGGGTGAGCAAAAAATAGTGACTCCAATACTATTGGAAGTCTAAAGGTACAGATGTTGCAGCCAATCTGTAAATCATTACAATGCATTCCGTTCTTCAGACTAGATACTGTTAATCTGCTAGAATATAAGGAATTTTTATGAACACAAAAAAAGAAGCTATTCCATAGACTGGTGATAAGGACATCTGATCATATCACTTCACTGTTCCCTGTAGTTTCCTTTAGCTCAGCAAAAGTCTGGATCCTGCTGTTTCTGCATGGCTTTCTTTTCACGTTATACCCCTTTATGCATTGCAGTGCCAGGGATAGAAGAGTTTTCTGGAGACTGCTTTTTTTTGTATGCTTCATTTATGTTTGTTTTCATTGATTCCTTTATTTCTGTAATCCATCTTTTGCATGGTCTGCAAATGGCTTTGTATCCATCACGTTTTTGAGGGGTAGCCTGATGATGGTAGCCTGGAAGCATGTGAAAACACTTAATGTGTTGTCTTCTGATGTAATCCAGGATTGGCATTGTGTTTGTTAGTCTTCTGATGTTTTCATTTCTGATTCTGTCTCTTATTGTTACTCGTAGAATTCACAAGTCATTTCTAGTGTAACAAGTTTTCTTTTGTCTTTAGTGTCCACGTTTAATATTGGTAGCATAGTGATGGTATGATGATCGTTTTATATAGTGCAGTTTTGGTGTTCATTTTGTGTTTATTTTTGAAAATAGGAGACATTTACTATAAGATCTGGTATGCTATGTTGCATCTATGCTGAATTTCGTTTGTGTTTTCTCCAATTTACTGCATATCTGTGTGATCTATTTCTTTATTGCATGTTTTCCCATTATTTTAGCCTTAATATTTTAATTGGTGCTTTCACTAAAGACCTCATATTGTAGAATAGTCAGTTTAATATTTTACATACTCCAGTGTATATGTCCATATGTCGCCATGAACTTGCTCATTGTATCTTCTTGTTTCCCCTTGTTCAGCTAAGTCCTCCAGAATTGTCCTGCACGCAGATTCAAAACAATATCACTTATCTTGGCTTGCCTGACTTTTCCTATGCTTTTTATTGTCTGGCAACAAGGTACACACAAAAGTGTTCAATTCTCAGTTGCATTAGCCAAGATAAGTCATGCTGTTTCGTATGTTATATATGTGACATTTCCTTTACAATGTGGTCCTCACTACAATTCTGTAAGCCTCATGGTTCTGTGAAAGTTGCCCAGATTCTTCCAGTATCATGGTTATAAGATCTTTGATATCCTGTGTCCATCGAAGTTATGGTCTGCCTCTTTTCTCTTTCCTGGAACTTTTCATGATTAATCTGTCTAAACCAATGTATTTTTATATGTCTGAAATATGTTAGCTTGTGTTTTTTTTTGGTTTTGAGGAACCAGTCTTCTATGTTCAGGTCTTTGCAAACGTCTGTGTTAGTTCATCTTTCTGTCCATGATATTAAGACTTACCTATAACATTTTATCTTGATTTCCATATATTTTCTTTTCCATTTGGATGTCATTGCCCATGTCTCACAACCATATCTTGCCACTGAAAAAACATAGCTTCTTAATAACTGCAGCTTTGTTTTTCTGTGCTTCCTCTGTGTTTGGGATCTTTATCAATAATATGATCTTTTGCGTTCTCCACCAGCAGCCAGTTGTGTGCACAGTAAGGGTGGATGTCTCCTTGCTGAGTAGCTTCACGTAGTTCAACTGATAAGCCAAAGTCGTTGCGGGTGGGGGGGGGGGTGTGTGTCTGACCCCTTTGTATATGCATGTAGAGAATTTGGGAGATGGATTTGGTCCAGTTCATTCAGTGATATCCCCACAGCAGAAACCATATGACTTAACTATAATCTTAGTAACTATAAACTGAGCATCTTCTGAAGTGTGAAGGGAAAAAGCATTCGTAAACAATACAAATAATAAAACAAAATAATAAAAGACTCAAGGTAGATGTGCATAACAGTGGTTGTGTCCCCTAACCAAGAAGCAAGATTCAGGTTAGGTGCCATCTTTATGATTGAGGGATGGCTATAATGTATTTATAGTGGCATCTTTAAATGTGAAGACTTGTTGCATAGATTTTTAATATTTCCTGCCTCCTTCCACTGTACATTGTTGTGAACGGTGAATTGTTGTTTATCTTTGACATTTGCCTCACAAGAATATTATTATGTTCACATGCACACAACATTTATCTATAGTATAGCTTTCAACAGTGTTTCACATCTCTGTGCGCTTCCAAAATGTTGGACATCAATTTTTTTTTATCTCTTTCAAGAATCCCCTACTGCATTCCAAAATATTTTTAAAGTTTGTATCTCCCTACATGAAACCCTTATATTTTCTTTAAAATACCAAGTGTAGAAGTTTGTCCTCCACTTGTTAGTACAACATTAATATTTCTGTATCACAAAGAACTGGGTGCATGCTTATAAGTCTATAGAGTTTGACTCAATAAATCTCATATTTAATTATTAAAACATTGTGTTACAAAGGCCCAAAAGGGAAACAAAGAATAGTAATACTGGCCACTGCAACACATATAGTAAAATGCAACTAAGACGGTTGGGCATGGGATTAACTATTCCACTCCATAACCTCAGCTATGATGAAGTCTGCTAAAGACCCATGCATTTAATGCAGGGAGTGAATCAACTCTTTTATCTGCAGCATGTATCAAAATTATCAAAAAGTCACAAAAATGTGCCCTCTACAGTAAAGAACTGTCCAGTTGGTGGCAGTGCAACCTACATTCATAATGAGTAAAAGTAATCTGGGAATTGCAAAAGCTTTAGAAAACTTCCATAAAATAGAATGCCAGAACACCATTTGTAAATTCCAACCATTTGATATAGGGAACAAGAGTAACAAACTGATGCTCTTGTGAAGTTCTATCATCACCATTATTAGGGTGATTGATGATTATTTGAAATGGATTTCACCAGATCTATTCTTCTATACTCAAAAATCTCTTCAGGCTTTCTTGCTCATGTTGATTAGTACAGTAGTCATTAATGAGCGACACATGACCACTGATGGGAGCAACAGATTTTTACTAATTGACTAAGGAGAAAAATGTGTGAACACTAATGGAGGCCATAGAAACATAATTATTTGGATGATATTTAATTATGTATAATATAATTTTATAATTATATATAATAATAATTTAATATAATTATATATAATTATATTGCCTAGAAAATCACTACAGCCAAAAAATGTTGGGTGGATGGCTACATCCTGAATAGGATACGCTACCAATTTTTTTAAATTAAGAAAAAAATAATGAAAAAGCTCTAAGAAAACAGGCAAGCTTTTTCTAAATCCCTGGGGATTATGTAAAGGAAATTAGTTTCAAAAGGGGGCCACAGGTTGAGGACCACTGAATTAGAAAACCATGTAAGATGTAAAAACAGGAACACAGTAATCATTGTTGACTAAACTAAACATATTGTAGTACTCAATGAATAATGATCAATAAACAATACAGCATCAAAGGTATTTGTGTCATTAGTGGTGATAAAGCAAACCCTATACATGTTTTATGTGAAGCAAATATTTGTCATGGGCTGTTTTAAGTCTCTTTAGTGTGCTAGGCGGCTAAAAGTCAGAACCATTGATGTGAGTTTGTAAAGGGAGATTACATTTAAAAAAAAAGCACTTCAGCTTTGTTTGGGTACCTTCTTTGTCTAGAAGACACTTTTAAATAGTGCTACGGTCTTAATGGAGGTTTTTTTAAGCATTTTTCTTACTTCTGATATATGCTCTATTTAATTTAATAAAAGGGAGAGTGAATTCCGTATCTATGGCCCTGCTAAAAGCATTGCTAATAATGATTGAACCAATACACAAGAAAAAGAAACACAAGTATTATTAATGATGGAGGAGTTAATATATGACTACACTAAGTGGACAGAATAGTGTAAATATATCAGCAAGTGATTTGTGGGTGCAGCTAAACCTGAGGTAGGAAATATTTGTTGGTTAGAGGGGCCGGATTGAGCTTTTCTTGTGTTAATTAATATATTTTATTAATATAACAGGGCTGTCCATGTGTTGTTTGGGTTCAAAATGTGAGCATAAAATAGTGACACTGTGACTTGCCACGTTTGTAAACAGCGACAGTGGAGGTATGAGGGGGGGGGGGTGTGTTGGCTGGCCATCATACAGAGGGTCCAAGTGAAAGTGATTGCATGAAAATCATGCTCATTTTGACACAACGGGGGGGGGGGGGGGGGAGAGAAGGAACACATATAGAAGTCAAGATGTAAACCACGGTACATCACATTGTGTTCTATGGACTTCATCATGTTAATTTGTAGGAGTTGTGAGAACAAATGTGGAAAAAAAATATTGTAAGCTTTAAACAAAGATTTATAAATGTATGGATCTTGAATGGAGCTAGTATATATAAAAGTAAAAATCTAAAAGTATATAAGCTCAGTGCCCAGTCAGTTGCTGATTACGCGTTCTTCTGATCTTTCCAGAGAGGGAACACTTTCTCCCATCGCCTCTAGTCCTTCCCATTTCTACCATTCTCTGAATATGTATGTTATCTCTTTCGACCTCTTCCTCGTTTTCTCATAAGGCATCCATGACTCTCTAATCAATTCAATCATGTCTCTTCCGATCTCAGTGCCGTTCATCAAGGCTCTATCAAGTTGGATAAATATGTTGGTTTTATTATAGTGTATTGGTGCATATTGGTCTAGTGGTAGAATACTCACCTGCAAATTACAGGTTAGCACAGAAGTGCCTTAGGTTATCAGAGTCAACCCCAACAGAAAATTCTCACTGCCTAGCGGGTTAGCATAGGAGTGCCTCATGCCAAGGGAGTACACCCTTACAGAAAATCTAAGTCAGATGACGGCTTATTAAACCATTGTCTGGCATCTCCTGTAGTTCTGCTTGTTTTTAAGTGTACTGACGTTGCCTTTGCATTAGATCTACTAATCAACTGATCCGAGATGGGGTTAGTGCAAGTGGGCAAGGCCATTTCTCCATAAAAACCTGCCCGGGTAGGCAATCACATGTGAATACGTGAATCTTTGAGGGTCTCAGTCTATTTGAATTTTACTCTGGCCTGCTTCCTGATCGTCTGTCAAGACACTAAAGGCTTCATCAAGGTTCATAAAGGAGCACAAAAAGTGCATATTGACATCATTATACTAGGATTTTACCATATGTTCTCCGCCCCTCTAAGCAGTGCAGTGATCTGCATACAGAGATTACATAGCCATATTCTACGGCATGGCAGGTGTCAGTGTTACTATTCTTTGATTCTCTTCGGATGCAGTGAACACACAACTCAATCGCTAAAGCTATACTTATTAGATCCCTATGAAAAATTGCACCTGTTAACTTGACATCGAGGCCCGATTTCGAACTCGCTAATTTGCGAACGCAGAGAAAATGTTATGATCACTTCACCACATAGATTGACGGCGGTACTGACAAATAACAAATAGGTGACACAGACTAAGCAATGATGTCAGTAGTGAGCCATGGCTTTCATATTTCATGACCCAGCCTCTCTTTTTTTAAATACATAAAATGACAAAGGAAAGTGGAGCAAAACTAAAAAATGGATGGCAATGATAATAGTCATCAGAATAAAGTAAGGTTAAGCCACACCCCAACAAAGACATTTTCCCAAACACACACACCCGCATATCCTTATTCTCTTGCTCTTAGCACAGGGCGTTGGTACCGAATGTATTTGAAGAGTTAAAGAAATAACCAATCCCTTTTAATGTAATAGAAAATAGAAAACAACACAGAAAATTAACAAAACAAAAATAAGTTGAAAATATGTCACACGGAAAAACCCCACCTTGCATCATTCTGTACCTTCAACTTTCTATAAGACCTTTCAATAGAAAATATAAACATGACAAGAAATGCCCATTTTGATATTTCGATGCATTTCATTGGTAGGCCTTGGTTATTTTTGGCATGCGACTCCACATATATAACTAGTGACAAACCATAATCATGACAATAATAAAAAACGTAACGAATGAAGTCCTAATTAATTATGTGCAGAGGTCTTCTATACTGCAAGCAGTCATGAACAATGCCTGCGTCATTTTATTTGCTTGAAGACTTAAAATGGAAGAAAGGTACTCGCGACAACACATTTACCAAATCATGACCGTCTACATTATAAGACCAAATGGAAATCAAACATTCTAAAATGACTAATTTATTTTCATGATTTCATTGGACCATACTTTGTGTGACAGCCAATGGAAATCAAATGAGTCATTTCAGAAGGCTTGATTTCCCATTAGCCGATAGGTATTAAATTTCTGAATGTCATGATCAAAGTCTGTCAAAGAGGACTCTGACCTTTATTTTCTGTGACGTCCAGAAGGTCAACAACAAACTGCACTTACTGTGACAAGGCTTCTAACGAAGGTCATGACTTTGCTATGTCGACCCCCCCATTCTTCACCCATCTTATATCCGCCTCTACTGTTCTACTTCATGTAATATTTGTTCACCCTCCCATGTCAAATCTACTAATATGAGGTAGTCTCCCTCTCCGAGAGTCATATGAACGATATGATATAATTATATCGTAATGTTATCATTATCATCAGGTGCTGTCTTCGCAACGAAGGTTGGCTGCAACAGACCTCCACATCCCCTGAATCTTGTTTTGGTGGTGCACTCTGCTAGGCTGTAGCCAGTCCATCTTGTGATGTTACTCTCCCACTTGTATCTGCCTACCAACTGCTCGCCTCCCTTTGACTTTACTCTCAAGTAATGTCTTCAATAAGGTGTCATGTCTTTTAATGTATCCAAAATATTTTATTTGCCTGATCTTTATTTCTCTTAGTAATTCTTTCTTCATATTAAATGTTTTCAGAACCTCTGTTTGTTTTCTTCTCTTTCCATGATGTTCTCCCTGTTCTTCTATATAACCACATCTCAAGGGAATAAATTCTGTCTTCTAATTGTTTGTTTAGTGTCCATGTTTCTGAGCCACACACTAATATAGAATAGACGTAACATTTTATAATTTGCTATCATAAAAATTTGCTGTCATCTCTTCTGTTCTTGTAATATTTGTCTTTTTTCTCCTTTTTCTTTCTCTCATCTTATCATCTTCTTTTGCTCCTTTTTTACATCATGATTCTCTGTCATTACTTGTTGTTTGTTTTTATCCAGATGAAGACTTTTTAGTTGAAACGACATCTGTCACTGTGTCTCATTGTTAGGGTGTTCTATCAACTTGTTTTGATAACACTAATTTTTGTTAATATTGATATCGATCTTGAGCCAGTGTTCCCGAATGCTACTGTCATGATCAGGTGGTCTTTGATGTCGTGCGTCCATCTTATTCTTGTTCGCCACCTTGACATCATCCCCCCCCCCTCCATTATGGTCTTTAGAGTGTCACACCACAACAAAAAGATACATTACGGTGAAGATTCTTTACATTGAAGTTCCGTGCGGAAACTGCGTGTACTCTGATAGCATGTCCCGATGAGTCATGAAACTAAACACTATGGTAATGGATTAAAGCCATTTTGAGCCGCGCCGCATATTTAACCTTTGAACTTGTTATGAAGCAAATCCCCATCCAAGCTTGGCTGGCCACATATGATATGGGTGTTATTGCACTCTAATGTTCCAGGAATGTTTATTATGGTAACAGTTTCATTCGGATATTGTGTCGCTGTGGAATGAACGTAACCTGAAATATCCAGACATGGAGTAGGTGGGGCGTTTCTCATTCACACAAACAAGAATACCATATCGCTGACAAGTACAGGGTAGATATAAGACACACACCAGGAAATACGTCTTCACATTCTTTAAGTGCCATGCCTTGCAGATTGACGTAATTGATGTGTTTTCGGTACTTATGAATGTATTAATCTGAGTGTATCGTTTATATGATGGATGTAAAGAAAGAGTTCACACAACAATGCAGAGTGCACGAAATGGATAAAGAGGTAGAAAATGAACGTGAAATGATAAAAAGAGTGTTAAAGTATTTAAAATACACCATCTCGAAGTATCGCAGTTAAGAAAGTTCCTTTTCTGTCACCAGTCGTCCTCTGTCAACGAACTGGAAAATAGAAAAACTCACGTCCACTCACTGATCAACGATACTATATTTCGCAGGTCGGGGTGTTGAATTACTAGAACGGCGCTCTCCACTATTGTGTAATGATTAAGAGCGCTAATATAATCAATTCAGACTAATGTCAGCCGTTGAAGCTGAGTATCATAAGAGTTACTTTTAGTTAGCTAACGTGATCCGGTGTCAACGACAGAGCACATGCATAGCAGCCACAGTAACGATCTAGACTGTCCTATGAACTCAGAAAGAACTGAAATATATTTTCAGCCGCGTTACTAATAAATTGTTTTTTTTTGGCATGGAAATAAAGTATATAGTTAGTGACAAAAATCACGACAGCAAACAAAAACGTAACAAATGAAGTCCTAATTACTTATGCGCAGAGGTCTTCTATAACCGTAGACGGTCATAGTTAAGCCTTTAGCTTTGTGCTCCAGAGGTCAGGGGTTCGAATCCCATTTTGTTTTTAAAGTGCATTTTTACAGGGATCCCTATGAAACTACGTGATAGGTGTGGTACTCTCGGCAGGCGGCATGCAATTTCTTTGACAGGGAAGGATTACATATAGGATAATTGGAGCACAATGAAGTCAATCCTCTACGACTTATGAACCCGCCCCTTTTTTAAGAAGATGAAGCAGTTAAGTCATCACAAATAATGACGGTTTTTATGGTGGAGAAAAATGTTACAACATGCGTTTGTTGTTTCTGCAACAATTGAAGTTTTTTTAAAAAGAAAATACAAAGACATTAGTGATAGTGAAATGTCAAAACAAGTGCGTCACTCAGAAATAGGGCCAGAAAGTAGTCCATATCGTAGGGCAGTTAATTGCTAAACAGGATATTATAAGCATTCTGATATTCAAGCAAGGGTAACTGGGACAATGGGGAATAAATAGACGACCCTGACTGACAATTTGGACGATATTAAACATAAAATAACGTCAAATTATTGTCCACTTTATGGCTTGCTTCACGTCCTCAAAAGATACTTGTCTTCATCATACATTGTTTCCAGATATGGTAATAGTTTCCAAAACAGCTTACTTTCATCAATGTTATCCTGATTTTTTTGCTGCATGTAGCTATCGAAGAAAGACCTTCCCTTTCAGCTCATCAGAGGTTAGTAGAAGTCCTGAATCACACTTCCCAAATGTACTTGATTTTCGGTAAGTTTTCCGATTTATTGCCTTATTCAATTTCAAACATTTATGTAGGGCCCTGTTCGCTGCCACTTTTTGGGTAAAGGCCTCCCAGCATTGCTAGTTTGCTTCCTTCGCCAATAGCTTGAAATCTTCAGTGGTGATCATCCTGTTTATTCATCCTGGTTTCTGAATTTCTTTTGCTCATTACGGTGGCATGGGTCATCTCTTCTGCTATCATTAGCGCAGTCTCACTATACGATTAAACGTGGGGTATCTTTCCAGAGGAGAGCAGGAAAAAGAGGGGAAAGACGGACACAGAAATAATTATTGAGAATATTGAAAGCGAACACCATGTAATATTTGTCGAAATATAACAAAACTTGACTAGTCTCTTGTTATTGATTACACCAAAACATTTTAGCTAGATCACATGTTATGTCATCTTCCCATGAAACATTAATCGTATGAGATAACATTTTGTTTTGCACAGTGCTTATAAAAAAGGTAAAGTAACCCATAGCATTTATTAATGCCGTAGGAGTGTGAGATGTTAGCGATCTCACATTTCAGAGGCTCTGCAAATAAGGGCGGTAGCCATCTCCTCACCCTCGCAGTCTTTACTTCCCGGATTAATCCGGTACCCATTTAAGGCTGGGTCGACCCAGGAGCCGTTGCGATCTGAAAAACATTTCCGCCTCAACTGGGGAATGAACCCAGGATATGCGAAGCCAGTGCTCTAACCACTGCGCTAACGCGGCTCCCATAAAACAGTGCTGATACGTTTTGCCGAAACTTATTTTCCTTTATAGCCAATGTAACCCCCCCCCCCCTTTCAATGCACAGTTATCGTACGGTGTTATTTTTCCGATTGATCCAATTAATTTTAGCCTGATTTCAACAAAATGAAATGAATATGTGTGTCCCCTTTTTGCTGCCCTAACTACTTGTTGATTATTGATACAGAAAGACAAAGATGATATCGCAATACTGAGTCAGTATATAACTAATAAAAGAAGCTCAGTACACATATAGACAATCATTCCTCTTACCCTCAATATGGATTAGTTAGTTAGTTTGTTCCTTTCGTGACGCAAGCGACACATAGGGCAGAGGTTTTGGTTCTCCATATGATGCGGTCCGCTGCCTGCAGCTTTAGTTCCTGGGTGATCTTACAGCCTATTAATTCCCCTTCTTTAAGAATGGTGTTTTTAAGGGTTGTTTTATGTCTTCCTCTTTTTCTTAATATGGATTAATCATCCACAATATATGTTTCACTATCAAAATCTGATGTGTCTGTCCATTTGCGCAAGTAAGATGGTGACATCGTTTGTTCGTTCCTTCAACAACACCCTTCTGAAAATCTAATATGACCATTATCTTGCTACAGGAGAGATCCAGCAAAAGTTTGAGAACGAATGATAAAAAATGTAATGTTTACATTTAAGAAGAATTAATTTTTGATTCAGAAACGAATTTTTTAAAATTGCACACACAGCGTACAGGACACTGATCTAGAACATGTTGTTCGTCCATCACAGGTGATGATGACCATTTGTTACATCCACTTTTGAAAATTCAATTTTAGTTATGTCCTTGATTATGAGTTTGTAGATGGCTAATGAGCCCTATTCGAGCTGTAAATTTCCTCGGACAGTTTGGACATGGAATGACGACTGTAGACGGATCTTGGTCTATCCGTGACTTTCTAGCTGCTCTCCGCTGTTGAGCTGCTGCATTTCTTTTCACAAGATTATGCGCTCTTTTTTATTCTAGAACGCCATGTAGATCTATTTTGTGCAAGTTCTTCCCATGTATCGTGGTCTATTTCAAAGGCTTTCAGTGAGTTCTTTAACGAGTCCTTGTAACGCTTCCTTTGGCCACCTTGAGATCGTATACCCTTCTCTAGCTCACCATAGAGAAGTATCTTTGGCAGACGATGGTCTGGCATACGCACCAAATGACCTGCCCAACGAATCTGTGTCTGCATCAGGATCGTGTCAATGCTTCGGATAGCAGCTCTATCAAGGACAGTGGTATCTGGAATCTTGTCTTGCCATCTGATGTTCATAACTTAGATCTAGAACATAATTTATACAAGAACAGACGGGCAGGGAAAATATAGTTTTATACATTGGGGAATAGCACCATGCCATGGACAAGACATCATATCAGTGTATCTATAGGAGCTCCAAACAGTATTAGGGACTATTGTAGAACTTCTCTTGCAGAGACAATGAAAATTATTGTTGTAAAATTTATATATATATTATGCAGTCTGTTGCAGTAAACTTTCGTTGCAGATTTGGCATGTAAGAATGATGATAATGGTAATAATCGCTATATATATATATATATATATATATATATATATATATATATATATATATATATATATATATATATATATACAACATATATTTTACATCATATATATATATATATATATATATAATATATATATATATATATAATCATATATGATGTAACATCTGTTAGTCGAATTGTTAAATAAATCCGTAACAGATAACAACTGTGAGAAAACTGCAATCCGACAGACGGACATTGTAAACGTGTAATAAAGTTTTGTTAATCACTGGAAACACACAGGAAAACACAAAACGACGTTTCAACCAAAGAGTCTTTATAAAGAGTCAACAATAACTCCACGAGTAAATAAAAGTAAGTCCATGATCACTTAACAGAGTTAATTAACATACATGCAGGAAGTCCTGGAGAATGTGAAAGATAACTGTAAATGTAAAAAAAAAATTATAAGGATACCGGAAAAAAATATAAGGATAGAGATATTATATATGGACAAATCCTAAAACGTCGTTGCATTCTAGAAATTAGTTTAAAGGCAAATTGCAGCAGTACTGAAATTATACAATGTAGTACTGAATAAACGCAAGCTAGCGATTATTACCATTATCATCATTCTTACATGCCAAATCTGCAACGAAAGTTTACTGCAACAGACATCCAACATCCCCTACCTGTTGCATTGATAGAACACTCTGCTTGACTATCCATCTCGCAATGTTTCTCTCCTGTTTGTAATGTCTACCTTTTGCTCGCCTCCCTTCGACTTTATCCTCAAGTAAGGTCTTCAACATGGTGGCATGTCTTTTAATATGTCGAAAATACTTTATTTTGTTTGAACTTTATTTTGTTTGATATTTCTTTTTTTTAATAGTTCTTTTTTCATATGAAGTATTGGAACCCCTTTGCTCATTTTCTTCTCTTTCCATGAAGTTCTCCCTATTCATCTATATATCCACATTTCAAAGGCATTCTGTCGTCTAGTTGTTTATTTATTGTTCATGTTTCTGAGCCATAGGCCCCCTACGTTAATAGGTCTATATAATAGATGTAGCATTTTATAATTGTCATTTTTAAATTGTTTGTAATTTGTTTATATGCCAACATTTTTCACATGTCATTTGAAAGTACTTTTAGCCATTCCTATTCTCAGTTTTAACCTGTTTCACATCTATCATCATCAGTGATTATATGTTCGAGATATTGGTAATTATCTAACTGATGTAGTTTCTTTCCATGTACATTTATGTTTGGCATCTGTTCTGTGATTTTGCTGATTATCATACATTTTGTTTTTTTGTATGTTTATATCTAGTCCATATTCTTTACTTGATGTATCGACTTGATCTATTAGTCTGTGTAGTTCCTGTTCACTACTGCTAACAGAAAGTGAACAGTGTCATCTGCATATCTCAAGTTGTCTATTTTTTTACCACTGGTCTTGAGTCCTTACAATCCATCTATTAATGTTGACATTAAAAACATTCACTGTGTAGATGTTAAACAGACTGGGTGATAAATGACATCCTTATCTTACCCCTATTTATTTATATGTATGGTGAGTAGCATTATTATTAAAAGCAGAATTATTAAAAGTCAACAATTTTACATATTTAGGCACCAATCTAGCATTGGATGGAGACTCATCAAAAGAAATTTTACACCGTATTGCCCTTGCAGCGGGTGCTTTCAATAAACTACGCAACATATGGACGTCAAACACACTAAGAAACACCAAAAAACTCAAGTTATTTAACTCCAACATCATCCCTATTCTATCATATGGGTGCGAAAGTTGGAAAGCCACAAAAGCCACAGATAAAAGTCTCAACTCCTTTGAAAACAAATGCCTACGTACCATTCTGAACGTTAAGTGGAGTGACTTTAAATCTAACACTACTATAAGAGAGGAAAGCAAACAAACCTATATATCTTCCTTCATTAGACAAAGGCGTTGGACTTACATCGGCCATGTTCTCAGAATGAACAGCCTAAGAATTCCCCAGCAATCACTATATTGGGTGCCACCTGGAGTAAGAAGAAGAGGGAGACCTAGAGAAACTCTACGAAGAACCATTAATAGAGAAGGCATGTCAATGAACCTAAACAACACGCAACAATTGAAAGACCTGGCAACACAAAGACAGAAATGGAAAGCTATGGTTTCTGCCCTATGCGCCGCTATGGCCCTGGAGGAACATAACATAACATGGTGAGTAGCTGTTTTTACACTGTACTGATGCAGTTTGCTCCCAATATACATTTTAATCCGTCTGATTTATTTTCCATCTATGCCTATTTCTTGTGGACACTTAATTAATAATTCAGTTTGGACTTTGTCGAAGGCCTTGCTATAATCTATGAAGAACATATAGATACTTTTTTGACTTCTATGTATTTATCTATCAATAGTCGGATAAGAAGTCTAGCGATTATATTGCTCAATAATTAGGAGAAATAAAGCTAATACTGAAAATACGACATAACAAACAAACAAAAATATCAAGGCAACTCTGAAATTACATTGTGATATACTGATGGAAAAGTAAAGGCATTATAAACAGAAATCACTAGACCGATGTACACTTTCAACAATCACCCTAAAATTATGGCTCCATTATTTGATCTTATCAGAGTGTGAGCACAGGTGCCTATTTCCTAGTGGTTCCACAGTTTTTCCAGATCATGATAAGTTTCTTTTAGAAAACAATGAGTGAACTTTTTGAGTGAACTCAAATCAGGGTAGTTTGGTCGAAGGGGGGGGGGGGGGCTGACTAGAAAGTCAAGACATAGGTTAAATGATACAATATCCAGTCTTCAGCTAGAGCATATGAGCTCGAGTTTCAATGACAAGTTTGTCCATGTTACACTGGCATTACAACTGCTCAAATAATGTATAATAATTCAACAATAGCTGAAAAACAATGTCCTATACAGGATATGCATCAATTATTATATATTATGTATGTTGAGGAATAGCCAAGACTATACAAATTAAATGTTACTGTACTGAAGGAAATCAAGGATAATGTTGAAATAAGAATTTATCCTTGATTTCCTTCAGTACAGTAACATTTAATGTTGAAATAAGAATTAAAAGGGAGAAAGAAATTAGGTTACGGACGAAATTATGTAAGTTATTAGAAAACAACCAAGGCAGCGCTAATATTATAAACTATATATTATTATAAACACACCACCAAATTATAATAATTAGATAAGTAGTAGTATTATTGTTATGGTTAGCGAGCACACTCCAGGTCACAAAGTTATTACCGTTCATTGTCTCATACCTATAATTCCTATATTTATGCGTATTATGGTGATAGAACGTGATGGCCCTGAAATAACGGTGATATGTTCAAAACATATATATAATAATTGATTACATAAAAGCAATAAAAGGAATGTTACCTGGTACTGAAATATAGTATCAAATCTAGGCAGCTGTCCCAATTTTAGACAAAAATGTCAAATGCAATCCCCAGCGGCTTCATAATGAAAATTAATTTATATGTAAAAGAGGGACAAGCACCAAAGTTGAAGTTTGCCTGGGCTGCCTAAATTCCTAGTATCGGTGGAGTTGAAATACTTATGTAGAAATATTGTGACTAACATGCACTTGCTTTTATAGCAGATTTCACTAATTGTCCTTTCTTGACTTGAATCCTCTTTTAGATTGTTTATTTCAACGCCCGGGAATTACAAACAAAATCATTCTTTTATCCTTCTGTGTAAAAAGTATTATTTGCTTCCCCTCAACATATTTCTCTCAAGCCCCAAAAAAAGATAGGGGTTTTTAGGGAGAAAGGGTAATTTCAAACCACAAGATAAAATTAAGGAGTATGCCAAAATGTGAGCTTCCTGCTTTCTCTTCAAGTGTCTGTCTTGTAGCATACATTGGTTGTGAATAAACTACAACCCCCCTCATCCATTGGTAGCATTTTTCTCTATGCATTTTCACATGGAAGTATTAACTTCATTCACAGTAATTATTCTTTTTAGAATTATAGAAGTGCTTTAACTTCATATTTACATTGAAATCTTGTTTTGTACTACACTTAACTCTTTTTCATTTTTGATACTGATCCACATGCATTCACATAGAG
Source organism: Meghimatium bilineatum (assembly GCA_034231615.1). Classification (NCBI taxonomy): domain Eukaryota; kingdom Metazoa; phylum Mollusca; class Gastropoda; order Stylommatophora; family Philomycidae; genus Meghimatium; species Meghimatium bilineatum. The sequence goes on from CM067318.1 coordinate 26,203,182, forward strand.
AGGCACACATTCCATTGTCAACAAATTGTTTGACAGATTACTTTTATTACTAGTATAGTGACTAACAAGTTCTTCAACAATACAGAACTGTGGACTAATCAGGAATCATCCTTCTAATGTCACGCTAATTTACTTTTCCCATGCTCCTCTTGTATATTTTGTGCTGACAGTGAATACAAATCATTGAATAGTTCAAATAGCTCACTTTAGAAGGATAAGTCCACAGGACTGTATTGGTGAGGGGCTTGGTTACTGATTTAAAAAGCACACATCAACGTCAATGGGATACAAAAACTTAATGGAAAACTAACACACAACTACTAACTTTTAAAATATAAAAACAGTGGATTATATGTTAGTTTATTAGTCATTGGATCATCGTCACTGCACTCTGGACAATGTGCTCAAATCTCTCCTTGAGTGTATCCGCCCATTACACAATGACTGACTGTCCCATTACGCTGTTAATTGACCCTCATTTCTGAACTGCTCTTTTCTAGCCACACCACATTTCAAACCAAGCTCCCTTATTTTAGTCATGGAACAAGAATCATCGTCAATTATACAGTCCCACAGGGCATTGAAAATATCTGCCTGATCCATCGTTCCCCTAACAGTTGTAGTAGCCGCATGTGCAGCCAAACTATCTTCTCTCTCATTACCTCAGACTCCTGCATGTCCCGGCACAAAAATAAGTAACTTTCCACACACAGGAATTCTTCAACACATCCAGCCACTGTTCCCGAATGCACCCCGCTTGCACTTTCACAATCATGCTCATCGAGTGACTGAGTATACAGACATGTGTCACAGTCTGCGAGTACACCCATTTCAAAGCCTTGGTTACTGCCAAAATCTCAATTGTCATGCTGCGTGTTGTCTGAGCGAATGTACCACATTCCTCTCTGATGGTCTTCTCTCACCTTTGAGTCATGAAGGCCCAGGCACTCCTAATGTGTCTCACAACCAACCCATCTGTATATATATAATCATATCCCTGGAATTCTCGCAGATCAGAGCCTGCACCTCCAACTCCATGACTGTTGGACACCATTCCTTGTATTCTCTATTGAGTGTTATATTACTTTTAAGGCTGTTGGACATGTCGGATAATATAGTGGATTATATCTAAAGTGGAAACTATCTTTCTAAACAGATTTAAGATTAAGAGAATATGTGAACTTACCCGCCTCCAGAATATAACCTGGATTGTCCATTCTTCGCGGACAAAATTTCATCGACAATTTCTTGTGCCTGATTCCGGTGAGACATATAAGAATATATGTATATATTCAATTTAAATACAAGAAAATAAATATATTCAAACTAGTGCCAGAGATGGAAACAGTGAAGATGAAACTTTTATAATACTATGGTATAATACAACTATGACCTCTTACATTTATTATTCAATTAAAGCAATGTCTGTAATCAAAGAAAGCATATTGTTGATACCTTAGAAACAGCATCAGCATAACTAAATGTAAGGATCATGATAATACTCAAGGAAGTACGAGTTTGTCACTATTAATTCTTATGTTGGTGGAGTTTTACTATCACTCCAGATTTGTTTATCTATTAATTTTTTTATTATGGGAAGGCTTTCCAGAGCATTTGTAAGTTCTATATGACAGTTTTTACTCTTCTTCTTGTTTTGTGCCACCGTTTTATTTGCTCCAATGGCCCGACATATCGATCTTCGACAGGACTGTTTTACTCAATGTGGCTGTAGTTTGCAATGACATAAGCTAGACAGTCTTCTACTGCAGAGAAGAATTTGTTGTTACTTTCTAGGTATGTGGCTGGTTTAACAGTTGATTTCTTCCCAGCTCTCCAAGCATGGTCTCCAAGAAAGTTCAATCTCAGATGAGATCAAGGGTAGGGTAGTCAACCTCCCAACTCTTCAGCTGCCTCCTACAACATACATTACCATAATTTATTCCGATTTCGAGCCTGATAATACATGGACATAGACACAAAAGAAAGAATTTATTTCTACACTAGAAAGAATTAAAAAATATATTATTTTATTACTAAGCAGCATGGATATAAAAGGAAACGAGTACTTCAACATTCTCATAGACTGCAAGGATGAAGAAATCCAGTTTTCCTACACTAGAAAGGATAAATGAATACATTACTTATACACCAGATAGAATATGAAGATCGATAAGGAACATATTCTAACCTAAATTCAAATGAAGTAAGCAGATGCATTGACTTAAGGGTGGAGGTATGCATCAAAATGCAGAATAGCCCTTCCATAACATCTAGCAATAGCCCAATTCAGTTAGTCAATAATAAATGGTATAACACTAAGAGGTACAGATATTAGATAATAAAGTAAATGTAATCAGCGCCATAGCATATGGTTTTTCTAACAGTACTCAGCTGCTAGTGGTTGACCAGAAACTGACTGAATAGTATCACCTTCAGCACTTGTTCAGCAGTAATGTTGACATTCCTCGATCTTACCTAGAAACCTATTTCCTGGTAGCTTAATGAACCATGAAAGTTCTTTTGTGTGTGCTAGTCACAGTGAACAAAACCTGAGTTACAAAGTGGATCAGCGAGAGACACCATATTACCACATTTTTGGACAGGTGAGACAGATTGAGCATATTTCATATATTAAAAGGCCAGAATGGGTTTAGTCCTTTGGAACTCCAGGTAGTGACCTCTGAGGCGAGTGCATAAAGCACTTTTAGATCAGCCTGGCGGGCTCAGAGTGAACACGCTCCACTATGCAACTGATGCCAATACTCCAATGATAGCACATCAGTGGGTAGAGTTTTACTCAAAAGTGCCCATCTTCTCTCACTAGAATCATGTCTGAGATGGGCTACTGTGAAATCATCCAAAAATAAAGGTAATTGAACTCTTCTCAATTTATTAATTAAAAACATTGAAAACAGGAGTTTAAGTTGGAAACACTTGCACATAAATGGATAAATTATACCAGATTTTAAATTATAAGATTTTAGTTTTGTTTACACATAAAAACATGATGATACATTTCTAATGAATGCTAGAATATAAACATGAACACTTACAGGTGCCATGCTGCTTTGGAAAATGTGCATATCAGCTTGTGGTGATCGCTTTTTGGGGTCATCAATGACTGTGAATAAAATGAGATTGTTGTAGATCTCACGGCGGTCATTCTTGAAGACCGCTGTAGGATCCTGTATCAGGTATATGGGGAACTTCTCTAGTTCTTCCTGCAAAAAAATATGTTGTTAAAGAAATATTTAATGATTACATCTTGATATTGTACACAAGTACATTAATAGAGATAAATTAAGTGTGAAAGATTTCTTTGTGTTTTTATCCCCAGGAATCACAATTAACATAGCTCTTGTATCCTTTTGTGCAATGGGAAGGTGTCTTAAGAGCTTTATTTCAAAATCCAGAAGGCTCTAACTCTCAGCGGTGTGCTGCTTTGAGAAGAAGCATATTACTCAGTGATGACTATAGAGTCTGAGGCAGACCATGTAAAAGATGGACCACAGAAATCAAAGAAGCCACAGGAACAAGCTTACAAACAGCACACAAGAAGGCCATCTCCAGACAACTCTTCTACACTTGACGCCACAAAGCAAACAAGGGCCACAGCGTATATATAGATAGATAGATGACCATTGTAGATGATTTTTTGGGTCTGCCTTTGATTTTCTACCCACTTTCTGCTGTTTATCTGCTGCACCTTTCTTGAATATGAAGCGTCATGTAGCTCTATTCTGCACAAGCTCTTCCCATGTATCGGTCTATTTCAAAGGCTTTCAGTGAGGTCTTTAATGAGTCTGTGTACTGCTTCTTTTGGTCATCTTGAAAATCTATGCCCTTCTGCAACTCGCCATAGTGAAACTGTGGTGGGCGATGATCTGGTATATGTACTAGATGACCTACCCAATGAATTTATGTCTGTATGAGAATAATAGCAATGCTAAGGATACCACATCCATCAAAGACAAGAAAAAGTTATTTGCTCTTATAAGTGTCGGGATTCTATAATGGAAATAAATGGCTATGGTAACGCAGGACAAATATCAAGATAAACTAAAATTGGTAACACATATGTTTAGTTCCAGTTATCTTGATGTTTGAAATGAGACTATGTATCGAAGAAATACTTTTTTATGAATGTGAAACATGGACAGTCAGTTTTAATAAGCTGAAATAAAATGGAGGCTACTGAGATGTGTTTTTGAGAAGAATGATAAAAACATCATGGCTAGCTAAAAAACAACAACTAATATATGTCTACAGGGATGCTAGAGTAATGAGACAAATTATAACAAATATAGAGGCAGACATTCAAGATGTATCCAGTATGTAATGTGAAGAGCAAAAACAAATATTTGGTAACCGCTAGAAAAATCAAGTGATGACAGGACAAGAAGAAAAGCCGCTGGACAGTTTTTCATCATGACATGTGAGAAAGTCACCCATTTAATGTTATAAATGACACAAGAGAAAGGACGTTCTGAAAAACAAGAAACATTATCATATACAACAGCATAGCTTGATGGAGACATATGAGACGTAAACATTAACATGCATAAGTAAACCTGTTTCATAACAGGTGCACAGAACTAATAGTACACTTACCCCAGTGCTATTATCCAATACAATGACATAGTTCCTTTCTACAATAAGTACACATCGCATGGTCCATATGCCTGTTGTATTCTCCATTTGTCTAAGCTTTCGTAGTCCATCTTCTGCGTGGATGATCCCATTCCTAGTTCCAGCTGCAAATGTTGCCAGATGATCCAACTCATATCTTGGCTCATTACTTCTAAAGTCTGACACACTGTTCTGATCTGAATATAAAACAAACACATATGTAAATCAGGAGATGATGATGGTTGAAACTACACACTTCAAAACATGAAGTTTAACTGCTACTCATTGTAAGACTTACATTAGGTTACCGTAGTCGTAACCTTCGATAACAGTTACCATGTTGTTCCGGCAGGCCGACGTTGTGCTTGAACTAGTTACGGGCACAGCATGGGTGGACAGAACAACAAAGAAACCTGTCGCAAGGGTCAGATCTGTGCCCTGATGTCAACGTCTGTTTCAGCTGCATTTGACTCGAAATACCATTGAGTCGGATGGCTGCTGGAACAGAGGGCGGAGCACTTATGGGAAAGCCCCACATGAGGTGAGGCCAGTTTCTAATCAAGAAGACTTACATTAATAACTTCATTGCACTCAGTGTAGAATAATATATGTTAGAATCACACCATAACAAATAATTAACATTGGACTATTATGTTTTTACTAACAGGCCTAGCCTGAATGTTGCTGGGTCAAGATAGGGAGTAAAGAATACCCATACTGTTAGGCATGGGGTCAAGAAAGGGAGTAAAGAATATCCATACCATTAGGCATGATGTCTGTAAGGCATGTCATAGTAGCCCACTAATGAGGTTTTAGAGGTGGAATTAGCTATCCCATCCTATAGAGGAGGTCAGCAGATGGACAGCTGACATGTCTGACTGTTTAAACATCTCCCTGGAGGAGGCAGGTCAAATAAGATCACTAGGCGTTCAGGAGATCATAAAGAATACTACATTCTGGAAATAATGTCACACAATGATGATGATCCTATAGAGGGTCAAAGGTACCCAAGGTTGTGCTGAAGTCAGACGTGTTAGGCCAAAAGAATCAATATTGCAGCTAAGCAGAATCAACCTTCTTATCGACTTTTTTATATTATTGCAGTGATTTTCGTTGGTCATTATTTAATGTACTTTATGTCATCCGGCCCAAGCCAACCAACGAAATTCACGGGAATAATCGAAAACATGACTCAAAAGATTCGTGGCGAAGTCACAGCACACTCATGCATGACCGTCCGCTGTATAGAAGACCTTTACACAAAATTAATTAGACTTCATATGTTACGTTTTTGATTTTTGGCGTGATTTTCGTTGGCGACTATTTTAAATAATTAGAATCAAATCACCTTGGCTATTTTTTGGCATGTGACTCCAAAGTATATAAATAGTGACCAATGAAAATCGCTACAATAATAATTTTTTTTAAAACGTAACTAATGATGTTTTAATTAATTATGTGCAGAGTTCTATAATGCAGCATGATTCAAGTAAAGATCAGAGCATATGTGAGCGTGTTAGGATTGCAATGATAACGATCTAGCAACTAACTAAAGAAAAAGTATAAAGAAGACAGTTGAAATTAAGATACATAATGGAGCTTTAAGTGGAATACATGATTATGTCTGTAAGGAGATAATGATATAGATCAGACACTACGCAATATAAAAATGCATATTCTACTTTATACGAAAACATATTTGAGTTTATTGTTTCAGTGCAAGAAGAGGTGTTTTGCGGTTTTGAGAGCCTAGGCCCTATGCACGAAGCAGTTATTTTTGGCCAAGGACTGAACTGTAATCATGTGTTAACATATATCTGCTTAGTTTGTGTCGTATTGGGTGTGGTTCATCATCCGTTCAACACGCATACCCAACAGGGAGGATTTATGTCGCTGCATGATTATGCTCGAAGGCTGAATCAATCACAGAAATTTATGTGATAAGGTTGAGAGATCATAAGATATATAACTATTTTTAACAATTAAAGAAGTAAAACGAATCAGGAAGAAGTAAAACGAATCAGGAAGAAGTAAAACGAACCAGGAAGAGAGAAATGGTTGAGAAAGTTGTAAAAACGAAGAAATGTTCGATGCATATTGTCTCGAAGATCAACGCGTTTGAGATGAAATGGTACAGAAAGATACTTAAAATATCATGGAAGGAAATAGAAACTCAGATATAAACACATTTAAGATGCCAGAGTGTTGGTTAAAAAACACAATAGCAAAAAAGAAAACTACACCTGTTTGATCATATAAAGAGACACAACTGTTTAGAAAGACAAATAATGGAGGGTAGAGGACCTGGGAAGAGGAGAAGGGAAACAAGAAGACTATGGACAGACGACATTAAAGATAACATGAATACGTTGTTGGAAAATGCAAGTTGCATGGACCAAGAAAGGTTATAAGAAAAATATTGGCATCTATTAAATATAGAATAAATCAAAACAATAACATATGCCAATATTTTTCTTATAATGTAGTGGGGGGGGGGGGGGGGAAATGAATTCGCTGTAGAGCGAACACTGACCGTCGAAACGAGGAACGAGAGTCCGACGCGCTCAAAATTGCGTATTTATGAAAAGTGAATAATCTCGCATTTCTAATTGTCCACATTAAGCACTCGGAAGACAGATGTGAAGACGAAATAATTTATTTTATAGATTTATTTACCAAAAGAAATGATAAAAACTCAATAGACACAACAGCTGGTATATTAATATATCGTAAACTTGAAACAGAGTAAACGCCAAAAAATGAAGTAATACTAATTTATATTACTGAGAGGCCTGGCCAAAACCGCAAGTGTTTACATTCGTTAGACCATTACACCATAGGTCATAAGTAAAAAAGGACAATCATATCAATGTTAAGCTTTGCCGGAGCACAGGAGAGCTTTCCTGATTTTCTGCGAGCGCCACGGGCTGGAAAATGAGCCAATATATAAAGGTGCCAAATATGGTCCGTCTCCGTGCTGTTTTCAAGAGGCATATACATAACATGAAAAGTACAGAACTACGGAAATAGCCACTTATATATATGTTCAAAGGACTGCTTCTTCTGTTTGCTTAATGACTGTTTGCAAGACGCAAAAGGCCATACAATGTATATATACTCTTAGAGAGAGAGGGTGGATGTAATTGTGGATCCTAGGTAACAAAAGTTATCAACTCCCTTTACATAAGTATTGTTTAAAGCGATATTTCTTGGCACTGTAGATCCTTGACACATTACCACAGTTTTAGTAATGTTTATTGTCATAGAGAACAGCTCGCAGGCCTTTGCCATGTTGTCATTTTGGGACTGCAAGATGGACTCACTGTGTGCTACTGTACTAGTGCAGTATCATATGCGAAGAGAAGTTCTTTGATGAGTATTTCTGATGTTTTCGTCTTTGGTCTGAGACGCGCTAAGTTGAACAGTGATCCATTGTAACGGGTGCGGATGAGAATGTCACCTGCTGCATCTGCAAAAGCATGTCTCAGAAGCGCTACGAAGAATATTCCGAAGAGGGTCGGGCTAGAGCCCACCCCTGCTATACTCCAGTCTTTGCTGCAAAGCTATCAGATGTATTGCCCTCAAGCGATAAGGTTGCGCGCATGACTTCATGAAAGGAAGTAATCGTGTCTAGTAGTTTCGATGTATTGGTAATCATTCTATGTAGAGATAAATATAGACATACTGCATCACAGTCAATGTACGAGAGGGGTGTGTTGAAATATACACGACTGCTTTAGTCAAATCATGTAACTGAGAAAATGTTTAATTCCCTAAATAGACTACCCACGAGAAAAACAATGCATGCAAACACAGAAAGTGCGTTTTGTCCGCATTCAGTACATGCTAATATTATCATCACCACCAATATCACAACAAGCAGTGCTATTTTCCTACTTTTTAGGCGTGTGACAGTGATGCATATTGTCTTACAATACTTAACAATAGTTATACGGGAACATTATGTGAGAAAAAGTACCAAACATCTACGAATATTAGGAATCGATCTCTTTATAATCTTCACTTAATGGTTGGGGATATCCTTACTAAGCCACACGTAAAATTATTAACAAAATATTAGAACAACTAACAATCATACATTGAACCACAACTTAACACCCAAATGAGCTTCCGTAAGAACACAATCTGTACGGATGATATCTTTACACTTAGACAACTAACAGAACGAGACACAGAAAAAAACAAAGATTTATATATTGCCTTCGTCGACCAAGAAAAGGCTGTTGACAGAGTAGACAGACACCAACTATGGAAAACACTATCAATATACGGAGTACCAGAACATTTAATCAATATACGCAAGGACATTTATACTAATAGCCAATGTGAAGTAAGAACAAATGCAGGAATGTCCATTAAATTCCAAATTCAATCAGGAGTTCGCCACGGGTGTATCATATCCCCTCCACTTTTTATAACATATATAGACCACATCTGTAAAATAACAAGTACCAACGTAGAAGATAACATAAAAGACAAATTGAACGAACTACTCTTTGCAGACGACCAAGGACGACTTCATCTTCTGTCGTTCACTTGAAACATGTCTATATCTGTAATTCTGTCACCTGAATAAAACTCACTGTCTTTTGTAGTTCATACAATGTCCCATAGAGCTTTGATTCCAGTGTTGTTTCTCTTTTACTAGATGCGTTGCCATCCCTGCGTTATGGAGACGGGGCTTGATGAAATCTAAAGTCATCTATTTTGTTTTTTATTGTGTTGTTTTCTGTTGTTTGTCTCTTTAAAAAGGTTCAATTTGAGCCGATACGTGGAGAATTGTCCTGTTTAGTTTTATTGTATGTTTTTTTATTTATACTTTTTTTATATATTTTTATTAATAGGCAAGGTATGTGTTTTAGTAACCAGTTTAATTCATTTTGCTTGACTATTTGTTTCCTCTGGCCAATGTCTGCCTCAGCGTTTCATGCTCAGAACACTCTTGAAGTATATGTTTGGCACTCTGTGCTACCTGTCCACATGTACACATGGCCGTGTTGCCAATGTTGAACTTTGTATACATGTGACTGCGGAGTCGGTTGTGTCCTGTTCTAAGACGTAGAATTATAACTTATGTGATAGTCATCTTGTGTTGGTGTTTGTGGCTTTCTTATTGACTTGATCATCTGTTTTTCTGATGGTAGGTGATTGGTATATCTTCGGCAGCTCCTTCCTTAGCCAGTTGGTCTGCTTTTTCATTTCCTGGTATTTCACAGTGAGAGGGTATCCACTGCATGGTTACCCTATACTGGTAAGACAATTCACTAAGTAGTTTTTTCAAGTCTGTTAGTTTTTCAACTGGAGAGCTTGAAGCACTGACCTTGCATCTGTCAGGAATACCACAGGCTGTAGGTCAGAGTTGGAGTTCAGCAGTTCTTTAGCTGCCACGCGAATTGCCTGGATTTCTGCACCATAATTATTGAAGAATTTACCTGTCGGTGTTCTGATTGTATCTCTAGGCTTGTGTGGATATTCTATATATACACCTGCACCTCCATTTCTCACTGAATTCTGTGCTGACCCATCTGTGTATACTCTGACCCATATATCTTGTCGATATTCCTCATCCAGGAAACTGAGGGTGACTGTCCTTCGCTGCACACTGTTCTGTTCGTTCTCGCTTAGTATTCCTTTCACATGGGTCTGAATGTATATTGGCATTCCATGCCTTTCACTCCACAGGGTTTGTTCTGGTACATACCTTAAGGGGCTGTCAACTTCAGGTAGGTCTGTAAGTTGTCTACGGAGTCGTTTAGCTTGATGGATAAAACTGCTTCTTTTCAGTCGCCCCATTGCTAGATTTTGGAATCTTTCCTTCATTGGATGACTTGGCATACACTGAAACTTTTCTGCTTGAATTAGTACTTTTGTGTCTCTGCGTTCGCCAAGTGTTTGCATTCTTCCCATTTTCTGCATCTCTGCTATGGGTGTTGATTTCATTGCTCCTAACATTCTTCTAAGTGCCTGATTTTGCACTTTATCTAGATTTTGTAATGTGGTGTTTGATACAGGACACCACGCAGCTGAACCATATTCCGGGTGTGGTCTTATGCCTAGCTGGTATTTACTGAGTATATTCCCACTGGCTCCCCATGTGGTTCCACTTAGTTTTCTCAGGATAGCTAACGTCCTCCTAGCTTTTGTTGTTGCTTTGTTTATGTGCTGCTTCCATGTCACCCTATCATCAAAAGTAACTCCGAGGTATGTGGATTGTTTGTCTTCTTTCAAGAGCTCTCCGTCTATCTTGATATCTTTACCAAGTACTAATAGCGACTATACAACTACACAACAAGGTAAAAATTAAAAATGAAGATTAATATTGAAAAGACCGAAATAATAGCAATAGCAAAGAAAGAAAGAAATATCACTATCTCCATCGATAACCGTAAACAGGTAAATGAGTTCACTTAGCAAGAATTATATCGAGAGGAGGGAAAAACAGTAAAGAGATACAAAATAGATGCAACAAAACATACCAGATCCTAGGACAGACGACACGTATTTTCAAGAACAAAAATGTAAACATAGACACTAAAGTTGCATTATACAAGACTATTATTATTCCATCACTGTTCTTCCAGTGCCAAACATGGACAATGACAGTACAGGACAAAAGAAAAATAGTAACAGCAGAAATGATATGTTTACGAAGAATACTCGGGGTGTCATCAAGAGATAGAATTAGAAACGATAACATCAGACAGATAACCAAAACAATACCAGCATTGGAACACATCAAAAGACAACAGATCAAGTGTTTTTTACACGCTTCCAGACGACTAACAGATCATGCCACAAATGGTCATGACACATATACATCACGGCTATAAAGTCAGAGGCAGACCATGTAAAACATGCATCACAGAAATCAAAGAAGCCACAGGAACAAGCATACAAACAGCACACAAAAAGGGTTTACAAGAGTATGCATTACAAGAGTATGAGTATACAAACACCGGGAGGGGGGGGGAAAGAAAGATTGTGATCCGCTGACATAGACATTCTGAATCTACCAAAAACACAACCTCGGTAATAAATAACACTCAGTTCAAACGTTGATACTTTTCCGTCCCATAAAGTCGGGAAAGTGGGGTTGGGGGGGGGCGGCTGTCCAGAGTTTCTTCTTTTCTCATTACTCTGTCTTGTCGCGTGATCATTTTCATAGTTGCCACAAAGTGCATCGAAATATCATTTTCCCAGGAAAAACCCAATGATGATATCATCGTTTTGATGTTGCTAATGTGATACATATATGCATCGACGCTCTTCCAGTATATAAACATTACCCCTTTCGGCAGTTTACGGGATTCTCGGAACTCCTCTGTATTGCCACATCTCTTCAAAAGATTTTGCTGTTCATTAATTATCCATGGCTATTTTCCAGATGTGAAAAGTGATTATATGCAGCACCAAAGAACTATCTAACTATTTGATCCACCACCGATTATATGTAGAGAAATATTTTTATCAGCAGTATGTATCGTAAATGTTAGAAAGTCATGGAAAATCCACATCTTGATTAGAAAACTGTCCAGCTTATGACATTACACTCTCCGGCCACAATGACTAAAAAGTTAACTGGAACTCGCAAACGCTCTGGAAAACCACCCACGAAAAGGTCAGATAAAAACAAATCTGGAGCAGAAAGTAAACAAATAAATTAATTTACAAAATCACGTTTTGCACAGGGGGCATGAACCACAAACACGTATTCCATTGTCATTGTCCTTAGTGACATCGACCATAACCAGTTTCACGCGTGCTTGTGATAGAAAGAGGACAGATAAAACAAAGCAAGGAAGTCTTAACAATCACATAACCTTGTATGCACTAAACAACTTACATGAAAACACCAAGTATACATCTTTAATAGCTCTCGTCACGGTCTAAATACGAAGAGGTAGACCAAAGTATACACGTAACAATAAAACAAGTCTGACGTTCTGTTTTCCACAAGGTCATCAGCAACTGAAGATTAATATGATTTAGTTATGTCGCCCGTGTAAACAATCTCCTGAAAGGCGAATAAAGGCTAGAAGTATTGTGACCTGTCGTGAATATCATAAGAGGCGACTGAGGTGATATGGGGGTGAAGTTAGCCGTCCCATTTTATAGTTAAATACTTTCAAAAACATTCAAAATCACAATTGGAGTAAGACAGGGATGTGTACTATCACAATTGCTGATTCTTACATATATGGATAGGATAATGAAAGAGGCAGACATATGGACAAGATAGCGAAAGAGACAGAGGAAAGAGACGAATACAACACCGCAGAAACAACAAGAGACTTAGGTAACTATCTGCAATATCTACTCTTCCTAGATGATCAAGGTCTAACATACGAAATTGAAGATGAAATACATAGACACACAAATTCATTACAGGCAGCCTGCGAACAACGCAATATGAAATTAAACACATCAAAAACAGAAGTTATGAACATATACAGAGCGGCAAAATAGCTAAATGTGTACGTAATCGCAACAAAACTAAACACACATTGGCATTTAAAAACCAGCTATCAACAAGGCAACCAAACGACATATAACAAATACCATCTTTATTCCAACGTTATGTTACCCATGGTCAATCCTGAGAAAGATTGCAACATGTGAGATGAAATGCCCGAGAAAGGCTATAAACGTCACCAGAAAGATAGTAAAGACCATGCAAACAATATATAGAGAGACAACAGATCAACTGGTTCGGCCACCGTATGCGAATGGAGCCATCACAATCAGTCATCCAGGCATACAACAGCAGAAAGAACGGTTACAAAGCAAGATGCAGATGGGATAACAAGATAGGAAGAATCAGAGAGATTGTTTAAAAAAAAAAAATACAGCCTAACCATGACAAGCGTAACAAAGATGGTTAAAGTCTTCGCTGAAATTGCATTATCACATCGAAAAAGCGCAGACATTGCAGTCGAGATGTAAACATGACAACAAAATTCAATTTTCTAAACTACACACAGCTAACCAACATGAGTTTGAAAATAAACGCAGTAGTGTTGTGCGCATAAAAAACATACAGACTGCTGACATTTTTAAGATAGCTGCGTTTTTGTTTTCACATGTCAGCAGTTGAAATACTCAAACAAATGATGTTTTTGTTCACATTCTATTTATTTAATTTAACCCATCAGCCGTGTATTGAATACTCGCTAAAATAATTCAAATAAATGTCATTGAGAAGACTATGTTAATGTGTCAAGTAGGAAAAGAGTATAATGCCTAAATAAACATAAGCATGATAAGGTCAATTAAGAATTACATTTTAAGGGTGACACGAAAGGTATTGGCTTATGAAATCCCTCCTAATAACCGGGAGGGCACGTAATGAGCAGACGCCTATTGTGACAGTGGACACATTGGCTAATCGGAAAACTAAAATGACTCGTGTGACTTTTCCATCATTATCAGTGCCTTTTCTACCCCTGACACCGCAAGGCAAACAAGGGCCACGGTGGATGGATAGATAGATAAACGGCTGTTAACACAAACCACAATCATGACCTTCTGCAATATAAGACATTTGCACCTAATTATAGTTTAATTTGTTTCTATTTTAAAAATTATTGCTGTGTTCTGTTGGTCATTATTTATATACTTGGAGTAGCATGCCAAAAATAGCCAAGGCGACTCCACGTATATGAATAGTGATCATCGGAAAACACGACAATAATAAAAAAAAGTAACGAATGAAGTTCTAATTAATTATGTGCAGAGGTTTTCTATACCGCTATGGTCATGGCACAATCATAGGGTCTTATTTCTTTAATTTCGCTTTATACTCATTTATGTATTGCAGCGTCACGAGTAAAAGAGTTCTCTGGAGATGACTTTTGTGTGTGCGTCATATATGTTTGTTTGCGTTAACTCTTTTATCTCTGTAATCTATCATTTTCAAGGTCTGCCCCTGGCTTTGTATCTGTAGCGTCTTGAACAATGAACATCACGGGCATGTCAAATTATATTTTTAAAGACTGTTTAACTAGCCAAACGGTCTTACATCGTCGACGGTCCCACGTCTGTACAATCGAGTCTTCGTCAATTATGTAGTCGTGGATTCATCGATATATTCATATGTGACACTATTTTACGCTTTACCGTGATTTTAAATGATCACTTTATTTTATGTCCACAACCAATGAAAAAAATGGGAAAAGTCAAATAGCATCACTTTTGAAGGTCAACCCGATGAGTCAACATGACTATAATTGATGAAGGACTCTATACAAGTATAACAGTGAAGGGTTAAATGTTAAAAGCAATGTAGCTAACGCTATTGCTATGTGCTCAAGATATCGCATTTTGAAGCCCAACGTCTTGTTAAAGTCTTGATTTTTTCGAAGATCCCTGGGTTTAATCGCTTGAAGGTTGGTTGCTGATCCAGCGGTCCATGGACTCATGCCCTTTGACCTAATGCCATTAAATGGCATTATATTGCTGGGAAGTCTGTGGATTTTCGGCCCACCCAGGGACAGAGCCAGAGAATAACTATCACACCTCCAGGAAGGCAGGTTTCAACCAATGCACTGCTCCTAGCCAATGTAGCCAAGATAGGGTTGACTGTGCTCATTCCCCGCCACCAATTGACTACTGGTTATGCCGAACTTCTCTATTGGTCCAGGCATGCAACCAAATGTTCAAGTCAAAAGGATTGTCACGTCCTGAGTCACTGTGCCTCTATGATGGGTTTCAGCCATAGGAAAAACAGTGATGTCAGTTTCCTCCTTCCCAGTACCGCACAATACATCTCTGGCTTCCTCCCAACCAGAGAGGGTGCATACATATATATTCAGGCAAACATGAAACACATTTCAACAACAAAACAAAAGCATAATTGTATAGATGACATGCCATGAAGCTTCTATAAGAAGATAACCTCAATATAACGGCATGTCATCCACTAAGGTTTTCTGTTGCATGGGTGGTATGTCTAGTGGGCCATTGGTGAGATTCACAGACGCAACCACATGCGTAAATCGTTTGAAGCTACGGAGTTACTTGCTGTGAGTAGTACTCTCGGAAGGCGGAGTGCCACCTCGTTGAGAGGGAATGCGTACATATGGAGGTAACCCGAGAATAATGATGCCAATCCTCTACGACTTTTTAACATTAAAAAAGGCAAGGAATGGTCCTTACAACTTTAAATTATACCCCCCGCCCCGGTGTCCTACAACTGTGGTTGCCATTAAATACTGAATTTTTAAAAAATCCCCCCCCCTTTCACTGTAATACTGTGGAGGTTGTAGTTTCTTCTCACTTAAGTAGTTAGTTCTTGCGTCACGATGCATTTTATAGGGAAAGTTTCTAAACCTTGATTGACTGATGTTTCGTGCAATGCCAAGGAGACATACCGTAATGTCTATTTCCCGTGTATCTCAATCTGAATAAGCACTGAAATTTTGGTTTTCTTTCCAGGAGACTTCAGAACAACGGAGATCAAATCGATTCTTGCGATACTGGTCAGGTAGGTCTGATACGAGGATTTCCTACACATTACAGAGTAAGATCTTCCCTCAACAGTTCATGCTTTAGTTTAGTATAAGTATTGTCGTAATGTGACAACAATAGTCTTCTTTCACAAGAACCTACATAAGCTCACCTCTACATCTGCTAACTGTTGCTGATTGGCAGAATAATGTCAGGAGAACGGATTGCGTTGTGTCATGGTTTATAGCTTGGCTGGGTCTTTCGGCCTGACAAATCAGACTTCAGCACAGTTTATGGGACATTTCGACCCTCTATAGGCTGGGCAAGCCAGTCACAATCCCACACCATCTATAGTTGTCTCCTACGATAACATGGCAGGTAAGTGTGTTGCTTCTCTTTGTTCCCCTTTCGGGCCCGGCAAAACACGGACAAGCTCGACACAGATTAATACTCATATTGATGGCGAGTTTGTAATCTATCTTTGGCATATATTTGTGACAGGATTACCTGAAATTAAACGATATTTATACGAAATTATCGCTCATATCTAACTGCCGAAATCAAATGTGTTGGACCATTGGCGCAAATAAAACGGTGACAACCTATTTCCTCTCTCTGGACTACATCCTATTTTAAATTTAGCGGGACTATTGTCCTGCTACATGAAAGATCCAGAAATAAAAGTTTTGGAATGAACGCTGAAGGAAAAGAAGAAATTGATAGTGTACTTGCGGGTGTGTATGTATGTATATAGTCTTTCATACGCATGCATGAATGTCTCTACATCCGTTGATCAGGGATTCTATGATATCCAGGTTTCTATATGTGATCAGATTTGGATAATCTATACTTTTGAATGTCCACATAGACAGACTATCGGATGTTTCAGGAAATACGTATAGTTTTTCCAATTTATGATCAAATGAATGGGGAAGTACTGCTGCAAATAGACAATTAATTGTAATGAATGGCTCTGTAGCTTGAAGTTTGTAAGCTCGTCTCAAAAGACAAAAACATATATAAGACGGCCAAGTTATTGATTCATTCTCAAACTCTTGCAGGTTAACATGATGCAGTCTGGAGAACGGATTGCGTTGTTACAGTTTACACTGTAGCTGTGATAACTGCACATATCGTCTGATAACTAATTAAAGATACTCTGTTAATGATGGTGGAAAGTAAAAACAAGAGACTTAAGTCTGAAAAGCAGGCGAAAGTTATGGGTATCTCAAGACTTCAAATATATAATATCACTCGGCACAGAAAAGCATTATGAATAAACAAATACAGATAGTCAGCTGAAAATAAATAAATCCGATATATAAACCTTGTTCATTATAGCCATCTATCTTTGTCAGGACAACAATGAGCGTGTTTAAATAGTGACATTGTCGACAGTACATGTATTTTGCCAGCAGGATTTGAATTTAACACATCACAAAACTGGGAGACAACACAACAATGCGATAAGAGGTACTAGTGTTATTACTAAATAATGAATTTATTAGCGACAGTGACACTTAACGCCCTTGCATGGCCAATATAATTATAGGCCTCTGGTATGCGTAATTATTGTCTGCCACAGCAGTAGTCAACATTTATGGCATGTAGTTACAAAATAGCTGTCTTCTTTCTGAACATATTCGTGAAATGAGGATACGGTAAAAGAATGTGCAAGGTGAAAGAGAGAATACATCAAAAGGAGAGAATGACAGAGAGGAAGGGGAATAAGAGGATATTGTGAATAGAGCTATGGATGACAGGCTACGTGACAAGATGAAGACAGAGGAAGGGTCAATGGGATAAAGGAATGATTCAAGTAAAGGATGAGTGAGAGGAAACGGTGCGAGGAGTAGAAAATTTCGTCAATGCCAAGACGTAAGTGAGAGGACGGTGAAGAAATATGTGATTTTCTGAACAGACAGATGTACACTTCTGGTATTTCCATAGGATATCTCTCTTTCAATTGATGGCGAATGATTTACATTCTAAAAGTACCTGTAAAAAAATTATGAAAAAAGGGTGAAAGGAAATGTGTTAATATAAAATACAAACACCCGTGTGTTGTTGGGGCTCGAAAGGGGAGCAAAGAATAGCAACACTATTTACCTACCACGCATGTCGTAAAAGGCGACTAAGGAGGTTATGGGATGGAGTTGGCTGTCCCATCTCATATAGGGTAAGTGACCCAAAGCCATGCTGAAGTCGGATGTACCAGGCCGAAAGGCGCAGATATCGCAGCAATGATGTAAACCATGACACAACGCATTCCGTTCTCCGGACTACATCCTGCTAATCTACAGAAGTTTGAGAACGAACGCAGAAGAAAAAAATAAAATACAAAGAATTTATATTCAGAGGAGTGGCAGAAAGAAAGCACTGAAAGAGTAAAGGCATGAAAGAGACTTTCAATTAAAGAGTAAAAATGACAATGATTTGTACTAAAAGAACTAACATAACGATCGAAACACTATGCGAGATTAAATAATACATTACAGCCACTATAATGGAATAACACAACTGGAATTATAGCCATGAATGTATATTGATGAATTCTACAGTGTGTTATAGCCCATCAAATATTTTATTCGTTGTTAGTTGGACTCTTCTATAGAAATGACATTTCTTATATATCCGTATATAAACATTAGTGTACATAAAGTTTTTTTTACATTTAAAATATCTTGAAAGAAGTATTTAAAGTGTTTATGTCTTGTTTGTTTCAATATATTTCACACAGTACAGCTTACTATTGCACGTTTCACCAGCTTTGCCCAACTTTGAAATCATGTTATCTCAGCAAATATCATCATCAGCAAGTGCCGTCTCCGCAACGAAGGTTGGCTGCAACGTATCTCCAACATCTCCTGTCTCTTGTCTTGGTGGTGCACTCTGCTAGACTGTAACCTGTCCATCGTGTAATGTTACTCTCCCACTTGTATCTCTGCCTACCTCTTGCTCGCTTCCCTTTGACTTTACCCTCAAGTAAGGTCTTCAATAGGGTGTCATGTCTTTTAATGTGTCCAAAGTATTTTATTTGCCTGATCTTTATTTCTCTTAGTAGTTCTTTCTTCATATTAAGTGTCTTTAGCACCTCTTTATTTGTTTTCTTCTCTTTCCATGATGTTCTCCCTATTCTTCTATATACCCACATCTCAAAGGCATCAATTTTGTCTTCTAATTGTTTATTTAGTGTCCATGTTTCTGAGCCATACATTAATATGGAATAGATGAAGCATTTTATAATTCTCATTTTTAACTTGTTTGTAATTTGTTTAGATATTAATAATTTCCTCATTTCATTGAAGGTACTTTAGCCATTCCTATTCTCATTTTAACTTGTTTCACATCTGCCATCATTTGTGACTATGTGTCCAAGATATTGATACTGTTTTACTTGTTGTATTTTCTCTCCCTGTATGTTTATGTTTACCTCCTGTTCTTCTGAGTCTTTGCTGATTATCATGGTTTTTGTTTTTTGAATGTTTATGCAAGTCCATATTCATTACTGGATTTATTGACTTGATCTATTAGTCTTTGTAGTTCATGTTCACTTTCTGCTAAAAGAAAAGTGTCATCTGCATATCTAATGTTGTTTATTATTTTTCCATTGATCTTAGTCCACGCATAATTTATTTACCAAACATTTGGCATTATTTAGGCGTGAAATTTATACAACAAACAAAAGACAGACGGGGTTGTATCCGGATTAATGTCTTAAGTGGTAAAACTTCTTTCTCGAGACAATAATTATAATGTCGAAAAAGAGCAAAGGATTTAATTTGTGCACACAAACTGGACATGATGCACAAATATAAAGTATACATTTGTTGAGTCTAACCAAAAATAACATTGTATGCACACAAAAAAGATATTAATAATACTTTAGACAGTTACTCAGATAATTACATTTGTTTTGACAAAGCTAGTGAAACGTGCTATTGTACGACGTTTCGATTAAAAGTTTCGATCAAATCCGAAAATTAAATAATAAAACTTATTGAAAAAGAACAGCAAAGACTATTATTTTAGCTGTTTTATATAATGGAATTCCTTTTGGCATTGATACTTTGGTTAAGTAAAATGTAGCTCTTATGGTGAAGTTTAAACACCGGACGTTAGCCCAGTATGTAAAAAAAGAAACTTTTGTCAAATAATGTGTACTAACTTTTACAATGTATATTTTGTCTTATTTCTTTATATTTTAGTAATTTTTCTAAAAAGAAATATTCCGTATTGATAACACTTTAATTTACTTATGCGTCCAGTTTTTAGTCAAATAAACCCTTACCCGCCAAGCTACATCATATAAACATTAATATGTCACTGTTCATATTTCTCTTACATATTATGCATATTAGGAGGACATAATGAACATGAAATATTCAATAAACCTATTTTTATCATCGAAATCCTTTAATAGTGTAACACATGAGTTAATGTTATTGGCTACTGCAGATTATACATTTCTGAAATCGACGCCCATTCATGACTGTTTGGTGCATCGCCTAGTCTATTACAATTACAAAATGCGAGTTGAATGGTTAAATTTGACGTCCTGGTATAATACTATTTATGCATCGAACGCTTGGTTACTTCGTTCCCATGCTACAAGTGAAATACTGTAATTGAATTTTTCAAGTCAACTAAATGATGTTTTACCCTTATTGCCTAAGGTCTTTTCTCGTAAATCTACAACTTCTTCTGCACACGTTCCCAAACTCCTGCAGATTTGCAGTATGTCTTCTTCTTCTTCGTACATTCTCAAACTCCTGCTGAATTTCTCTTGTAGCAGGACCATGGTCCTACTAGATTTCCAGCAGGATGTAGTCCAGAGAATGGAAATGCGTTGTGTCGCCGTTTTATGTGCAAATGACTCGACACATCCGTCTTCGGCGGGTTGAAGGATGTAGTCCGGAGAACAGAAGGTAGGGTTCATGGTTTACAGCTTGTCTACGATGTGTGCCTTTCTGACTGACACATCCGACTTCAGCATTGCTTCTGGGTCACATGTCACTCTATAGGATGTGACACTTCACCCCTAAAGCCTTCTTAGTCGCCTCTCACGACATGAGTGGCAGGTAAGTCTCTATCCTTTGCTCCCCATTTGGCGTCACAGCAAAACTATAAGGATATATAATGTAATATGTAATTCCTTGAATTACATTGTTTGGTATTGTCAATATGAGAAAAGGGTGTTCTTTTCTCAAAATCCTGTTTTTCTTCCTTTTACCTTCTATAGAATACATTATATGGGTATTGAGAAGTACGATTTCTCTCTGGTTTTTGCAGTCTGTGAAATCGTGCTTGGGAAGTTTGACAACAATGGCATTGCTAGAGTACACACGATTAAATATTCTTTTTGTAATTTACAGAAATAATCATGAGACAACATGATACAGATAATATTAAAAAAGAATCTCAACTTGTTAAATAAAAGTATCTTAATGACTCATCTCTGTTAACGCTCGATTTACACGCAGGGATGTTCTAGGACAGTGTTTCCCAAAGTGGGGCGCACTCCCCTCAGGAAGGGGGGCAATTTGATTGTTCAGGGGTGCGATTCGAACACAAATTTTAGGGAATAAATTCAATTTTTGAATATACAAAAATATGTATGTGTTACATAGGGCGCATCCGAATTTTAGAAAGACTTAGGTAGGGCATGGTAAAAAAATTTTGAAATACTGTTCTAGGGAGTAAAGAAAGTGATCATCTGCCTTTCGTTGTCCAGCCAAAATAACCCAGACAGTCGGCTATAAAGGAGACCTGTCAACTAAAACGTAAGCATCAACTAGTTTCCGATTTGCGTGAAATATATTGGTTGGCCTTGGCTAATTTTGGCATAAGACTCCTAGTATGTATATAGCGACCAATTAAAAGTCCAACAATAATAAAAAAAACATAACGAATGAAGGTCCAAATTAATTCAGCTAAAAGGCCTATACAGTCGAGAGGTACGAAAAGAACACCATCGACATGTATGAATTTCTAACCTGTCTGTCATGACATATGTCAGTGACCAGGACAATCCGCTGTACATATTGTAAAAAAAAATTGTATGACAAGATTTGAGAAAACTCTTGAGCATCGTTTTAAACTTATAATAGTTACATGACCGACTGAAAGCAATATTTAATATTTGATAGACGATATATAGAAACTGTTAAATGTTCTCAAACTCCATTATTCAGCGGAAGAGTTATTTCCCTGCACTATCACAGACAACGTATAACGGGTGTGATCATTTAGAAAAGGCATATAAGTATGGTGTGTTTAGTCTTAAGTGAAATGCTTTATGCATAGTAAGGATATCCTTGTTTACTTTTGTGGGTTTTTTTGTAGTACAATCCGTGTTTACTTGTGTGTAGTACACACAGAGTACGTAACACTTAAGGCTCATATAAATATTGTTAGGAGATCCCTGGGTAGCTTGAATCTATGAAGATGTTATGATGAGTGGTACCTCGTTAGTAGGCGTGGTGCTTCGCTGAGATGGACGGAGTACATAGAGAAACTGTAGTACATAAACCTATATTAATGGAGTTGATATATCTGAACGTGTACCTTTACTATCCAAAAATATTAGTGATAGTACAATCAAGTCAATCCTCTACGCCCCTTGAGCCATTTTGATAGTTCGGATAGTATCACGGATTTAATAAATGGAGAAATCAATATTAAAACTGTAATTTTATATAAAGTATTAGAATCATCATCATAGAACTCAAGAGTCATTCAAGTTCAGATAAATTCTTACTCAGTTAAACGGAAACTCCCAAGGAATTGACAAGATCCCAGCGGAATTGCTGATACATGACCAAGACGACAATAATATGTCGGAAGATTTGGTATACGAAAATATAGTCTGAAACATGGACGCAGTCGCTACTAATACCACATCCACACACAAAAAAAGAATATTTGAAGTCGTGTAATAACTATAGAACGGTCAGTCTCATTTCACATTCAAGCAAAGTTATGCTAGGGATTATACTCAATAGATTATATTATAAAGTGGAAGAAATCTTGGCAGAATATGCAAGTCAGATTCAGGAAGACCATACAGTAGAAAATATTTTCAGTCTACGCCTAATAATTATTCTACGCCTAATATTCACTTATAAGTGAAAAACACAACACCAAAGCGACATATTCCATAATTTTATTGATTTAACCACAACGTTTAGCCTTGTTTGGCACACATGTCTGTGGAATACTATGAGAGAATTTAATTTTGACATCATCGCAGTCATATAGGAACTATATAAAGAAAAACGTGATGTGTTCATAGACAACGAAATTGGTGGAATTTTCATAAGTAAAGTTGTAGTTTGACAAGAATGCATAATTTAACCAACACTATTTAGTATCTACCTAGAATCAATCATGAGAGAAGTATTAGTAGAGGAATACATTCAACAACATCGATCGGAGGTCGTTACATTTCTAATATCCGCTTCGCTGATGATATCGATCTAATGGCGACAATAGAGACAAATCTACAAGAGTTTAACAACAAGACTAGAAGTATCTATCCTAAAAAAAAAAAAATTGCCATCACAATCAATGCATATAGAGTAAAATTTTGGTGAACATGAGTACTAATTTAGTCCCCACAAATATAAGGTTTAACAATCAAAGGTTTAACAATTAAAGGCTTACGGAGGTTTCAACATGTACTTATATGGGAGCCCAGATTAATTAGTGGTGATGGTGAATCAACAGCTAAAGTTAATAAAAGACTAACAATGGCCATGGCCGTCATGACAAAATGAATCACCACTTGGAAAAGCAGGATCTCCACCCGTGTTAAGATTAACATATAAATCTTTGATTTTGTCAATATTTCTATAATAGCTGCGAGACTTGGATTCAAACTGTGAACTTAAAGAGAAGAATCCAGTCGTTTGAAAAAGAATGATATAGACGTGAGTTGGGTATCTGTTACCGAGAAAATAAGACCAAGTGTCTGCCACATTATATAATTAATGTAGTAGCGGGTCAACAAGAATCACTGTTAACAATCGTGAAACTTCGCTGTAAACTTCGGTGGTACAGGCACGTGATGAAACATCCCTCGATGACAAGAGATGTACAGTGGATGGTGGCAGAAGACGATATGGTGGCAGAAGACGATGTGGCGAGAAGAAGACGGTTGGATAATATTAAGGACTGGACAGGGAGTGAAGTTTCCAAACTCATCAGGATAGTAGAGGACAGAGATGTGTGGGGATATTTATGCATCAAATATTTCAATGTGACACCCCAATTGACCCTGAAGGGCTATGGGTTTTATTATTATTTTCCTGATAGAGAAATATTGCGACGATGTACAAATACTGTATCAAATACAAGAATTTTTAATGTGATGTCCTTTTTTAAAACAAATTATCACCCGTGTGTTGCTGGGGCCCGAAAGGAGAGCAAAGAATAGCAACACTGTTTACCTTCCACGCATGTCGTAAAAGGCGACTAAGGAGGTTATGGGATGGAGTTGGCTGTCCCATTTCATATAGGGTCAGTGACCCAAAGCCATGCTGAAGGCGGATGTGTCAGGCCGAAATGCGCAGATATCGCAGCAATGCTGTAAACTATGGCACAACGCATTCCGTTCTCCAGACTACATCCTGCTAACCTGCATGAGTTTGAGAACGAACGAAGAAGAAGAAGAAAACAAATTATTTTGTATTGGTTTCTTGTTTGAAAGAATGTCACCATTATCCCTCCCCCACCTTCCATCCCAGCACGACACGGACAAAATATTTTTGAAGCATCACAATGACAAGATGGAGCAGGAACTTTACTCGGAAAACAAACTGGCTTTTTGTGTGATGATGAAACAATAAATACCTGCTAATCACATTGAATAACTTGCATTTTATAGCTTAATCAACCCGGCATCAACACACGTGCATAACAATTCGAAATATAATTCCACCAGGTCGAAGGCAGATCGATGGTAGGTATGTTGATGACTCATGTAGCTCACGGATTGCAATCTTATTTGAGCGTACATGTGCCATGTTGTAATCGTACTACGCTTAATTCAAGTTTCAAAGTGTGTAAGACATTTTCATCATTCCGAAATATATCAACAGGCTGTCGCAAGTAATCGCGGTGTACTCACTCTATGGACATTCAATGCTCATTTAATCCGTTTAATTTTTAACATTGCGGAAAACATGTCTTCAACAAGCAATAACTTTTTCTTAGCTATTGCTTCAAACGTTGTCCACGCATACATCCTTATTCTCTAGATCAGTGGTTCTCAACCCTTTTGGGGCCCATTTCCTCATTTCACCACATGACAAAGTGGCATTCCCCTTCATCGCCCCTTCTAATAAATGCTTATAAAATAATTTGTTTTCTATAGTTTTATATATTATAATTATGTAAGTGGACTTATAAACAACATGGCAGTATATATTGTAATATATTACAATATACATTAACTTCAATTATTTTATAGTAGAGATTTAAACATTTAATAGCAATAAATAAATTTACTGAATGATTAAGCTTGAATTTAAAAAGTTAAATTATTCATAATATATTAACAAAATTGTCACGAAATTTCATACTTTAACAGACAGTTGAATAGAATCCTAGGCTATTGTGATTCCGAACAGATTAAAATGTAAATCAATGAAGACACTCTTAATTGTTTGTTCTATGTCATTTCTTGTGGAGGAATGCTTGAAAGGGCACTATACATGTCATTTTCAAAATAATCTACTTTGCTTCTTCGTTTTCACTTACACCAGAGCTAAATTGCTTGTTTCTGCATCACAACGATATGCTGACATGAATGGAATCACGGATATCACGCATAGCATTTTTGCCACTTTAGGATAGGAATAGTACATCAAGGGCGAAAATAATATAATGTATTTCTCATCGAACATCTCTAGCTCCGGAATCAGTCATCAGTTCTAGAAATTCATCCTGAGAATATTAACGAACTTATCTAACAACTTGAATGAATTTCGTACTAAATCATAACGGAGTTCAGTGAAAAAGAAATTGGTAAAATTCATTTTCCAGCACTGTAAAAATCTGCACAGTTTCAATTTTTCTCTCACATATTGAAAGTACTTGCACTCCCGAAAAGTCAGTAATTGCTCCAAACACAATTATTTGTGTATCCACCATTACATGATGACTGACATATTCAATTCTCCGAATTGATGATTCCATTTTCTCACATGATGCTGGTTCAATGCGTTTATCAAGCATATCGCTTTAGCAATAGAATAAGAAATTCATAATTCAATCAATAATATTATAAAGAAAATTATGTAACCATCACATGTGTCATCCTATAATACGATATTTAAGTGTAATAACCCCACAATGACCAGTTGTCTGAGAACTTACACACGTATTTCATTTTCATTTACTTCATGAAAATCTAGGTTCTCATATCCAACGAACATTATGAATATTGAAAGAATCAAGAAATATGCTCCACTGTAGTCAGTATTATTCCTCTTGACCTTTGGAATTTGCATGTGCTTTTCATGCCCGAAAGGGAAGCATGGAATGGCAACACTGTGACCTGACGTTCATATCATAAGATGCAACAAAGACATTGCGGAGTCGGGATGGATATCCAATCTGTAGGCCAAAGTGACGCAAAAGCCATGTTGAATTAACATATTTCGGACCAAAAGGTGCAGATATCTCAGCGAAACTGTAAACCATGCGGTCCACTGAAAGCGACATAAGACGACAACGAGATAATGCTACTACGAGCGTACATGCATGACTAATTCAAATGCAGAAGGTGTTACAAGACTGTGCCCTTTGCAAGCGTAATAATCGACCACTTAAGATCGCGCTTACAACAAATAGTGCTATTACGTATACTGAATGTAATACTATGAAAACAGCAAGTGCACCGAAATGCAGAACCAAATGGTCCATACCACCAAATGTCACGCAAAGAACAAATCATTATCTTCAAACTACGAACAAGTCACAACAGACTGAGAAGTCACATGCTAATAAAGTAAAATTTGGTGAGACCAATATGCGCAACTGTGGGCTGAACTCAGAGACTGCAGAACACATTCTTCATGCATGTCAACTCTATCAAGAAAGGGAGAAAGTATGGCCTACTGAGACGGCACTATTTCCAAACCTGAAGGAATTGATGACATGAAGCGAAATTACAGTTCAATGTGTACGAGGGTGTATCATTCCGTCCCTACTTTTCTCTATACCCGTGATTCCCAACGTGGAGGAGGGTAATTTGCTTGTTCAGGGGGGACAATTCGAAAAAAATTGTGTTGGGGATAATCAAATTTTTGAACATACACAAAATATGTATATATTAAATATCATCAAAAGTTTAGAAAGACGTGGGGGCATGGTAGAAAAAACACACTGCTTTGAACAGCACCAGAGGAAAGAACTATACTGAGTATCCGACTAGTGGGTTATATAAATATATAGAAGTCCAAAAAAGTATCTATATTTCCAACAGAAATATATGTTGGAAACAAACTGCATCAATAAGGTGTGAAAATAGATACTCACCATACATAGAAATAAGAAGAGGTGTAAGACAAGGATGCATTTTATCACCAAGCCTATTTAATATCTACACAGAGAATATCTTTAAAAATATAGAAGAAATGCCAGGACTCAAGATCAATCGGAAAATAAACAACTTGAGATATGCAATTGACACTGTTCTTTTAGCAGAAAGTGAACATGAACTACAAAGACTAATAGATCAAGTCAATAAATCAAGTAATGAATATGGACTGGATATAAATATCCAAAAAAATAAACCATGATAATCAGCAGACACATAAGAACAAGAGCTAAACATAAATATACATTGAGAGAAACTACAACAAGTAAAACATTATCAATATCTTGGGCATATAGTCACAAATGATGGCAGATGTGAAACAGAAGTTAAAAGGAGAATAGGAATGGCTAAAAGTACCTTCAATGACATGAGGAAAATATTAACATCTAAACAAATTACAAACAAGATAAAATTAGAATTGTAAAACGCAATATCTATTCTATATTAATGTATGGCTCAGAAACATGGACACTAAATAAACAATTAGAAGACAGAATTGATGCCTTTCAGTGTGGGTATATAGAAAAATAGGGAGAAAATAACGGAAACAGAAGAAAACAAATAAAGAGGTGCTAAAACACGAAGAAAGAAATACTAAGAGAAATAAAGATCAGGAAAATAAAATATTTTGACACATTAAGAGACATGACACATTATTGAAAACCTTTTTGAGGGTAAAGTCAAAGGGAAGCGAGCAAGAGGTAGTCAGAGGTACAAGTGGGAGAGTAACATCACACGATGGACAGGGGATGTTGGAGATCCGTTGCGGCCAACCATCGTTGCGGAGACGGCACTCTATGATGATGATGTGAGGAAAGAGATATTGATGCATGTTTACTGATTACCTTCGCAAACGTTTTTGTTTCTAAAGTCTAAAATGTATTTATTACATTGTTCTCAGTTAGACGCTCGATTACTCTACTTTATTAATATGATAGGTGTGTCGCATGGCCGAGAGGTTAGATTCTTGGTTTCACATCCAGTATATATTTGCTTTAAACTCGCCCTGTACATGACTTGGCAACAGCAAGTACATGCGATTTTTCTCACACAGCAACAAACACCACTTCCCTGTAACTCTACAACGTGAAGTATGTAGCACTGCAAGTTTTCTAATATTATACGGTATTTAACCCGAAAAGTTCATTCTCGCAAAAATACACTATCCATATCATGTCGATATTTCAATGACAGTAATTCTGAAGCAGAATGTTACATTTCTCGGAAACTTTCCTTAAAAAAAATAGCACATGTCACCTTCGCCTTCTTCTTAGTCCACGAAAGCCAAATATAAGTTTTATGTTCTGTTCTGTCGCTCTTTCTGCAGGTGTGTGAGGGAGAAGGTTGCATTTGTACAGCTTTTATTTTTTTCGAAAGTCCATTTGTGTGTTGTTGAGCTGTGGTTCTATATATGCGCACATCCTTCTCTCTAGTATCTTGTTAAAGATTTTTTCTATGTGGCTTAATAGTGATATGCCTCTATACTTAGTGCATCAAGTATATAGTGATATTAAATTGAATAAATCCTGCATAATACAGACTGACAATGGTGGTTAGTGTATGAGGGTGTAACATTATGTCCTTAGTTCATTAGAGCGCTAGATGAAGGGTATTCTCATGCATATTTATCAATTACTTTACTTATGCTACGGTTGACGATCTTGCTATTTCGGCCGGATGCAGTCCGGAGAACGGAATGCTTTGTATAAGGCAAGCAACCCACTGGAATCGACTTAAAACAACAAAAATAAGTCGCGTACGCAATCGCGATACTGATCCAAATGTAAAGGTTGCTGCATCAGTGAAAAACGAAGTGGCCACGAAGTTATATAACGGTAGAGTGAAATGAAACAGTTGGGACTCGGTACAAAAGATAGCTAATAACAGAGTTGAATAGTATATTCCTGGTGTAAAGAGACAGACTAAGAACGATAAACAATGTATGAATAAGACTTCAACTTACCGAAGTAATCTGAACTGTATCGTTCATAAGCAGGACCACCATTTCTCACTGCCCTTCTATATCGGTCGTCATCGTCCCTCCTCATCTCGTCTCTGAAATCACATGAAATGATAACTTATCTATTAAGCAAGACTAACAAGTAATAAATGTTAAATAACAGGATGAAAACATATAAGGGATACTTTAGGTCAGAGATTCTCAAAATGTGCCCAATGGTGTATTTCCACGTGCTTCTGGTACAAAACTCTTGAGCCAACTAATCATCAATATAACTAATAAAACATCAGTAAAAATATGATCCAACATGAGAAAGTCTTATTAAAAACGAGTAATGAAATTTTAAGAAACATGGGAGGCACATGAACTACAAACAGACTATTTTTCCTTTGTGCTTTCGGGCAAAAAACTGTTTTTCTGTGTGGTATTTACGAATCACTGAAAACACAAGAAATTCCGTAGTATATCCTTGTATCTAGAGATCCATGGATGAACTTATGGATATAACCCCGAGTGACTATAATCTGATGATGAAAAGAGTGTGTTTCGGCTGAAAGAGGCTTAACACACAACATAACAAACAAAATGGACGGAACTCATAATTTTGGATGACAATGCACATGAATAGCGACTGAACTAACTCAACACCATCTTCAGAGAGTAGAGTATCTGAAACACCAAGATGACTAACAAATTATGAACATACAAGAACAAGTAGAAATTCTACGACTCGGTGCAAAACGTAATCTGCAGTAACATGTATACAAAATTCAGGATTGATATCACAGACAGCCCTGTGTACATGTTTCAAGAATTTCTTGAATATAAGACGCCGAGACAAACACACTGGCCGATAGAAACATCCATAGACTTAAAGCCGAAAATACCTACATGTCAGAATGGGATTGATGCTTGTGATAGAACCATCATTCAGTAAATTTTAAGTTACATCCACCATGGCTTCTACAGTCTTATTATAGTGGGCATTACAATCACCAACTATCAAAGCTCTTTTGCTCATTTAATACATCTATGTCATTATCTGTAAACATTCCTTTTGGATTATGCAGTATATATGTATTATTTCAAGTTCAGCTAATAAAAATTCAATTGTAACGCTAATGCCTTCTAAGTTTTTCGCAAATAAATTGTTCCAATCGCTGATCTTATATACCTAATTTACTATAAACAAAACAAGTAAATTTAAGTAGGAAGCCAGAGGACAATTTTTTAAAAATTCTAAAGACTAACGGGAATTGAGCCAGTCCGTTCTACGGCACCAAATCGCCTAGCAACAATTGCACATGCGTTTTTCAGTACTTGACTAACCGCATCTCCAAAAAAGATGCGATTTCATCAAGCCATTCAAATCGTGCACACAAAGTCACCCGAACGGACCAATCGAGACAAGGACTATTACAACAACAACAAACATCCCGTACAGGTATTGAAATATCCTCCGTAACAACAAACACATAACATAATATCCGTATTAGTTATACAAAATATTATTATATTTTGGTTATATAAACAAAACCAAAGGCGCCCTTATAATACATAATTTCTTTTAAAAATAGTATGTTCAGGATAACTTAGACTCTTATTTTTTTGTTTTACTTGTTTTCCTGTTTCCTGAATAACAAAAATAAACTTCCTTAACTTGTACTTTGTGGACTATTACTGGAAGATTTTCTCACACTCTTCCTGTTCCATTGAATGATATTAATAGCCATGTTATTAGATAAACAAATGTTGCGGGAAAACCAACATAATAATATATTTATAAGCTAAAAAGCAAAGGTCATAGTCTGAACAGCAGAAAAACTGCAGTAATGGTAATGTCAAAGAATCAAAGTCTTCCAGAATGCAACATCAAAGTAAATGTGCTCAGTCTAAAGCAAGTCAACATATCCACATATTTGGGTGCATTAATAACATCAGATGGAAGATATTTTAAAGAGATCAAATATAGAATTGCACAGGCAAAGGCAACATTTCACAAGATGAAGACCATTCTGAATAATATATCTTTGTCAGTTGAGGTGAGAAAGAGAGTTCTTAGAAGTTATATAGAACCAAATCTTATTTATGGAAGTAAATTTTGGACGCTCAGCAGAATAGTGCAAAATTAATTTGGGGCAGCAGAGATATGGTTTCATAGAAGAATGATGTGAACACCATGAACAGATCAAAAGCGTAATGAAGATATCTTGAAAGAAATAATTCGATAAAACGGAAGTACTTACAAGATAGCCAGATTATGCTACAGACCTGTTTGATGATCAACGGAAAAAAAACCTACAATACACAATAATGATGGGACCAGCAATACTGAAAGCAGATATAGAGAACGCAGTAGCATAAATAAAATATGAAAAGGCTACAAACTCCGACAATATAACATCAGACATAATTAAAAATTATAGATGAATTTGATGTGAAAACTATCACAGAGCTTTGCAATGACATGTATGAAACGGGCCACATACCCAAATAGCTGAAATTATTAATATTTATATCACTAACTTATCACTTCTACCACGGCTGTGTATTCTACAGAACAATCAGTTTGGTGAGCCACATAACCAAAATACTACTCAAGATAATACACGAACGAATTAAAAACACGATAGACATTGAGGTTGGTGATGAACAACTGGATTTTAGGAAAAACAAAGGAACCGGAGAGGTAATACTTAATATCCGACTATTGATAGATACATATATAGAAATCCAAAACAGTTTATATATTTACTTCATAGACTACATGAAGGCCTTTGGCATAGTCCAATATGAAAAATTAATTGAATGTCTTTAAGGAATAGGCATAGATGGAAAAGAGATCATTCTGGTTAGAAATATATATTGGGAACAAACTGCATCAATAAAATGTGAAAACAGCTACTCACCACACATAGAAATAAAAAAGAATAAGACAAGGATGTATTTTATCACACAAACTATTTAACATCTACACAGAGAATATCTGTAAACATCTTTAAACAAACGGAATGCCAGTCAAGATCAGTGGGAAAATAATAAACAACTTGAGATATGCTGATGACAATGTTCTGTTAGAAGAAAGAGAACAGGAACTACAAAGACGTATTACATCAAGGCGATAAATCAAGTAAAGAATATGGACTGGATATAAACATCCAAAACACAAAAACCATGATACTCAGCAAAGTCACAGAAGAATAAGTGATAAACATAAAAATACATGCAGAGAAACTACAACAAGTAGAACATTATCAATATATAGGACACATAATCACAAATGATGGCAGATGTGAAACAGAAGTTAAAAGGAGAATAGGAATGGCTAAACGTACTTTCAATGACATGAGGAAAATATTAACATTTAAACAAATTATAGACAATCTTGAAATGATAATTATAAAATGCTACATCTATTCTACATTGATGTGTAGCTCAGAAACATGGACAATAAACAAACAATTAGAAGACAGAATTGATGCATTTGAGATGTGGATATATAGAAGAATAGGGAGAGCATTATGGAAGGAGAAAACAAACAAAGAGGTTCTAACAACATTTAATATGCAGAAATTAAGGGAAATACACATCAAACAAATAACCTATTTTGGACATTTTAAACGATATGATACCTTGTTGAAGACATTACTTGAGGGTAAAATCAAGGAGAGGCAATCACGAGGTAGGCATTGGGAGAGAACAAGTGGAAGATTAACATCACGAAATGGACAGGTTACAGTCTAGCATAGTGCACAACCAAGACAAAAGATGTTGGGGGTCTGTTGCAGCCAACCTTCGCTGCGGAGATAACACTTAATGATGATACGGCATGGACGATAAGAAGAAGAAAGCTGAAAATGGTTTTTAAAAATCGGATTATTATACATATCAAAATGATATGTTATGGTGCTGACATTGTTCACAATAGTGCTGAACAGTGCAACAATTAGACTTAGGTAAAACACATGTTTATATATCGTTTCAATGGGACACGACAGACTATAGCTAAAACTGAACAGTCCAACAAATTTCAAATGTAATATACAATGCACGGATAAAAGTTAATATATAAACACTTAAAAATAAATTTAGAATTTATTGCTGATGGTCGATTTTAACGTGAGTCCATTATCAGATCTCTTTCTATCATAAGGGGATAGTCCTCGTATATTTCTGTGTGAATCGTCAATCAGTTGACTGTAGTGATTTCGTTGCAGAGATGTTATTTCCGTTAGTGTCTTCTTCTTCTGCGTTTAGCATGAATCAAGTATTAGTCAAATTACGGCGAGTGATTTTACGGGCTCGATTTTTCATCCTAGCCGATGTAAGGATACTACCGGGGTACGTGCGTCTGAGAACAGAAATCAATCATCTCACATGCATTTTCGAGAAAGCCGACATCATCATTATTTAAGCGACACTGGCGAAGAAGGAGAATGGCAGTCTAACGACAGACAGGTGGGTAGAAGGAAATATATAACAGAAAACTATGTGTATCAGTAGGTTTGCAGTTTACAGGTGCGCTAAAGAGGGGTGCATTGTGACAATTACGTTAAGAAATGTGACACAAGTAGTAAAAATTTTACGTGCGAATTGAACTGCACGGTTAAAATCATTGAAAGAGTTGATGAAGTGAGAAAGATCAGTCTCAGGAGTATTAGTCTCAGGTATGATGATTTTGAAATAATCCGTTTAGCTGTGAGCATACAGCTTATTGAAAGCTCATAACCTTTCTGACAAAAAGGCAGGTTCTTAGCTGTGTAACTGACGTGACACCAAGACTCACATAAGGTCTCAAAGGAATGAATGTGTAGGGGGAGGGGTATTTATGCATGTTTAGTCCCCGAAGGGAGGCATTTCAGTGCACCAGTATCCCGGGATTACCAAGTCCTGCTAGAGGAACAGAACATATCTGGGCCAACTATTGCATAGCATGCTAATTAGATTTGCAATGTATCTATGTAGGAGAATTGGAAAGTTGCCATCATATGTCTTACAGACATGCTCCAAGTGTCCAATAAGAATCTTACAGACATGTTCCAAGTGTCAAATAAGAGACACGCACAACTAGGCCATCTTAGTATCAATGGCAATGTCATTGATCTGATCAAAAGAGGGCCCATCGAATTTAAAGGCATTTAGAGCAAGCACAAGTTCGGCAAGGCGGATAAGAGTGGTGGTATGCACAGAGGGACGAAATCTCTTACCAAAAAAGAACTGCAATTTCCTACGACCATCATAATAAGGTATAGATATATATAAAAAAGAACAACAGTCAAGCAAGAAAGAAAAATAAGTGTGGTTTTAGAAGAAAACTGAATGGAGAATAATATAGATATGGCACGTTTAGTGTCTTTTAGGAATGTAGGAAGTTTCACTAACAAGGGTTGGAAAATACAGTCAATGAATTCAGATATACGTTCGAGAAGACATGACTAGGCAGAGACAATAGTCTATCTGGATTAGATTCTTTATAGATTTTTATGTAGCATATAAAAACAGGTCTGCATAAAATGTTATCAAAGACGCATACAGCAGCATCGGTAGTAGCAAGGTTGTTGTTCCTGATTAAATTATTTATTGCATTGCGGACTTGCCGATTGTAAGATAGCATGACATCGGAAGTACGTTGCTTTGTAAAACACCTGATTGCACATCTATTGATCTCCGTCCAGTAAATACACGTCTTGCGTCAAAAAAAACTACGGCACCACTCTTATCGGTGTTTGGTGACAATGCTATCACCACGTCGAAGCTACACCAATGCCGAAGACTATGTTGGGGTGATGTTGGAGCACATGAGACTCCTTCACGAGCAACACTTTCTCGTATCAAAAATTCATCAGTAATAATTCTTGCTTTTACAGATATTACAATTCAATAATATGAACGAATGGAAACAGAAAAAGTCAAGCGTTGCTCTTTCGGTACAAAAATCCAGCGAATGGAAGGAAAATAGAGGTAAAGCCTCGCAGAGGTAACGTGATGACGACCGATGTTCCGTTCCATTTTAATCCATATCTTCCTTCAACATGCATTCGCTGCAATATTTCTTCAACTGTGCACGTTACTACGATATTGTTTCATTTCGCCTACTGCCGTATGGCGTTGAATTACTTGTCGCACTAAGTCGCACTTTTGCTAAGGCCAGTATGCGACAACATGCGAAAATATATCGTGGACCTTCAAAAGCCTGGTCAAACAGCGAATTCCTTGTTGAAAATGTCTTTGAGCAATGCGATTGAACATCTTGGATCTGAGCATCACGAACCTGAAGACACACTGCCGCTTAAGAGAGACAATTAGAAATTGGAATACAAAAACTTCAGGCTCAGGATAATACTTCCAGACCATCAGATGTAGACATTGACTACGACATATTGGTAAAAATAGAGATGGCTTTATTTGAAAATAGCGATTGAAGGGGAAAATATCTAGACATTACCTAGGTCATAGTCAATGTCTACATCTGATGGTCTGGAAGTATTATCATGAGCCTGAAGTTGTTTTTGTATTCCAATTTCTAATTGTCTCTCTTAAGCGGCAGTGTGTCTTCAGGTTCGTGATGCTCAGATCCAAGATGTTCAATCGCATTGCTCAAAGACATTTTCAACAAGGAATTCGCTGTTTGACCAGGCTTTTGAAGGTCCACGATATATTTTCGCATGTTGTCGCTTACTGGCGATATACATCATGCTCATTTATCTCAAAATCCTCTGATCGTGAGAACTCACGAAGAGCAGTGAGTATGTCTGTTCGGTCCATAGGCTGACCGTTTATTGTGGTGGCGAGACTAGCTAATTGGTCGGCCCGTTCGTTTCTCTCCACGCCCACGTGTCCAGGGATAAAAATAAGCGTGAATTTTCGTAGCTATGTCAGCATTTTAGCTCTCTCTAATGACTCGCCCATTCCCTACGTACATCACGAACTGCATAGCAACAGCAGTGCCGTCGCAATTCTCACTCCCATCTAGGAATATTGACCCCTTAACACATGGTCATAAAAGGAAACATGCGTGGAATGTTCTTCACTGTCCAGATGAGGAAAATTGCACTTTACAACACAACACAGAATAAAGTAATATAAATTTAAAAAATATGTCTACCCTTAACATATATAATGTCTCTACGTAACTTACTATTCCGTTGATTGTCAAAGGCTTTACTCCCATACATCAGAATTGGTTCTATGTAGCTTTTAAGAACTCTAACATTAATTGACAGATATATATTGCATAAGCTGCTCTCCATCTATTGTGTACGAAAAACAAAGTACACGTTCTCGGCTTTAAAATAAGGAACCATCAAAGTATTCTGCTAACAAAAGTACTCTGCAAACAACTGAAAAAAGTTCCATGCAAACTAAAGTCCCATGAAAACAAAAGCATTCTGGAAACAAAAGTACCCTTAAAAAAATACCCTGGAAAAAAAAATAACCTGAAAAAAATTGTACACTGACAAAAAAATTACTCTGAAAACAGACAATATAAATGTAAAGCAAGTAGTATGACACAATTTATTTAGACGGTTTTAACCTTACCGTATATTGAAATTATTTATGAACTCTAAAGGAATCCTACAACCCTAAGATATCAACTAATGTGACATGACATTAAGTGTTAATGACAGGTGTCACAATTAGTGGACGCCTTCTAGTTTGTCTCAATATATACTTTTAAATAACTATCACCTGCGTGTTGCCGTGAAGAAAAAGCAAATAATACCGACACTTTTCTACCATGCAAATCGTAAGAAATGACTAAGGAGGATTCGGGTGGGGGAGGGGTGAGAAGCTGTCCCATCATATAAAGCGTCAATGTGTCACACGCCATGTTGCTAAAGTCGGAAGATGTGTCAGGCCGAAAAGCTCCAATATCGCAGCTAAGCTGTAAACCATGAAAAAGCGCATTCCGTTCTCTGTTTTACTGCTAACCCGTCTGAGTTTGAAAACGAAAAATAAGAAATAACTTTATAAGTATATTTATCTATTGTTCAATCTAATGTGCTCCATCTTTTTTGGAGGGTTGTTATTTTATGTTTTTTGTTTAGTTTTGTGAGTCTCTTACGTTAGTAAGTAAACGGCTACTATAGCTAATCTAGACTGAAATACACATTAATTGGGTTATTAGTTACCAACAACGAATATGCTGCGGTATAGATTCATACGAATTTCTATGTGATGAACAAAACTTGTGTAGCAAGTATTCAGATTTTGTAACATTCGACATTTGTTTAGATTTCTTCTTCTTCGTTTGTAGAAGAAGTCTAAACAAATTTCAAAGCTGCGACCCTGAATTTTAAAATCGTTTCTTCGGGCGTCCCTAATCATATTGGCTCCTAAGGGAGGGGGGGGTCTACATGGTTCATGTTGATAAGCACTGTTTTTTAAGGACAATTTGTAAGCAATATCATTATTCAACTATAAACCCGTGAGTCGTACCGAGTCCCTCGTCAACACAGTCATCGGAAATAATGGAGTTATCGGGAATAATCTATCTAAAGTGATGGCATTTGACTTTTCTTATTATCTTCATTGGTCACTGTCAACCGCGAACAACTAGAAAAGGACTAAATTAAAAAAAAAAATAGTAGACATTTATGCACATAACCCAGTTATGATGGAAACTAAAGATCTCATTGTCAAGTTTTTACTTTAAAAAAAATAGAAAAATTTAATTATATGGACTACAAGAAAAAAATATTACAGCAAAGCTCACGGATTATGTTTACTTAGCGTTGTATAAGTGCTTCATTACTGTAAATGGAAAAGAAACCCGAAACTAATAAGCAGCGGATGATAGTCGTCCTTGAGATATGGATATACTGCATGGAGTACGTGATATGTTTCATGGGAACAAACAATTTGTTTTTAAATACTGCTAGATTAGGAACATGATTGTTTCAATCCCTAAGAATTACGAGCAATCAAGATTGTATATCCCTTTGTGAAACAGGGGAGGTGGACTGATTAATGGTTCCGTCAGAATTTTTTTTTAAAATTCCAGTGAAATTTAGCTCCCATAAATGCACTATGTTCGAGGAAATGGCCAACATGTAAGACTTCCACAAGAAAGAAACCTCAGTATATAGGCACTTCACCAACTAACGGTTTACTGTTATGTCGTGATTGATACGTTGAAATAATGGTGAAATCTCAAGTGAACCCAGCTATAGGTGGATAGATGTAATGCAATAGATGATTTGTGTGAAAGGGGTTCAACATATAACATGATACTTAGCACTAAGAGACACAGAATATAGTAAAATCCTCCGGAATGATTTTTTAAAATATATTTACACACAAAAAACTCACAAAAACCTCAGCGTCTTGTTTAAAAAAACCCACATCTCCTTAGAAAAGTCGTATCTGCATCCCTTTTCAGAACTTTCGCCAGACTAAGTGGAACACTAATGTGAAATACAAATGTGATAAATTACTGTCTCACTGAAGACATGGTAGAGAAAACATCACATATAACGTAATAGGATAAATATTCTTCTTTGGTGTATTTTCCATTGTCAAAACTGAGTCTCTATGTGTTCGCACAATTGGGTGCAACTGAGAGCAAGGGAAGGGGATGGAAGTCGAGGAAATGGATTCTCAACCCGCTGTACGACTAGCGACTTAACTAATCTGGATTAAAATATATTTATAAAATACATTGACCTATTCTTATCAACTTCTTTCTGATCCTAAACAAATCAAGGGTTAGCTGCATTATGTGAAGTTTAAATCAAAGCCGTTTATACGTCAATGCAAGCATCTAGCTTTCTCAACTATGTGCGGCATCAATTACTAAGCAGTGGACCGTAAACATTATTATAACCGAGCAAGACATTAAAAGTAAGGCAGTTTATAAATATGTTCGTGTGTATATATATATATATATATATATATATATATATATATATAGAACTTACATATAAGTAGGTAGGCCTACTGTTGTCTATCCCCAGATGGAAGCTATATCGTCTAGATGATAAAACAAATTTGAACTATCCTGTTCCACGTGGATAGTCGTTACAGACTGCATCCATTCAATACTTAAAGAATGTCACGCATATGAGAGACAAACAGTCTCCCTGGCATACAGAAGCATTACTAGTATCAAGTTCTGTTAGCCTCTGTATACGCTTCAAAATACAAAATTTTATTCCAGAGACAAATTTACAGATGCAGACATTTCAGAGAAAGAAAAAACAATATCATCATGAAAGTTTATCTATCTATACGCAATTTTCTTTTTTAACGGGCGTCTAGCAGCAATCGATCGCAAACGATGCTGTGCTACAATCATATAGATCTAAACATATATAAATATGCTCATTCCCTCATTCCCAAGTGTAATAATCTTGCCACCGTTGGGATTTTACTGAGAAGGGGATATTCTTTTTTCAGGTGTGACGAAATACTATGAATTCCATAGCACTCCTCCTGCGTCAGCGCATAGGAATTTAGAGTAGGGTGTTTCCTGTAACACAGCATTATGCAGTGCATATTTAACAATTCAAGAACGTCAGATTGGAAAATTAAAACATAGTTCTTACTAGTAACTATATATCTTCAGTGGTGCAGCAAGGAAAACATTGGGTGTTGGTTTGAAACGAACTGACATAGATTCAGGATTAATACTGAAATAAAATATAAAAAGTCAAAAATGTGAACAATGACAAGAATGTATTATCTGACGGAGAGTGAATAAATGTAGCTTCTGGAAGACGACCTTATATGACATTGTGCCCGTTAAATCCCTATAATAGAGTATGACGTAATAATCGGCCATAGCAGGCGATGATGACAACAGTTTTAGACTTACGTTAAAGCCAGCGTGTTGCCGTTGCCCGATAGGCAAACAGAGAACAGCAACACTGATCTGACATGAATGTAGTAGGAGCTAACTAGATTTAGTTAGCTGTCCCATCCCATAAGTCAAAGTGACCCCCGAAATTACGCTAAAGCCGAAAGTATTAGGATGGGAAATTTACAGCCACGGTGTATATATATCACAACACTGCCCATTATGTTTTCTGATACTATATTCAGGACCGTAAAGGGTGGGGGTTTAACCCTTAAAAAGATTACTGTGCTTTTGTGGATTTTGGTGATCCCTTGGCGGAGGAGATCAATTTTTTTGGTTTCCTTATCCTAAGTGTCATGTTCTGATGCCCAAGGAGGGGGGGATTTAAAACACATTCATCCTCTTTTTGTACGGGATTTACTATAGTGAAAGCAGAATGTCTTTATGTGCATCAAACTTTTTCAAATATACAACACACATAAAATCCTTGCACTCTTTATCATGAAAACATGCAGTAACGACTGTAGACTGAAGATAGTACATTAAAGATATTCTATCGTTAAATAGTTTCAACTATTTAGGAACATTAATTACTTCAGATAGTAAATGCAAGAGCGAAATTATAAGCAGAATAGGACAAGCAAAAGCAGCATTCAATAAAATGAAAAATATCCTATGCAACAAGTCCTATCGATGGATACTATAAAACGTGTCCTCAAATGATACATTGAACCAGTGCTACTCTATAGAAGTGAAGCATGGACAATAAATAAGACATAACAAAAACCATTGGAGGCAGCTGAAAGGTGGTTTATTCGAAGAATGTTACGCATTCCTTCGACAGCAAAGATTACTAATGAAGAATGTCTTAGAATGATGGATGTGAAAAAATGCATTATTGACAACATAAGGAAAATATAGTTCAACATTTATGGGCACATAATGAGAAGAGGAGGCATTGAGAATATAGTCACAACAGGAAAGATAGAAGGGAAAATATCAAGGGGAAGACCCAGAGAAAGGATATTGGACAATTTGACTAAATGGCTTCGATTGACGACACCAACAGAGATTATGCCATATTATAAGTACATGGAGAAATATTATCGCCAACGCCATTTGCACGGCACTTGATGATGATCGTTAAAGGTGTAATAAATATTAATAAACGAGTACTTCAAACTTAAAACAATAAAGGAATTTTGCTTATAACAATTGGTGCATATAAATAG
This sequence comes from Meghimatium bilineatum, assembly GCA_034231615.1. NCBI lineage: Eukaryota > Metazoa > Mollusca > Gastropoda > Stylommatophora > Philomycidae > Meghimatium > Meghimatium bilineatum. The sequence continues at coordinate 26,244,872 of CM067318.1, forward strand.
GACTGTCACTGTATCCTTAATAGTTATTTTGATACTGAATCGTGCAGGGCAACTCGCAACTCAGAATTTTAAACCGACTTTAAAATATGCAACTTAATTGTCATTACTTGACGTCTTCTTAAAAATGTATAGCAGACAGGTAGTTTAGATAGCTCTAATAAGACATTATAAATATGCCGATGTAGCATAAAATATAACGTAGCATGTGCTGTGGTGTTGTACGCTCAATTTCAACGTATTTTAAGTACATTGGCATTGTAGACGTACGGTGATTTTGTAATTTTCGTGTAGAGGTATACTACATATTTCCAGTTATGTATTTCATGTACGCTCCATATTTCATGCTGACAGTGTCCTTAGTAAAATTTACACCCCCACAACTGCATTGTTTTTACATTTCATGTGTGCTTTTTTTCTACAAATTCTATTAATTTCTATTAGCTTATTAAATTCATGTAAAGAGACTGGTTTGTGGTCGATTATAGAAAGCATTTTATTCCCCAATATACTTCATATACCTAATAACAATGGTATATCACGAACATGAGGAGTCAGTAAAATGAATGGTGACACGTCAGACTGGTTTAAAGTACGCAAATGAGCAAACAAGGATGCTCTCTATCTTCTCATATTTGATTACGGTATGCGCAGAGAACTGCATGAGAAAATGGCCAGGCCACAATAAGTTTGATTCCTTAACATCGGAGGACAACAGGTCACTGAAATGAGATGAGTAGATGATACAGTTATGTTAGGAACTAAGGCAGATTGTCTTAAACAAATGGTTCTATCAACACAGCGAAGCCAAACTACAAATCTGAAGAAAAGCTGTAATTTATAACAAATGAATTGAATATCAAGGATACAATTATAAACATTTTAGAGGACTGCATCATAAATCAAGAATTTAACAGCTATATCAGAAACAGAGAGTCGTGGAGAAACATGATCGCCTACGCCAGTCGGCATGGCACTTGATTGATTGATTGATTTCAGAACTGGCACTCATGACAAATATGTTGCAAAGAAACCAGCACTTAAATTACATCTCATCAGAACAAGCATATTCCAAGTAGCAATTTATGGCTGTGAAACATTGACATTTAATAAAGCAGCAGAATAGAGAATATTTTTATTTGAAATGAGATGTTAAGGAAGGATATTGAGAATACCACGAAGAGCTAAAAAATCGAATAAAATGTGAGGAATATTAAATGTGGAAGGCGATTTTCTGCTTTAAAAAACATTATAACAAAGAAAGCTCAAGTTTTTTGGCAATGTAAAGAGACAACAGTATGGAACAACTATTAATGGAAATCACGAAGAATTTATTAAACATAAAGGGCATGTTTGAATGTTTCAGACATGTTCATAGTTTTTAAACGTATCCTTGTTCGCAGCAGGTCAACTAGCACAGAATTGTCCATAAAGAAGAACGTTGTGGATCAGAGTTTGTCACCAGAATATAAAATGTATCAAGACGAATCAATTTTTACACATTAAGAAGTCCTTATAAGCACCGCTAACGCCCGTGTGTTGCCGGGGCCCGAAAGGGGATCAAAGAATAGCAACTGTTTACCTTCCACGCATGTCGTAAAAGGCGACTAAGGAGGTTATGGGATACAGTTGGCTGTCCCATCCCATATAGGGTCAGTGACCCAAAGCCATGCTGAAGTCGGATGTGTCGGGCCGAAAGGCACAGATATCGCAGCAATGCTTAATCCATAACACAACGCATTCCGTTCTCCGTACTACATCCTACTAATCTGCAGGAGTTTGAGAACGAACGCAGAAGAAGAAAAAGGACCGCTAAAAAAAAGCAGGGGCGGTCACTTCAGGTGGATATACCACAAGCAACATTCAAAGCGATACCATTGATGTGAGGATAGTATAAAAGGAGGTGGAGCGGAGCTTGTCCATATCACAATAATTTGTTTTGGCGCTGGATATAAAGAAAAATCTATATATAAAATCTATGGATATAAAGAGAATTGATGCGATGACTTCATGCAAATACACAGAACAGACATAAAAGCTGAATGACTAACTTTCCGATTCAACTATTCCCCACTAAAACTGTTTGTTTCGCTTCCCAAAAATTATGAGCTCCTGTTTATTATATGTAATTGTGGGGTTTCTCTTCAGTGTCCATTCTTAGCCAGAAGACTGCAACCACAGCTGTATGCAATACCTTGGAAGAAAAGCTTCGTATTTAGAAGCTTATAAGTGTGTGTAGAAGATATGTTTCACTATTCTATATGCAGGCATCTAGAGACATATACAGACATGGGAGCCGCCTAGCGCAGTGGTTAGGGCACTGGCTTGGCATATGAGTGGTCCTGGGTTCATTCCCCAGTTGAGGCGGAAATGTTTTTCAGATCGCAACGGCTCTCGGGTCGACCCAGCTTGAAATGGGTACCGTATTAATCCGGGAAGTAAAGACTGCGAGGGAGAGGAGATGGCTACCGCCCTCATTTGCAGAGCCTCTGAAATGTGCGATCGCTAACATCTCACATCATTAATCTACGGCATTAATAAATGATATGGATTACTTTACTTATGCAGACATCTAATCGCACATAACCCTAACCTTGGGAGTCTTTGTTACCTCTAATATTTCATAGTAGTGCGTCCTGATATCCAAATTGGACTTTGTTGTTCGCTCATTAACTACCTACTTAATCGTACCAAAGCCTGCAAACTTTGTAATTATCTATGTTGATCTACTGTTGAACAGTCAACCTATTTAACTACATGGTCATATCTTCTTCTTCTTCTTCATCGTTCTTCAGTCAGATATCAGGTTACAGCACCAATAGCTTCAATGAATTGTGTGATTCGCTTCAGGTCATCCATGGAACCCCTCAAGTCTGGAAGCAGTGCCGTCTCAGTAGGCTATATTTTCTCCCTCTCTTCTTGGTAGAGTTGACAGACATGAAGAATGTGTTCTGCAGTCTCTGGGCTCAGTCCACAGTTGCACAGGTCTGTCTCACCAATCTTCAGCTTTCGGAACATGTGACTTCTCAGTCTGTTGTGACCAGTTCGTAGTCTGAAAATGATGGTTTGTTCCTTGCGTGACATTTGGTGGTAGGGGTAATTTTGTTCTGCAGTTGGGTGCATTTGCTTCCACTTTTTCTTATATTCTGCTTTTAACATGGTCTTACTTTCATAGTACGTATTATCATTTTCTATTTGTTCCAGTGATCCCCCTTTCCTTGCCAGGAGATCAGCTTTTTCATTTCCAGGTATGCCACAGTGACCTGGGATCCACTGCAGTACTGTTTCTTTGGTGGTACTGCTGAGGTGTAGTAAGCAGGCCGTAAGTTCATTCATGCTCGTGTTCTTTGGATCTTTCAATGCCTGCAATACTGATTTTGCATCCGTTAGAAATACTACATGTCTGTTGTGACTTGTCAAGCAATTCATGAGCATTTTGGCTGCCTCTATTATGGCTTCCATTTCTGCTTTGAAATTTGTGGAATGTTTGCCTGTGGGTATGGATTTCTCTATTTCTTTTCCATCTGGTGTCACTATATATATTCCTGATCCTCCATCTAATACTGCCTCTTTCGCTGATCCATCTGTATATACATGTGTCCATATATCCTTTGGGTATGCTTTCTGTGTGTGATTCTTAGTTGTCTCCTTTAGTACATATATAGTAGTTTCTGTTTTCGAAATAATGCTTGGTATATTGTCCATAATTCTTGGGAAGTTTTTCCTGTCCCATGTTGGGTATGTTTTAAAGGTGTTTAGTGGTTTTAGGTTTTGTAGGTCTGTATCTGTGAGTGATTTCTGGAGCTGTTTAGCGGAGTGTAGAAAGCTACCTCTTTTGAGTCGCTCTTTTGTAGGTCTGCTTAGTCTTTGGTTCATTTGATGACTCTCCAAACATTTGAACTTTGCATACTGTGTGAGAATTTTTTCATTTCTTCTTTCTTCCATTGATGGCAAACCTGTGCATGTTTCCATTTCTGTGATTGGGGTAGTATTCATACCTCCTGTTATAATTCTGAGATTGCGGTTTTGTATCTTTGAGATCTTTTGAGTGTTACTCTTGGCTGCAGTCCCCCATGCTGACATTCCATATTCCAAAGCTGGTCTTACATAACCTGTATATGCTCTACTTAGAATTTTTCCATTTGCACCCCAATCTGTTCCAGCCAATTTTTTAAGGAGTGCTGTCCTCATTGTACCTTTTGTTTGGCACTTGTCTATGTGCTGTTTCCATGTAAGTCTTGGATCAAAAGTGACTCCAAGGTATGTAGGTGTCTCATCTTTTGGTAATGTTTGACCATTTATGGTTAGTAGGATTTTCTGTGGTTTGGTGGACATGCTGAAGATGGTATAGGTACATGGTCATATCATATCCATATGTCTCAACATTTCAACATGCATTATTATTGTTAAAACAACAATAATTTGAAGTATACTGTGTTACGTTTTCAACATCTGCTAGAAGAGTCAAATAGGCAATCATTATCAGACTGAAAGCACAGTAAAACACTTAAAAGGAACACTTCGACATAACTCTCAGAGGATTTGAGGGGGAGGGGGGGGGGGCGATCTGGAAAAAATGGACAGCTGTTGCCAAGGAGAAAAGGGGTTGAGTGACAAACGTCAAACGTGGACATCAACACAACGATCTTTTAATTCACTAATTACGTTGTGTGAAGTTTAACTTTTTTCTAACAATCATTTAAAAAAATTATAACAACAAATTCTAAGGAAGGGGGGGGGGGGCGCGCAAATTATTTGACATAATGTCATATACAAAGACTAATAAAATTTTGATACTAGTGATGCTTCTGTATGCCAGTAAGTTTGTCTCTATCTCAAATTCGCAACATTCTTTACGTACAAGTTATGCAGTCTGTAACAACTAGCCACGTGGGACAGGATTGTTGGAAACTGTTTATATATATATATATACATAGCCAACGTTAAATTGTAGGAAAGATAGTTACATAGTTACATACACGTAGCCAATGTTACATTTTCGGAAATATATTTATATGCAGTAAACGTTACCTTGGAAAAGCGTGCATTTTAGGAAAGCTACATACATATGCAGCCACCGTTACATTTTGAGTGAGATCTAAATACATGTAAGTAAAAAAAAGTAAAGTAACCCATAGTATTTATTAATGCCGTAGGGGTGTGAGATGTTAGCAATCTCACATTTCACAGGCTTGGCAAATGAGGGCGGTAGCCATCTCCTCTCCCTCGCAGTCTTTACTGCCTGGATTAATCCGGTACCCATTTTTAAGGCTGGGTCGACCTGGGAGCCGTTGCGATCTGAAAAACATTTCCGCCTCAACTGGGGAATGAACCCAGGACCACTCATATGCGAAGCCAGTGCGCTAACGCGGCTCAAAATACATAAATACATGTAACCATCACTAAACGTTTTGAACAAGATCTTATATTGACGTAATGAACGTTACAATTTAGGAAAGCGATATTATCAACGCTATAAGTGTACTAACCAAGAATTTTCTTTAGAAAAATCCCCTTGCCCTTGTTGTACGAGTCCAATTATTGCCATACACCTTTCGACACTAGAATTCGAAAATCACATATGCAATGACTGCTAACTGATCAATGTCCTTGTATGGCTTACTGTATCCGAAGAGTATTCAGGATATCACGTCTCCTCTCTTGATCGCACCAAAGTATGCAGACAAAAACATTTTTTAGACATTTGTTTACACTGTAATAATTTGTATATCCATTGATTTTAGTGTGGTTCTTTCGCATTTCACGAGTAGTACTTAGAAATAAAAACGCAATACTTTAAAATAAAAACCACATAAACTGTTCTCCGATTAAATCCAATATGTTTTCACTGAGTACTTTTATTGTCCTACCTGTCTACATTCCACAGTCCACGAATGTTTTTGGAGCGTGTCATCTAGGCCAAGTGCAATACTGATTTATTTTAACGTCTAGTTTTTTAATTCCACGTAGCATTCTCACTTGTTTCTGATAAAGAATCATGGTTTCAATACAGGAATCAGTGGACAAATCACCTGGCAACAGTTCGAGTTTTAACTTTATGTTACTGCATAGATTCCATTACTCGGAGATTTAAAAAAAAATATAACTAAGGATACTGTTCTAGCGATTTGCGCGCAAAACACTGGACAACCACCCACCCCCACTCAGTGTGTAGCGTGCATATCGAGTGATCGGGGGTTCTCATCACGAAACGTGTAGAGTATTTTCTCTGTCGGAATGTGTTTTTATCGGAATTTCGTTCCGTTTAATTATCTTAGGTTTTTGTTCCGTAGAAACCTGGCCACTAGTCGATGTATAGTACCGAATCATGTATTGGAAATAGAGGTGCGCTGTAGCCTTATTGATAGCGGGCTTGCTTACTATCAATGACCCAGTTATAATGGGCACCTGATGTATGTGTTAGGGGAGGTAAAGACAGCAAGGAAGGGAACTGGCCACCCCACCTAATAGTTGCTGCGGCTTATTACATGAAGAGTTATATTCATCCCCGACAGCAGGTTTCTGCCATGGGACATACCTTTACGGAATATCTCGTCTGTCTCTATCTTGTTTATTGAGAGTAGTGTGCAAGGAATGACCATGGTAGACTAGCCCATGTTGGTCCAAAGCAAGCTCACGGTAGCCAGTCATCATTCTTAGTCTTCTCCGTACTTGTTGCTGTGATAACCTAGCTTTTGCAATACAATCATTACATGAGGTAATGTTTTTTACGATTGTCTGAATATGCTATCTTACGCTGTTTACTTCTGAAGACAAAAAAATGTAAATTTTATATTGTATTCGGATTTCATTATGTGTTCGTTTCTTAATAAAGCAGCACGCTGCATGCCGATAGTATTATGCATAGCACATTACTACATAGCCCCAAACTATAACCGTGATCTCCACAAAATATTTACTTGTACGTAAGACGTTATGGCACTGCATCGAACCCACGACCTCTTGAGCACAAAGAAATAGTTTAACTACTATGTCACGGAGATTAATGTTAGTATATATATAGGGCCAATGCGTATACATTATATCTGACGAGGACACGTGTTTGTATTATGACCATGTGCATTTTAATCTAGCCATAGAACCAGTTAATCTTGTACTGGAAAGATTATATGGATGCACATTTTGGTAATAGCGGGATGTTCAGAGGCATAACCTGCGTGCGGGTGCAACTTTGTTCAGAAACAATATGTTTAGAGATATGGAAAGGGGGGGGGGGGAAGGGAAGAGAAAGACGTAACAAAAAAATTACTGTGACATGATCGCTTGAAAAATCCCCATTTCTGAGAAAATGCTCAATGGGTTAATACTTTTTTTTCTTAATGACCGTCTGCAAGACGCAAAAATTTGGGTAATGTAATGAATCTGTAGACTAGTTTCCATTCACAATTTTACACTAGCAAATACCTCATTGTACATACACTATCGTGCGTTTTGGAAATTATGTCAACGAGAAGAAATATATAACTCAAGAACTATTGGACCGATTTCGATGAGAATTTACATATGAAACAGATGTTATACAAATTACATTTCTTTATACACGGCTCAAAAAAATGTCAAACGTAAAGATTTTCTAGAAAAAAAAACTACATTAAAAAGAAAATTTTGACCTTCATCGAGTCTTTCGTTCTGTGTCATTGATCTCGACTGACCCGACTAATCATTAGTCGTTTTGCGTATAATGTGTGTCGGCAGCTAATGAACGGCACAGACATACACCACTATTGAGTTGGTCGGAGATCAGCGCATAGGACTACCTTGGAGAGGGGTTTGATACCATTAAAAGTTGCTTATAATAAATAAATCTTAACAAATGTGAGTCCTTCCCCTTATTTGTGTCTGGTACCAATCAAACGTCCATCTCTACAACTCTATTATAAAAGGGTTGCCAATTCATGTAGTGACGTTCAGGTTACGTCTAGACACAAAAGTGTCAGATTACAACGTAAGGCACAAAAGTGCCAGATTACAACGTCTAGACACAAAAGTGCCAGATTACAGCGTCTAGACCAAAAAAAGTGCATTTACGGTATACAAATATAATTGCCTGCGCTATTTTCTCCTAATTGATGCAACGACAACTTAAGCATAAAGAAACAGTTGACGCGTTTGTTTATGCACGCCAGATTCAATCTATCCAAAGAAACTGATGACTTTAATGCTTGGGCTGGATAAAAAAAACATAGTGTATAACAAACTTAGTAAGATCTTTATCAAGTGATCTTTACAAAACGTTGTCTTCTTTATGGACACTGAACTATTTTCGATTCTAGACAATTTGTCCTGAGGCAACAAATTAATTACATGTCGTAACTAAGTACTGTATCCGGGCCTTAGTCATGTATTGACACGTACCCATTTATCCTTCCTATGCCCCCCATTATAAATATGCACAAATCTTTCGTCTCTTTATATGCAGATGGTTGGTTGGTTGGTTGGTTGCTGATCCAGCGGTCCATGGGCTCATGCCCTTTGACCTTTATATGCAGATAAAAACGTCACTTTTCTTATTATAATGCGTGCAGTGTGATCGTTGGACTAATATGACTAATAGTTTCCTGGCTTAATCAAGCTATTTTAATTTAAAATTCCGATGGAAGTAAAAGAATGCAAAAATGTTTAAATTTTGAATAAACAATACTACTCCTCTTCACTGTCAATTTGCATGACAATAATCCTCCTTATCTTTACCAATATAACATGACATATTGGAAGCGCTTAGACTTAACTCTCTTATGGATTGGTCTGTTTGACGAAGACAAACAAAATTGCCCTAAAAGACAATCTAACCCTGTGGTTTTCATTAGTAAATATAATTTCCATTTGCTTATTTTATGCGGTAATGTTGTGATGTGCTGGAAAAACTTCAACAGAATTCTATAAAGAAGAGTACAGACATTAATCGAACCACAGCGTAACAACGCTCAAATGGGATTCCGTAAGAAGAAGAGTTGTATAACTGCCATTTTTACACTCAGACATCTGGTAGAAACAAACAAACAAATGAAAACAACAAGAGATTGTATATTGATTTTATCGGCAAAGAAAAGACCTTCAACAGTGAGGACAGGCAGCAACTATGAAAAATACTATCAAAACATGGGGTCTATCAACACCTAATCAATTGTACAGGAGTAGTTACACAGGTAGTCAATGTGCAGTTAGAACGAGTGTAGTATTTTCAGATACATTTCACATTCAATCTGGCGTGCGACACGGATGTGTTTTTGCTATTCATTACATATATCGATTGTATATGTCAGAATGCCAACATCAATGAAGGGAGACAACATAAACAATCTCCTGAGCGAATTTCTTTCTGGTTACGATCAAACAATAATATCAACATGAGAATTAAAAACTACAACAATACATAATTATACAATTAACACATATACAGACTTAAACATGAAGTAAAACAAAGAAAAACACCAGAAAGAAGCAGTACTATTTTGATCGATGATCAATCAACAATGATCAATCAATAAACACGTGAAAGATTTCATTTTTATCTCGGAAGCATCATATCATCAAATGGTGAAAACATCAAAGAAATATATAAATGCAACATAGTGTACCAGATCTTCTTAGATCAGGTGTCTCCTATTTTCAAAAACAAATATGTAAACATGAACACCAAAACTGCACTACATAAAAAGGTTAATCATACCATCACTGTTATATCATTGTCAAACGTGGACACTAACCGCAAAAGTCAAAATAAAACTTGTTACAACTGAATGACTTATCTAAGTAGCATTCTCGGACAAAATTCTTAACAACATTCTAATAAGGAAGCTGTGTTTTTTTTTTTGGTCATATAAAGAGACATAACTGCGTGGAAAGTTTAATAGCTGACGGCAGAGTTGACGGCAACAGGGAAAGAGGGAGCCCAAGACGACGATGGTGCAGTGATATATCAGATTGCTTAAACAAGTTTCTAGCTGCGACAGGCCAACTCGCCTAGAATCGCGCAGTGTTCAGAGAATCCATAAGGAAGATAAGGTTCTAGAAAAAGTATGTCACATGATGATGATGTATTGACACTGCAGAGTATCTTACGAATTATTTGTTCTCGATTGAATGTTCATTTTATTTGAAGTCCCTGGTTTAAAAGAAAAGTAGCAAGCAATAACGAGAGGTAAGCCTATTCCTGATATGTTATTAAAAATGGTCTATATACTTCATTTGAAAACAGACAATAACACTTATTTAAAATATTTTCAAGCACAAATTAACAACAAGCGCATGTTAGCGGTACTAGAAAAGAAGGGAAGAGGGCTCAATACTGGAAAGTTAAGTTTTTTTGTTTTTTTACAATAACAAAAATGTCTGAAAACAGTAAGACATTTTTGGTGATCGCATCTCTTTGATTACACATGCCTTTTTTTTACAATATTATATTAGGGTTATATAAAGCAAAAGTTTGCAGCTCACATAAAATTTGGCACCAAAAGTTTATAATATTCCTTTATTTTACAGCTGTCTACAGGTGCTCCGACCTCCTATTTAATACATTTTTCAGCATGTTGTAAATGACAGTTCCGGTTCTGTGGGGTGCGTACTAGTGTGGCAAAGTTCATAGTACTAAAAGTCATGTTTTCAGATTTCCTAGGAGAAAAACATTAGTTAGACTACCTAATCCCCTATTTAAGAGCTTGTGTGTTAATGACAAAATTAATTAGAAAACTAAATACTCGTATAATCAAAGAATATTTACAACCAGGAACCCAATGTTGGACTTCTTTTCATGAGAAACTACAGTATCAGGGCACAGGAGAAACTACAGTATCAGGGCACATGAGAAACTACAGTATCAGGGCACAGGAGGAACTACAGTATCAGGGCACAGGAGGAACTACAGTATCAGGGCACAGGAGAAACTACAGTATCAGGGCACAGGAGAAACTACAGTATCAGGGCACAGGAGAAACTACAGTATCAGGGCACAAGAGAAACTACAGTATCAGGGCACAGGAGAAACTACAGTATCAGGGCACAGGAGAAACTACAGTATCAGGGCACAGGAGAAACTACAGTATCAGGGCACAGGAGAAACTACAGTATCAGGGAACAGGAGAAACTACAGTATCAGGGCACAGGAGAAACTACAGTATCAGGGCACAGGAGAAACTACAGTATCAGGGCACAGGAGAAACTACAGTATCAGGGCATTTAAAAACTCTATAGATGGTTCGGAATTCTAATTTCAGTAATTTAGAAACAACTGGCATCTATTTTTTGTTGGATGACTGATAATCGACTTTACGGTGGCATGAACCTAGCCCTAATTCACCGACCCTAGCTAAGCAGATTTCCCCTTTTTGCAAGTATATATAAGCGCCAGTATGTATGTACGCTTGAATGAACACGTGTCAACATATTGATGGAGAATATAATGGTCTCAGATAACCTTGGTATGTGTCCAACAGTTAATTTCCACTTTCCTTCCCTTTCCCAATGATTTACCCAATGATTCCGGTAAATTGGCGCTAGAGGACGGTTGTTTTGATTCTCAGTCGTCACAAATGGAAGTGTAGTTCGGTGTTTAGGGATTCTTCAACTGGAATAGGTGAACTCATTAATGTATGTGTTAATTAGAGATCACAGCGCAGCCAGGTGAGGTTTTCCGGATGCAATACTGTGACAGGATTAGCAATCCAACAGTGAGAGATCAATGTGTTCGTAGTTAAATGGAGGTTTTTCCGAAGACAGCTAAACATCAAATAGGAAAACATCACATTAAATATGCTACTATCAATATTTGCGGACTGAGACATAAAAAAAAGATTTTATGAATGAGATGAAAAAGAAAGACATCAAGGTCCTAGGATTAGCCGATACACGAATTAAACACAAAGGCTGTAAGAAAGTATACCAAGATTATACACTTATATTTAGCTGAGTTGACCCAGTTTCAAGAGCTAAACTAGGGGTCGTAGTTCTCATAGAACCAACATTAGTTAAGGGCATTGTCAGCGTCACACAGCAGAACGAACGTTCAATAGCGGTCACGATAACAATAGACAGAGTAAACACACCATTTATACAGGCCCATGTAACACACAAAACAACGAAAACGAAAGAAATGAATTTTTTGAGAATGTAAACCGATTAATAATAACAGCAACAATGAAGGTGATATATATATATAGAGAGAGAAAGGATAAGGAATATAAAGGACCTTTCGGCGACACAAGAAACAAGGTTAACAACAACGGTTATAAACTAACAGATACTTGGCGAATTCTTCGTTAACTTCTTGGAAATATTTTTCGTGCGTGTTCGTATCTATTAGTACATGCATCCAGCATAACCTCTTTATAACAAACACATTCTTTAAACATAGACAGTCACAAGCGTACACATGATATAAATTGAACAACTTAGAATTCAAGAGCAAGATAACATTCATACTCAGAAAAAGTAACAATAGATGAAAAATAACAGACGCACGAGTAATACCTAACATGTGTGCAGATATTGACCATAAGGCAGTAATAATAACAGTCAAAACAGACAGTGCAACAAAATAACAAAGAAAACTTCATATATAGAATTGGAAGCAATAAACATGCGCGAAAAAATATCTCCAGGAAGATAACGAAGAATTCGCTAAGTTCCCAGAAATCACCCAGCAAACAGAAGAGGAATGGAAATATTTCTAAAATGTCATCATTCAAACAGAAGGAAATATATGCGTATATAAAAACCATAATGGTACGAAACCAAAGATAACAGCTTGGTGGACAGATGAGGTAAAGAACGCAATCAAAGATAAAAAACAAAAATACAAGAAATGGGCAACAAGTAAAACACATGAAGATTACTTAGCTTACAAGACAGCAAAGATTAACACCAAGAAAATCATCAAATCTGCAAAGTTAAGCCATGGCAAGATTTTGAAGAAATACTCAACAAGGATAGACAAAACGCACCTAAGTTATTCTACAAGAACGCACAACACATGAGAAGTAAAAAAAATACACGAACCAATAGAAAGTATCAATGATGAACACAGCAATATACTAAATAGGTCCTAGAAACCATGGAAAGATGGGAAAATTACTTCAATCAACTGTTAACCTTTAAATAACTGATTAAACAAATACGATAGAAGATGACATAGAACCATACATCCTGAAATCCGAAATTGAAGACGCAGTTAAACATGCAGCAAATAAAGCGCACGCGCACACACACACACACACATGGCATACCTGTAAAGTAATAAAAATGCTAACAGCGACAGATATAAAGTAGCTACAGAGACTGCTCAATGTGATATGGAAGAAACAAAAGACACCACAAGAGTTAAATACAGTGGTAATAATTCACATCTGGAAGAAAAAGGTAGTAAAGGGGATGCACTAAGTACAGAGGCATATCATTCTTAAGCCACATAGGAAAATCTTTAGCAAGATACTAGAGAGAAGGATGCGCGCATATATAGAACCACGAAACAACAACACACAAATGGGCTTTCGGAAAAATAAAAGTTGTACAGATGCAATCTTCACCCTCAAATAACTTTCAGAAAAGCGATAGAACAAAACCAAGACATATCTGGCTTTCGTGGACCAAGAGAAAACTTTTCGAAGACGGGATAGAGCACAACTATGGACGATACTAAAGACATATGGAGTTCCTCAACATCTGATAAGCCTAATTCAGAGCATATGCGTCGATAGTCAATGTTCAGTAAGAACGAGCACAGGTACATCTTATATTTCTCAAATTATCAAATTCACCCGGGTGTGAGAAAGTGATGTGTACTATCACCTCCCCCCCCCCCACACACACCTATTGTTCATAACAGATCACATCTGCAAAGACAATGGAAGAAAATAATCTGAAGGATAACTTAAACGAAACACTATTTGCAGATGACAAAGCACTAGTGACATCATCAGAAGAGAAACTACAAAGACAAATAGATTGATTACATTAGACATGCCATACCTTTAAAATGACGATAAATATGAAGACTGAAGTAATGAAGATAGGAAGAACAAAAATAAACACAAATATATATATTGGAAACAACAGACCTAACCAGGTGACAGAATTCACATAGCGAGGAATATAACAACTGATGGCAAGAGCAGCAAAGAAATACACAATAGATGTAGTAAAGCATACCACGCCCTAGGGCAAATAATACCAATCTTCAGAAACAAAAAAAAAGTACATTTAAACACCAAAATAACACTACGCAAAACGATTATTATGCCAAAGCTGTACTACCAATGCCAAACGTGGACATCGACAGCGCAAGACAAACGCAAACTTGTAACAGCTAAAATGGCGTGCTTGCGCAGAATCCTAGGAATATCGCTGAGACAAAGTGAGGAATGGGGAATTTGACAATAAATAGGCACCACCTCAATCTTGGAATATATTAAGAGACAACAGATCAAATAGTTTGCACACATCAGCAGACTACCATCAGACAACATAACACAGCAATCTATGCTATACAGATACCGTTGAAGGCAGACCTAGAGGACGACCACGAAAACGATGGACCACTGAAATATAAAAGAGGCGACAAATTCCACAGTATACTCAGCACACAAGAGGGATGTCTCCTGAAAACTCTTCTACCCCTGACGCTGAAAGGCAACAAAGGGTTTAGCACATATATAGATTGATGGCTACGCATAACCTATTGTATCTCTTCTATGGTACCAATGAAACAGAACATTACTACGCAAAATACAGAATAGTACAATTAATAATAAAAGGACTGCAGTAAAAATATACCAATAGGTTTAGAACATGGAATAATGTAGTTTTGCACATCATTAAACACGAAATAAATAGATCAAAAGATATTGCTTAAACAGATGAAGTATAAACGGCAGCAAAAAATATATATATATATATATAAACTACTGATGAAAAGTAGTACAGAGTTATAACTTTTCTTGTTTCTTTCTCCTCAGTTGCTCATTCTTTGTCCATCGTTTGTGTTTTGCGTATACGTCCCGTCCCATTGGTCAAATCCGGTCCGCCAAGAGCCATGTTTTTTTCTGGTCCACAGGCTAAATTAACATGACTATATGCACCGAACACTGAGCTTAGGTAAAACCATGACTATCTACAATTATAGAAGACTTCTGCACAGAATTCATTTGGACTTAATTCGTTATGTATTTTATTATTATCGTGATTTTTGTTGGTAATTATTTATATAAGGAGTCACCTTGGCTATTTTAGGCATGAGACTCTAAGTATATAAATAGTGGCCAACGAAAATTACGACAATAATCAAACTCGTAACGAAGGAAGTGCTAATTAATTCTGTGCGGGTCTTCTATAACTGCAGACGGTCATGGGTAATACTATATATTCAGCAAGGGAGCTTCTCTCCTACTGTACGTACAACTGTTGGTGAACAATGTGGAAGTCGCATTAATGACAACAGCTTCGAAGGCGAGAATTGGAAAGGCGCAATAAAGACAGTAACTGATAGCAACCATAAATCGCTTAGAAAGCAATGCCAAACTACTGAAACGTATTCAAATTTCAAGGAACCGTCGCTGGACACACAAAAATATAGAGGATAAGTATGGCACTAGAAGAGTCAGGACAGCTAGGGCAGAACCGAAAGCCTTAAATGGTAGCAGTGAGGACAACGTTGTGTTAAGTATGTCATAGAAGATCAACATTGAGGTTCACGTCATTTGACATGAGTATCTCATTGAAATTATAGGTGTCAAATCATGGCCGTTCCTATCCGTTGACGAGACGTCAACTGCTTCTTCGTACAAAATTAAACTAAATTATACCACATGTAATCAAACAAATCACTGAAAGACTATCCATTGTTCACTACCATTAGGCATGCATTCCTAAGGTTCGACACCACTTCTGTTGTAAAATGAACTGTAAGAAGTGACATTGAAACATGACATGTATCACTACATATGGAAACAATGCATGAAGCAACCTTGTAACAAATTAAAACACCTGTGTAGTCGACAGCTTTGCCCATACAGAAATCAGATACGTAGGCCTAATATACAATTTATCATTTGAGAGGTTAACTCCACCCAGTCTATCGGTTGACACATCGAACGACTAGATTATGTGTACGCAGATTGAGATAGTACGTTCTTTGGCAAGGTACCAAGAGAGTTTTATGTTAGGTTTAATTTAGATCAGCCATGTACCTATAAGATCTACCTACCATGTCAAACCACTACTGCACACGGCAACAGTTGATACACTAAATGTACTGATCTTGTATTTCTCTACAATACTAAATACCTTAAATGCAAATGGAGTGATCAAACCAAAACACTTTTGACGGTAGAATATGTTTGTTTTTTTAAATAATTATCTCCAACCATTTTTTAACACTCCCATAAGTATAAATTAGTCAAGAATTGAATGATGACACTAGTATTAAGCGTAAAACAATGAATACTTAAGTCAGAAAGTACGGTAAGCCACATAACCAGCACGCTAAAATTTTCAACCTATAAAATGAGGTTGGGGGTAGACCAAAGCAAATGTGGGTTAGCTTTGAGATTTAATAAGAAATATAATCAATTTAATATTACTGCAACGATTTTATCGGCTAAGATGCAGTTTCATTGACAGATGTTACCACGTCTATTTCTAGGAAATAGCACACCGTCAGCGTTTAACAAACAGTATTACTCACATCCCTATAATAATCTCATTCCATTTTTAGTTACACAGTGAAAGTGAGTCTGTCTATAATAGATGTGTACTCATCGGGTATCATGCTTCTAAAAGTGACACTATTTGACTTTTCCCGTGATTTTCATTGGCTGTAGACACAAAGTGACCAAAGAAAATCACGGGAAACGTCAAATAGAATCATGTTTTATCCCCAATAAAGTCACAAGTTATACTTCTTAGATCATACATTTTTCCAGTTGAAACATACGGCTGCGAGACTTGTATAAACAAAAACAAAAAACAACAACAATGTGGCGCATAGCTGAGAAGTTAAAGTGTTGTGAGCTCTTTACATTAGTGAGTTCTAGAGTTCGATCCCCGGTAAGGACTGGGTTTTATTCTGTCGGAGGGTAAATTAAAAAATACAACTCACCCTGTACTAACATGACGATAGCAAGAGCATGCGGCATTTATCACACAGCTACAAAATCACTCCCTGCAACTCTTTAGCGGGAAACATGACGTACTTGGCAGTTGACAGTGATATCAACCAAAATGAGTGTGAGATCAGCACGCAGGAACTACATATTTTGTAAAAGGGCTGTACCAAGAGATAAAAAATTAGAAATAGAAAATAAAGTTGTAGGCAACAGTATAAAGAGCTGCTCAAGACAATGATGGACAAGTGACACAATAGAGTGCTTATGTCCTTTGTTACAGCAGGATAACCTGCATAGAATTGTGAGTTAGGAACATACATAAAGAAGAAGCGAATCTGAGTATTAATAGGAGAGTTGCGGTCAGCAGAAGAACTTCAAGAATATCATTTGGGGGTTAGGCCAACACGATTTCCTTTCTAGTCATTTGATATTCCGATGATGTTGAAACTTCAAAGAACGTTGTAACATTTATCATAAACAACCAACAATGCCTTTGAACATCAAACAACTTGATGCGTTGAAATTAACGCTTTCTTTGTCGCTAACATTGTTGAATACCAAAAGCAAAATCAAAGATTTCACGCTTCGTAATTTGTAGTTTCGCTGGGATAGCTTATGATTTGATATTTTACTGAGCACAGGGGCTAGTGTATTTCGTAATTTTAAATCAGCTTGGCGAGCCAGTAAAAATGGATTTGGCCAGCGAATAGTGTTTTACGCACTCCTGTTGTAGACTTAACAGTTACAATTATTTATCTTTCTTCTTGATATCAAAGTGGCATGCAAATCTATATGTTGATATTGACAAGATAGCTAATTGGTAAATTACTACACACACACATAGAACAGATAGCCATGATGAAGTTCTTTGACAGCCAGATAACAGACTAGGAATAAATATGATACATCAAACTATATACTCGTATGTTCTCTATAAATAACAATGATGGCATATCAACATCAAATATGTATACATGTCTAGCATGTTGATGTTTTAAACCATAAATAAAACTGACGGATATCTGAGCCCATACTTTATGAAAGGGCGTAGTTGATGGTCTAGTAATGACAGCTTTAATTAGTCACAGGTCGTTACAGCTATTGTACCATATCTGGTACAGCTCAGCTAAGTGCCGTCTCTTCACGAGAAGTTAGCTGCATTAGATCTTGCACTTTGTCTCAGTTTTAGATATGCCCTCTTACTTTCGAGTACAATGGTCATGGTCCACGTGTATCCAAGTTGTTACCATTCCTGGCCCATTTTTAAAAATCAGAAGGTGGTAGAAATTATTTGAACTAGGTCCGTTCTGCTGGCACCGACTCACCTGTTACCAATTGAAATTGTTTGACGAATCGGAAAACATGTTGCCCTAAGTTGCGAGGCGAATAGGTGACAGAAGAAACTGACTTGGCTGAAATCCCGCTCAATGCATATTATTTATATGATTCATTTACCGATGTCCCATTTTTTAAAATAACGTTTAAATTACACTCCTTGTTTATTTTATATTGTTAGTCTTGGTTTAGCATGCTAATTACGTGCACCCAAGCTATACGTTTAAGATGTAAAGGGTATCATATACTCAATAGTTATATATTGGGAACAACCAGCAAAAATAAAATCTGAATATGGTTACCATATAGGCGTACTTTTAAAAAATAAAAGAAATAGTCAAATATGCATTTGTTATCCTATCCTAATCGTACACATAAATAAATCCTTACAAAAGCCAGTGAAACTATTTGACACAAAAGTAAAGAATAAGAGATGTGTAATAATTTTTAAAAGAGGTCATCTGGGTGAAACACCATCTCACACACCAAAAATGTGCACAAAAATATACAAGAGCTTATAGATCGTAATTTCTAGGGAACAATACAAATAAATCTAAGTGCTCGGCCGTGACCCACGGCAATATAACACCTATAGGTTTATTTGAAATCAAGCCTTCTAAAATGACATTTGACTATCCCTTGATTTTAATTGGCCACCACACAAATTATAATCACAGTTACCAATAAAATTCACAGAATTAGTCAAATTAGTTATTAAGAAGGCTTGATTTCCCAATATGCCTTATATCGTAGACGGTCATGGCTCATTTGCTTAGCCAGTTGTCGCCAAGACAACATACTCCGTTACATACTCCGTAACCGTGACTTTTGCCAATAGAAGATCTACGACCAGAACTAAAACAAGCCTTTTTTCATGACGATTTTTTTTATTACCGAGCTTTTCGTTGATCATTATGTATAAACTTTGTTTGTTTTCCAACGCTAACTAACGAAATGTACGGAAATAATCTAAATCATGACGTAAAGCTGCTTCTTTGATTTCGTATGTTGGTCTATTGGCGAGTCACGCCATAACTATGGCGGAATTTCTCAACTTTCCGGGGCATTATAAACCAAACTAAATAGTATGATCACATAAATGACTAACAATTTGTTCACAATCCTCCTAAAAGTTTAAGAATGTGTAGTGGACAAAGATACAAGTGAAAGGAAAGCATCAAAAGTCGGACACATTACAGTTAGTCAAAAGTACACCGCCAACTCAAGATAGTAGTCTTCTGTGTTCATCTTCATCTGCGATCATGCTAGAGTGTCAAGCCTGCCGTAAAACCGTCTGCAATAGAAGGCATCTGCGCATAATTAATTAGGCCTTCATTCGCTACTTGTTTTTATTATTGTCGTAATTTCCGTTAGTCACTATTTATATACTTGGAGATGCCATGCGACTCCAAGTATATAAATAGTGACCAATGCATGATAGAGTGCTGTTGCATCTGCACTAAAGTTGGAGCAGTATTTCCCGTTTGGACAAGAATTAGATTTTTTTCTTTCCGTCTTTGGGTCTGATGAATATGCCATCTCCACCGTTCATCACTGCCCTCCTCTCCTCCCCCCTTTGCAGATCCACCCGTGTAGACGTGTCCATTCGTAGGATTGTGGGGGGAGCCGCGTTAGCGCAGTGGTTCGCATATGAGTGGTCCTGGGTTCATTCCCCAGTTGAGGTGGAAATGTTTTTCAGATCGCAACGGCTACCGGGTCGACCCAGCCTGAAATGGGTACCGGATTAATCCGGGAAGTAAAGACTGTGAGGAAGAGGAGACGGCTACCGCCCTCATTTGCAGAGCCTCTGAAATGTGAGATCGCTAACATCTCACACCCCTACGGCATTAATAAATGCTATGGGTTACTTTACTTACTACCTTCCTTCTATCATAAAAACGAATTTCAGACTCCACCTTCACTAAATGCATTGATATCAATGAATACTTTTAGTTGAAGTGGAGTCTGATGTTTGGGTTTTTTTTATATTCCAAGAGCTTCTGCTATTATGGAAACGTTTTAGAGACTGGTATGACTCCTCAAAGTCTGTTAGTATTTCAATTTCTGTTGGTATGTTTGTGAGGATATCTTTTTATTGTTGGTGGAGATGTGACGAAATAGCTCTCTTCATTCTGTTGACTGTAGTTTATTAGAAATTTGGGCATGGTTTGGCATGAGAATCTATTCCTTTGGACACGCGCTCTTTCTTCTTATATTGTCCAGTGAGCAGATGTTTCCATGTATTTTCATTGCATGAATAGGAGTTGTCTTCCTCCCTCAAATTAGTCAAAGACCTGCATTTTTTATTGTAGATATGCGATTAGTGTTTGTTTTGCAAATTGATGCCTTGGCTATTTTTCCATATTCTAGTACAGGTCTGAATGTACCCATATTTACTTTCCGGAGAATGCTTCCATTTGCTTCCCAACATGTGTCCGCTAGTTTCATCATCATGGATTGCTTTCTATTTGGTAACTATCAGATACATACATTGTTGGAGATACATTGCAGCTAGCGTTGAGAAGACGGACCTTATCTGACCCTGAGGACACAAGCAATTTGTGTTTTGTGCGTTGTAACTGCTCCTGCTGTGGTAAAACCGTTACAGTAATTTAATTTCGCATTTGTCACGACTAGTTCCAGTTTTACTGTATAAGATAGTTTATTTGAAGATCAGCGCCCTCGTGTTGCTAAGGGTCAAAATAAGCAAAGAATAGTAACATAGTTTTTGCCAATGAATGTTGCAAAAGCCGACAACGATGTTCTGGGGTGGAGTTGGCTGTTCCATCCCATATAGGGTCAAAGTGAAACAGAAGCTATGTGGAAGTCAGATGTGTTAGACAAAAAAAGCGCAGATATCACAGCAAAGCTGTAAACCATGACACAGTGCATTCCATTCTACTGGACTACATCCTGTTAATCCACTGGAGTTTGAATACGAGAACAGAAGAAGAAATATATATTCTACTGTTATTGCTACCAAGAACAAATAGGTCACCATAAAACCGTCATTCATCTTTGTTTCATCGTGTGTCCTTTTCTTTAATACCTCTATTTATCTTCTATCTTTTTTCTTCTTCCTCTTTCTCCAATTAGAAGTCAGATGCTGATATAAATTTCATCAATGAACAGGACTGTTATCCCCAGCCCCGAGACAGGACAGTTAAGCTTGTCAGCCAGAACTGTTTCAGATGGCCATACTTTTCTTCTTGTGGTATCGTATAGTGAGCAGTTAAATCTGTTCTGTTTTCCGGAGATTGTCCCAGGGGCACATATCGATATCACAAATTTCTAAATTCCCGTACAAATATTGTTTGTTTGACTCTGCTGTGGCCTATTCTCAACCTAAAAATAATTGTTTGTTCCTTTCTTCCAAGCCTGTAGATAGCATCGTCTTCTTGGCTGCGTTTGGTTTCATTCCATGTTATTTTTTGGACTTCCTTTCCTAAAGATAATATTGAATCTTCTATCTGTTGTTGGCTGTTACTTCCAGTTTTTGCTAGCAGGTCTGTTATCTATCTCATTTACCCCTGATGCGTGTGGCCTGGAATCACTGGGGAACGATTTTTTTGTTTGCTATTCAGTTGAGATAGTAGTGATTTTAAGTCATTCATGTGGAATGTGTGTGTTACGGAGGTTCAGGAAAGCAGATGTAGCATAGATCAGGATCACAAACTTCTCAGGCAATTCACTGGTGAGTGTTGTCACACGATATGTTAAACTGGTGTAGCTACATAGTGTATGATTCATTGTTGTTGATATTGAGGTAAATTATGTTATCACGTAAACTGCAAAATAATTAAATAGAACAGCTCTTTATAATCGAACAAATACATCCATTTGCAAGATAAATATACCAGCTAAAACGGTCGATTTCTGGCAAGATAGAATAGGAGACTGGTGGTCAGGATACTAAAACCTCTTGGCGGCGCAGGTCAATTGACTGTATACCTTGGATATACCAGGAGGTATGACAAGCGAGTGGGGAGGGTTGTGACTGACAGCACACGAAGCAGATGGGTGTGGAAAGATATAATAACCAACGTCACAGGGATGGACTATAAGAAGAAAAATCTTGCAATGTTTGACTACCACCTCTTAATTTTTCCAATAGTTTTCTCGTCATGCTGTGATATATTACTATCAAAATTATTGACTGCTGCGGTAGGCTTGTCTAAGTAGCAGTTTCAGCAGCCTGTTGGAACTAACATCCTATAGTTTGATGATGATTGTTAAGTCATTAATAGTTCATTACGTTGTAATAGTTTTATAAATAATATCCTACATAATAGGATATATTATAAGTCTGTGAACTGTTCTTGAACTAAAACAAAAAAAGACTTTAGTATTTGGTGGAGTGATAACTTCTCGCTGTGGATAACTTACATTTATTAATGCATACAGTAAACAACATTTGAGTTTACTCGGGATTTGACTAAACAGAGGTGCAATTACATATGCTAGTATCAACACTCCTAACCTCTTTTGACTAATACAGGAATAATTTAATAATCTGAAATGGTATGAACAATTGACTATCCCTGGGATGTAACAATCTAACTGATTACATTGACTCAAAAGGAATATAGGACATACTTCATTGTACTCCCATATGTGTTCGATCTCTCTCAAGTAAGCGACACATTGCCTACCAAGAGTACAACTCATAGTAGGTATCTCTAGCTGCAAGCGATATTCCCCAAGGATATCCATAAAAGTGTACTTATAAACAGGACATCATGACCGGCATCAATCTTCGCGAGAAATAACTACATATTCCTATGGTCTTTCGGGAGGCAGTCAAAACAGTCAATAGAGAGTGCAGGGAACGTATCCCTGATAGCGTGAATGCTGAGGTGACGACACTGATCTGCGAACATGACGATGAAACCGATGTGATTTACACGGATAGGTCAGTCTTACGCTACCAGCGGTGCGTATGGACCTTTACTGCAAGAACACACGGAAGAACAGTAAACGAAGCTAGCAGACACTAAACTGGCGGGAATCGCAAGAGTGCTACCATGCATGCATACTAAGTGACTCAGCGAATATTATTTAGAAAGTCAAACCATGCGATGTTCCTAGGCGATGGGTTAAGTCATTAGAGAGCTAAAATGTAAACCTCTCTCTACGAAAAACCACTTATCTTTGTCTCCAGACAAGCGGGTATGGAGGGGAACGAACGAGCCGATAAATTAGCTATCCTTGCTACCATAACAGATTAGCTAAAGACCGCGAAGACATATTCCGTGCTTATCGAGTCCGCACGATCAGATAATATTGAGTCACAAGAGCATGAGTCAATGTCGAGAATGCGCAATTTGGGAGTGATGATAGGCGTGGCCCGTAGAGAACACCGAACCAAATTAGAATCGGAACCATCAGCCGCTACACCCGGACAGATTTACTGAAACGGAGATGTGAGCACCTGTGTCCAGTGTGCACAGGAATCAACATGCGATATGCATAATACGTGAAATATTACTAAAAATCTGATTATCTCAGGAATCTAACAATCTAACAGAAATGTTACTAACACTTGACTAACTGAAGCAGGGATTTTACATGAAATAATATTAATATTCAACTATTAACAACACATCTTTCTAATGGTAAAAGATGAGGTACTCACCTTCCGTAGACATCTCTGTAGTGTTGACTATTATATAATCCACCACTGAAAATACAAATTATTTGAGGATGCAGTAATTACAATCAACATTTATAATTTTGCAATTCAGGCAAATATACACATAAATTTAGCACTGGATATCGTATATACAGTGCAAGTTTCTATCATGTGCCATTTTGTGTGTGTGTGTGTGTGTGTGTGTGGAACATAGCACTCATTATCGTCTGAACGTACAAATATCTATCCAGCTACTTCTACGATTTATTCATTTTCAAACCAGAAGTTGAATATTCTTAATAATCTGCTGCTGCAACTTCCAAAAAGTGCTTTTCTTTCAGCTACTCTTTCAGAAACCATTGTTTGGTGTCTGACTCCAGGTTGGGGATACAATTCTCATCTACACGTTAATCCAAGGGGTTGTATTTGTAACTAGCGCCCACATTTTTTTATGGGACAATGCGCCAAGCATTTTCTCAATTTTATATGTTTATCCAGTGCTTTCTTCCCTTGAATCTGGAGCACATTGTGAGATGACCATCGGGAAAGATACCGTGTCCTGTTTCCTGATATCATCCCCTTGTGCATACGTTGTCATTCCACCCACATTAGAAACCACAGATGTAATATCATTATTGAACTTTATACGTTATACTAAAACAACTTCATGTGTCGACCAAGCGTTTGACAAACTCGATACATATGCTATCAGCTACATTAAATAATTGTCTACAAAAATGTGAATCAATTTTATTAAAATACTTCTAGCAGCAAGTAAAATAACTGTACTTTTAGGGGGAGATCACCAATGCGGTGTATATGTTTGTTAGTTAGTCATTGGATCATCATCATTGCACTCTGGACACGTCCGTAGGTGCTCAGATCTGTCCTTGAGTGTTTCCGCCATTACACGTTGACTGACCATCATTCTTTCTCGCCCACGAAAACTCTCCTTTCTAGCGACACCACATTTCAAACCAAGCTCCTTTATTCTAATCATGTAACAAGAGTCATCGTCACTTGTACAGTCATTTGTTCGTGCGTTTTCCCGTAGGGCATTCAAAATGTCTGCCCGATCCATCGCTCCACCAACAGCCGTAGTAGCAGCGTGGGCGACCAACATATCTGCTCTCTCATTACCCCGGACTTCAGCGTGTCCCGGCACAAAAATAAAAGTCACTCTACGCACACATTAATTATTCACTGCATCCAGCCACTGTTCTCGAACGTACCCCGCCTGAGCTTTCACAATCATGTTCATGGAATCACTTAGTATACAGGCATGCTCGCGGACAGTCTGTGAGCAGACCCATTGCAAAGCTTTGGTTACTGCCAGAATCTCCATTGTCACGCTGTTTGTCGTCTGAGCGAATGCACCACTTTCCTCTTTGATAGCCCCCCCCCATCTTTGAGCCGTGAAAGCCCAGGAACTCCTGATGTGTCTCTCAACCGACCCATCTGTATATATAATTATATCACCTTCCCTGGAATTCTCACTGATCAGAGCGAAATCCTCCGACTCGACCACTGTCGGACACCATTCCCTGCACTCTCTATTGGGTGTTATTAATCCTTCGAAGGCTGTTGGATAATCCGAGGGCGCCAGACGCCATTCGGCACCAGGTAGTACATCCTCCAATCTGCACACGCTCTGTATAACGTCCTCTGTGCGCCCCATCCACGACTTTCCTCTCTTTTCTATATTTTTATGTGTATCAGAGTAATCTGAGATATGCTTGTTTCAGTTTGAAAATGACTTCAAATCTTTGCTTCATGTGATTTTATATACATAATAAGTATTATTTATACAGTTATAAGTATAACACTAGTGACTATTTCTTTTAAACATGGGAAATAGAACTGGCACTTAAATTTCGGGGTAACCAGTACACTTATTTATGAGAATATTTCCGAAAAACCAGTTACCTATAACAATGATAGTTGCACATCTGCCAGTATCTTGCAAACGGATAGAGAACAAGCTCCCACAAAGCATTTATTTTAATGTATGTAAATCTATGGGGGACATTCGAAGTGGTTTGGTAAATAAAACTACATTAAAAAAATACTTCTTTCTTTTTTACTATGTTTTTGTTGACTCTAATGCAGGGCTATTCAATTGGCGGCCCGCGGAGGCCTAGTAAGTGGCTCACGGAGCATTGCTAACACAGTTAAATAAAGTTATAAAAAAACTAAATATATAAAATCATTCAATGTGTTTTTTTATAAATCTGGCCGGTGATTATCTCCATTTTCGACATTTTGGCCGCCAAGTAAATATTATTGAATAGTCCTGCACTTTAACTATAAAGGTGCTCCGAGTTTTTCAAGTTACCCCTTTCCCATTATAATGTTTTTGTTTTAATCTGCAGAGCTCACCACCCATCAGCTTGATTTGGGATACGATTAACACATATACAAATATGCATAAAATAATTTATTATAAAATAGTAATAATACAACAGATTATAAGCCTGTGTATTCTCAGACAAATGAACACATTAACTTTGAACTGCTTGTTAAGTGTCAAGTAGAACAAATATAATAATAAATGCCATGTGTGAGATATTGTTAGTTATCTTTTGTTGAATTATTTGAACATACATCAAGAAAATGGAAACAGAAAGATATAGAGGAAAATAAAGAAGAAAGTGGATTGAAAAAGTTACCAACATTCTGACACGGCACAGTATTACTTAATATCAAGCGACCAGACGTGCAATAATCCGAAAACCTCACAGCATAAGCAGAGAAAAGACAACAGATAGAAAAATAGACATTCAATTACAGTAAAAATTTTCAATCATTTGGTGGTATCAATGTTCGCAACTTTCTTTCACAATCCATATGTTTTTTGTTGTTTTTTTTAAAATGAGTTGCAAATGTTAATATACGGAGTTCCAGTCTGAAGTTGATGGTACATACATAATACTTGTTAATGGTGAACATCTGTGTTAAGATGTATATGCCATGAGATAAATGGAAAATTTACTATTATTAAAACCATAAATGTTTCAGAAAGGCCATCTTCACGTGTTTTTATATAGAAATTCTGAAATTTCTCAAAAACACAGCGTCACATAAATTGTACATAGCTGATATCTATACAACTTTCTCTGCATTATTAGACATTTGTCAAAGCTATATAGAAGCTTCAATATTGTGAAAGCTTTCTTGCAATGAACAACTAAAAATAATGTGTCCCCTTGTCTGCTTTTGGGGTAGCGCACAAAAAAGAACGCCGTGTAGTCCCGTGTCAATTAGGTGCACCCCCGATGGTTTACATGCATCAGTAGTTTCCAAACGTTTATAGGTTACAGAAATTCTGTCTTCTAATTTAGAAATACAAGGAGGGGAGCAAAAACTAACCAGGTGTTAACAAATCTTAAAGTCTATTGGTAAGCAAGACTTGTTTTGATTCCCGTGTTCCACAGCGAAACATTTTATGTATTCTCAGGAGAATTTGCTAAGTAGCCGTTTTTAAAATGCCATAGTATGCCTATCCAATAAAGAATAAGCACAAATTGATGAGAGTCAGGTCACATTCCTTCACGGTGCTGCCGCTTAACATAACCCTGGTAGGGACACACTAAGTTATATGCGTATGTTATACTCGAGAAATAGAAGTAGTGAGGGAAAACCTATGGCCTGGAAAAAACTAGTGTTTCAAACACTATAGACATCATAAATATGCACAAGAATGTAAATTAACAGTATGACATACGTGTGTATGTTCCTGAAATTATGAAATGTGGTTTTGTCAATTAAAAAAATTTGTGAGCAAGATTTTGATTTTACAAACCACTTTAAGTGTTAAGTGCTGGGTGACATCAGGAAGAGTTATTTTCGTTCAAGAGAACATATATCAAACACACTATATGAAACATTTATCCTTCATTATTTTCTAATTTAACATTCTAAATTCATTGCGTTTTTAACATCAACACACATTCTTTTTTATTGTTGTAAGACAGGTAATGATAGAAATTATATATATATATATATATATATATAATATATGTAATACATTTAATTACTGTAAATTACATTCTTCTTCTTCTCTCTCTCTCTCTCTCTATGTATATATATATATACAGAGAGAGAGAGAGACAGAGAGAAGAAGAATGTAATTTACGGTAATTAAATGTATTACATTTTACGATCCATTGATGTATTACAATTTTCGCGCAGATGGGTCCTAAAAATGTATATAGACACGCATTATAATGAGCCCACAAGTTATTAAAATAAACTACAAACCTCTGAATTCCTGCTATTTGACACTGAACATAAGACAGGTAATGATAGTATACCCTTTCAATTCTCAAGGCAACTCAAGGAACATGAGCATATATTTTCCCCGATTACACAGCAGATGCACAACATTGGAGTAAATGTACTCCTTTATAGGAGGATTGTGTTTCTTATTCCACATAGGGCAAATAAATCATTCTGCGCATATGTTTTTTTACAGAAAAAAATATATAATAAATTGTATATTGTGACATTATAACAAGTGGGCGTCTGTGACTATGTAGATAGCGTAGATAGCGATAACTACTGATACGAAAATGTAAAGCATGCTTGACTGTGGTTGGCGTCCAGTATATAGTACGAGAAGCAGTTCTCTCGTACAGCTGGCCTACTATCGATATTGCTAAACCGTCCAATACTCAGTGAAAGTCGTAAAACACTGAACTTATTAGTTACCACACCGAAGTCGGGGCCATTGTGGCAAATAAAACGACGATTAAAAGTATTTACTTTCCATGATTAAATCCTGCTGGACATCTTGCAGGATCATTGCGTTGCTACAAAAATAATGTTAAAATTGTATATCAAATTTATTTTGTACATATATATTTAGTGTGCTGCAAAATTCCGTGAAGAGTTTTGGGTGAAAAAAAGGTTGCGGAGCCACTCACTGTACTAAACAAGTGCAACAATGACTCTATGCAAGCCTGTTCTCTCTCTGTTATCTACCGGTGTCTGGCTATTTACATGAATTCCTCATTGGTGGTTATATCAAACTACTTCACACCTTACAGTCACTTATAAACAGGCATTTAATGAAAGACAATTACCTGGTTTGAGAGCAAGTGCAAAGTGACCTGAAACTAACAAGCACGTAGACAATATATAGTTGTATATGTCTCAAATCACAAAGCGTGATCTATGTTGACTGAATGCAAATGAGCACACTGATAAACATATTGACAAACCACGCAAATTCATCAAGACTAATCCAATTATTTTAGGTAACTGCTGATCTGTGGTAAGCGGTGCAGCGAGGAGGTGGCACGGAGCTGTGAAGCCTAATTTTAGAACGTAAAAATCTTATAGAGGTTTCTACTAGAGTGCGACAAACAATTTTCGCCACTAGCTGTGATTCAGGCTCAAGAATTAGAATTATTGCTACTGATAGATGCTTATTTATAGGTCCAAGCTCAATTATAAAAGGAGTCTTCTGCATTCCATCTCAAACTACCACAAAATAGCAGGACGTAGTCCCGAGAAAGGAATTGTGGTTTCACGTGGTCTCACGGTTTACAACTTTGCTGTGATATCTGCTCCCTTTCAGCCCAAAACATCCGACTTCAACATGGCCCATTTTGACACTCTTTAGGATAAGACGGTCAACTTCACCCCAAAATCTCCTTATTGGTCTTTTACAGGTTGTATTTCAGGACACAGTGTTAAGGAATAAACGTTGCACGTAAATAAGTATGAGAAATGGGTGGGGGAAAACAAAAGCATAATCGTAGTGAAAAATCTATTAATACTGAAATAAAGAACTTACTTGGAAGCTACCCCATTCATACGTGTTGGACCTCCTCTATCATAATCATAGTTGTTCATGTCTCGCCTTCCTACCAAACTTGGCATACTAATCCTGGTTGTGACCTTATCAGATCACTAATTCAATTACGAATCTGAAATGTCTGAAATGTATAAAACAATGTATGAATTTAAATTCAGAAAATATTTTGAATATGATGAAGCAAAAAAGTCAGATGAAGAATAACATGAAGAATACAACAAGATGAACAAAGAAATTAAACATAAGTGCACCAAGTCTAAAGAGGATTGGTTAAACGCAAAGTGCAGTGACATAGAAAAATATTATCATAGAAATACAAGTGATACACATTTACAAATAAAGGAATTAACAGGCAGAGGGCAGGCTCACAAGACTGGGTGTCTAAAATCTAAGCAGGGACACATACTAATAGGAGAAAATGAAGTAATGCACAGATGGGAAGAATGAACGAGGAAGGAAACGATCCAGAAGTATGATTATTATTAAAAGTATCTAGCCTTTCCGTAACCATTTTAATTTGTGTTCATCCGAAAATTATCTAAACTTATCAATAAGGTTGTACGCCTAAATTTGAGCGTATCAGATTATTATACGCAAAGTGTAACAATAAATTAGCGACGACAATGTATTTCCTACACAAACACAGTATTACACTGAGTAATAGATAACTGCAATGACTACTGGCAGACATTACTTTGTTGCAGTAGGTTCATATATTCAGTCTGATATTGATTGAAATCTTTACAAATCATGACAAAGTCTGATAAACTCCCATACAGATATATTATCGCTTGCATGTTATAAATAGAATGGTAACATAATAGATGTATTATAACTATTTTATATTGGAATGTATTTTTATGACGTGAACTTCTGCGTTCATTTTCAAACTCTTCCTGGTTATCAGGATATAACCCAGAAACCATATTACAGTGTGGCGTAGTTTAATGCTTAACTGCGATATTTGCAAATCTGACTTAAGAGTGGTTTTTGGTGGTCGTTGACCCTCTATAAAACAGCACACACTATCCTCAAATCTACTTAGTCGCCTTTTACTACATTCATGGCAGGTATTGCTATTATTTACTCCTCTTCCGGGGCCTTGCATAATGCGGTCAATGTCAGCAACAAAACTTAGACTACAACAAACGAAAGTAATTCAATTCAATATTCAATAAACCCATAACCCTTCAGGGTCGTAGGGGTACCACATTGGATGCTTCAGCACACAGAGTCCTCCAGCGAATTCTATCCTCAGCGATGCGGATGAGTGTGGAAATATCTAGCCCTGTCCATTCCTTGATGTTGTCTGTCCATGTCTTTATTTGTCCTCCTCTGCTTCTTCCACCCTCGACAGTTCCCTGGAGTATTGTTTTTGACAAGGAATCGTGCCTGCATACATGTCCGAACCATGCTAGTTTTCGTCGTTTCACTATTGAAAGCAATGGCTCCTGGACACATGCACACATCTCTACTTTATTTCTTACGTACACATTGGTCGTATGTTCCCTATAGGAAATTCGTAGAATTCTTCTGTAGCATTTATACTCGAAAGCATTCTCTGTGTGTGATTATCCATTGTAGTATTTCAGTGGGCAAAAGGTTTAGCTAGTGGTGCCCATCTCCTCTCCAGCTGTCCTTCTGATGTGGTTATATGGATGTGTCTTCACTCTCCATCTCCATTGCACTTTGCTGATGTTGACACTACATCACATTTGAACTTCGCGCATCGCTACCAATTCACTAGGTCTCAACCTTACTTCGTACGCATCCACATTAAGACTTCTAAACTTGATAATACCTTCACTATGTTGTTATCTTTTAATCCATTAACGAGTAACCTTCAAGATATTATCCCGAATTGACAGATTTTCCACTGCACAAAAAGTAATAATAAATAATGTATTATATTGGAAATACTTGAAGATAGAGTTATACAAAAACTAGTCGTAACTGGTGCCCATATCACCACTTGCAAATTAGGTGCAGGCGGAAAAGAAGGTGCAGATTATTAACTTCATTGTGTTCGGGTTGGGAGTGTAATCTTATTGGTTCAGCTAATCACGCACCATTCCCGTACTATAATGTGACTTCTTCTTCTTCTTCAGTGTTCATTCTCAAACTCCTGCTGAATTCTCTTGTAGCAGGACCATTGTCCTACTAGATTTCCAGCAGGATGTAGTCCAGAGAATGGAAATGCGTTGTGTCGCCGTTTTATTTGCGCCAATGGCACGACACATCCGTCTTCGGCGGATAATGTGACATTTAGTTAAATTATAACCTGCATTTGAACCTGATATCTTTGTATTATTCCTTTGGTTATATACTGTGTAGGTGGAACATTACTTTGCATAGTTATATAGTGTATTAGATCTGATGAAAAGAAGTTTTGTAAGTTGTTAATGAGCTCTGGATGAGGGTTATATGGCGACGCTACTATACTATTTATAGTACAGTACACTACTATATTATTTATAGTATAGTATATATTATTTATAGTACATATATTTATACTATACTACACATTGATTAGCCAAGCGAGCATGATCTTACTAAGAATAATTATGAAAATAATACAGCAAAAACTAGAAACAAAAGTCAACAGGTACAAGCAGGATTTCGGTCTCAGGCAGAAGCACAAAAGATCACTCACTAAATGTAAGGCTTTCGATACGGTGTGGAAAGATGGTGTCCTCTTCAAGCTTCTCCAAAACAAAATTGAAGGAAGAATGTTCAGCTGGATAAAAGATTTTCTCTGCTACCGCACTGCAAGAGTAAAAGTAGATGGTAAACTAAGCAAACGTGTTACTCTCCAACAAGGAGTACCTCAAGGAGTTTCAAAAGCCCTTCATGCAGATGACTTTGCTGCTTGGAGTGCTGCAGGCAACCTATCCACTGCGAAAAATAGAATGCAGACCGCACTTGACACCTTAAATGAATGGGCATCTAACTGGGGAGTCCAGACCAACCTTTCCAAAACTGTGACAACCATCTTCTCACTATCAAACCACCAAGAAAAAGCAAATCTAAAAATAAGTGGAAGTGAGTTAGCACATGTGGAGAACCCTACATATCTAGGGGTCAACTAGACAAGCGACTCACATGGAAACCACACCTAATAACCACTGAGCAAAAAGCAACCAGGAGGTTATCCTTGATGAAGAAACTTGCAGGTACAAGCTGGAGAGCAAATGTACATGGGTACAGTCAGACCTGTAGTAGAATATGGAATGACAGCCTGTGCATCAGCATCAAAAACAAATACTGATCACCTATCTAAAGTACAAAATGCAGGATATCGACTTTTCTTAGGAGGGATAAAAACCACTGGATGACAGACGAGAAGAAAGAGTGCTTGTACAAAGGGAAAAAATTAAGCGCATGCCAAACCATCCAATGCATGCGCAAATTTCTATATCAACCACAAGCAGGTTGAAGATAACCAGCTTCTGTCACATCTCCAACCATCTCCATCAACAACATAAAGATATCCTCACAAATCTCCCAAATGAAATTGAAACACTAACGGACTTTGAAGAGATGGACAATAGTCTAAAAAATTTCTCCATAATAACACAGGTTCCTGGAATATATAATAAGGAATAAGAAACTCCACCTCAACTAAAAGCATTGACACTAGAGATGATATAATTCAAATACAATCTCAAGGAATGGACACTTGTATGCACATATGGATTGGCAGATGGAGCAGTAAGGAACGAAGGAAGTGGACATTTTATAAGACTCAAGATGGGAAGACAATATCAAAAGCTTCTCCAACCGGGAAATACTCCTTAGAGCAGAAGCAGTTGCACTCCATTAAGCACTGAAAGCCTTCACCGAATCAGGACTACCAAGACCAAAGAAGATAGCCATATTCACAGATTACAGATCCCTACTGGAATCCATCCATAGCAACAGAAACGAAAGCCTTCTGCACAACATCGGACATGAGCTAAGACAGATCCAAAAACCATCAGCTATTGCCCTTCAATGGATACCATCACACTGTGGAATCATGGAAAATGAGAAAGCGGATGCTCTGTCAAAAGTAGGAAGCGAAATGGAGCAACACGGACACCCACTGTCTTACGGAGAAGCAAAAACAATAATCCACAACACATACACAGCAAAGTGGAAGAAACAAATGGAAGTGGAATACAAACATGATGCAATACATCTCCTCCAAGGATATCAACAGACCACAATATATCGCCTTAGAACAGACCACTGCAGACTGTTGGGTCACCTTTACCGATTGAGGATCTCATACACAGATGAATGTGGTATGTGGATCCGGAACCCAGACTCCGGAACACATACTTCAGGACTGCATAACATACAAAGAGCAGAGACATCTTCAGATGAATCAGTAACATCTTCAACAGTATTTATAATAATGGTTATCGATTTAAGATGATGATCTGATGTTAAGAATAGTGTGCATATGATGCTCAGACAATAACATAAAATACCTAGAAGTAGGGGTTCAGAGACAACTAAATAAAGTAACAAGATGGATGACAAAATGAGGTTTATAAATTTATGCTAGCAAAAGAGTAGGAATGCTCTTCGGCAGAAAAGGGTGCAAACTAAGACAATTAAGGATATCTATATTAATGATGAACCAGT
This sequence comes from Meghimatium bilineatum, assembly GCA_034231615.1. Classification (NCBI taxonomy): domain Eukaryota; kingdom Metazoa; phylum Mollusca; class Gastropoda; order Stylommatophora; family Philomycidae; genus Meghimatium; species Meghimatium bilineatum. Next base: position 26,279,406 of record CM067318.1, read on the forward strand.
TAATTTCACCACATTCACAAAGTTATTGGGGATGATGCTAAATTCAAACCTTAGATGGCATAAACATATAAAGTACATGATAGATAGAAGCAGAGTATAAAATATGCTAAGAAACATGAGCGGAAGTGGATGTGGCACATAGACCAAGACAATTGCAGCTTATATAAAAAGGAAAAAGAACTCTGGTGAAAATTGCGAAGCAGAGGCTGAGGCCATTGCGTTAATACACCAACAGTTTGATATGGAACAAAAACCATGAGATGTAATTTTTACAGACACTATGTCAGTTTTGGAAGCACTTAAACATACCCCACATGAAAATCCAGATATTCTCCAAATAGCAAGAGCAGCAGACGGTCTTATCTCTGCATATCCAATCAGTGTGATCATGCAATGGATCCCTGGACATAGCAGGAAACGAAGTAGCGGACAGACTAGCAAAATGAGGCGCCTCAAAACAACAAAAAGCAGAGACATTGTAGTCTGAAAACAGTCAAACAGATTCTCAGAAACAACACCAGGTAAATCTGGCTGAACAGATGGGCAAATAGGCTGACTGATCGAAATGTATTTAGTAAAATTAATGTCATTACCAAATGACAATGATATTATAATCAAACTCTGCAGGAGAAACCAATCCCTTATCTTTCAGTTTACATGAGGACATACAAGGACCAATAGCCATTTAAACCGTATCAAACCCCTACTCAAGCAACTACTCACTTGTAGACACTGTTCTCATTCCAATGAAACAGTAGAACACCTTATTGACTGCCCTTAATTTCAACTGCCCAGAAAAAACTTCTACAGACACCCTAAACAGTCACTAAATTAATGGATGGATGGATAAGTCAACTTCAGAAGACCTGCAATTTTTTAGGAAAGGCATTGTGCTGACAAGAGTAGCATTACTCATGAGCATTTGGATATCAACAACAACAACATAAAAGAAAATTGAGTTCATCAAGGCTTAGTACTGTCTGCAACTCTGTTTCTGATGCTCATAAATGATCTAATCTGCCAACTGCCACAAGGTACAAACTGCCATGTATGCTGATTACCTGATGGTGTATAGAAGAACATTCAAGATCACCAACAAGAAAATACAAAAGACAGCAGATAAGATAGCAGCATGGGTTGAAAAATTGATGAGAAAGATCAATGCTGAAAAATCCTCAACAACACTGTTTTCACTCAAGGACAAAACAGGAGAGATACACCTCAGAAATACACATATCCAAACAAAAGAGGAGAATGCTTACCTGAGCACCACACTAGATAAGAGATTGACATGAAGGCATCATAATGAGAAAATATAGTCATAAACCAGAAACTTGCATCCTGTGGCAATTGACAGGAATAAGCTGGGTATCTAATGAAGTAACAATAAAGAATGTATATGCAAGTGCAATTAGATCAGTACTAGAATACAGATCAATGGCACAGACTTCAGCAGCCAATTCTCATCTACAAGTCCTGGACAAGGCACAAAATCAAGCACTTCATCTTATCACAGATGTCACAAAGACCTCTCTCATAAATGAAGTGGAAAAAAATGATTGCTGGTATCATCACCTTACCATATAGGCAAGACACTAAGACCATGAACAAACAGAAAAGTGCAGGAGCATGCCAGCACACACAATAAAGACAAGATTCGGTGACCTAACCAGAAGAAGGCTGAAACAGAGCAGGTTTTATTCACTGATCCAAACAAGGTGAATGATTTGGTCCTTTTACCAGGGAGACCCAAGAAATACTAAAGGCACAGCAACATTGAATATTAAAATACTACTGCAAGATATTTTTACATTAACACGTATAAAGATGGTCAGGTAAAACTGTTGAAATTATTAAACATATCTTGTAGTATTCAAACCATTCACAAACTAGACTCATTCAAAGCTTCAGCTCTCCCCCGTGATGCTTAGTGCAGTTACAGCATATATAACAATTAGAAACCAGTCAAGGCAATCTAAATGTAGTGCCCTCAGGCAGGGTACAGATAAAAGCAATAAACAAGAAGTTTTATGGTTCAACGTAAAAATACATAACTGAGTTGTTTTTAAAAAAACCTGGAGGATTGTAATGTAACAGGATAACACAATGTTGAGCTGAGAGAGAGAGAAAAGGACAAGGACAAAGATCCTGAACAGTAACAACAGACTGTGTCGTGGGAACAAGAATTTACAATAAAACTAGTCTTAAATGGCACTGCAAGGGACTGGTATATTTTTTCACTAAGCCCAGCTTTTCTCTTAACGTATGCAATTGAAAATTTAAAAATCACATAACTTAAATGAAACAGCAATGGACTGGGATATTAACCCACTAAAGCCAGTTTTTCACTTAATAAAGGTGTGCTATTGAAATTTTCTGTGTGTGAAACCCTAGGATAAAAACACACGGACAAGCTCAAAAATAAAAAGGGGAAGAGAAATATAGACAGAGAAATCATTTCTGGTTACAAATAATACACAAAGATTGCAAAATTAGAGACACTGTGCAGCTGTGATATCACCTCGCATACATTTGTCAATCAACCCAAATCTCTATTGTACACTTAACTTTCCAGGATTAACCATTATAGTACCCAAAACAAAAAGCTTTTACAGCTGATAAAAAGACAAAATTTCATATTTCACCTACATAATACTCAGGCATGTCTTTTTTCCCCAGATCCACAGGAATTATGAGTAACAGAACAGTGAGAACCAGAAGACCCCCTCAAGTGTGCAATTCTTTGAAAAGATGCTTTCTGCTCAGAGGGATAATTGTATAGATCATAGGTTCCCAAAGTGGTCTATATGGACACCCAAAGGTCGATTACGACTTGTAGGGGGTCCATGTCAGCAAGCAAATAAATTGAGATGGCACAAGATGTACTGTTTTTAATAAAGGTATGAATAAAAATTGTACTGGCAAGGGGTCTACAGCACAAAACAGTTTGGGATTCATTGGTATAGATGAAGCTTTAACAAAATGGAAGTCTCACTACACATGCACGTCATCTACCAGATGTTTCCTGTCACATGGCAATTGGTCTAGGGTGACAGACCTTCCACACATGGAGTACATGGAAATAGTTGCAGTGTAGTATGATATACAGGGACAAATATCATTATTGAAAAATAACTGGTATGATGATGATGTTCCTCCTTCGCAAGCGAAGATGAGCATGGCATGAAAAAACATTAAATGCGATGAAAAAAATAAAAATAAATATATATATATATATAATAATTAAAAATTGGTAATTAACTAATTTAGTTGGTGAGTTCGTAGATGCCCGATGAGTCTGATTCGTGCACGGAACATTCTATCGCAGTGCATGCAGGAGTGCTGAAAAATCGGGGTAGGAGAATTTACGGATTTGTCCTTCCACTTCTTTCGCTTGTGGATTTCTTTTTCAAATTTCCTGATGCCAGCAGTGATCTGAGTGTGCCAAGCTAAGCGATCACATGCTGTAGTCTCCCAGGAGCTAGGATCGATGCTGCAGTTCTTAAGAGAGCTTTTTAGGTAATCCTTGAAGCGCTTTTTCTGCCCTCCACTTGAACGTTTACCTTTGCACAACTCCCCATAGAATAAAATCTTTGGAAGGCGCTTGTCTGGTATATGGACGATGTGGCCAGTCCAGCGGAGTTGGGACCTAATCAGCATTGCATGGATGCTTTTAACTGGTATTAAAAGTACTAAAGCAGGTAGTGAACAACAAACCATTCTGTATCTGATTCTGGGTTTAAAATGGTTGTTTTATTTCATCTTTTTGTTTGCAGTTGCCTTTTATAATTAAGAAATCGGCAGCTGATGAAAAAAAAATACAGTCAACTTTGTTTCAACAGCCATATAAATTAGAATATTAATATCTGTGTAGAAAAATATCAAATTTTAAAGGAGAATCTGCATCATTATCATGTATATTGTGAAAGTGAAAGCAATCAGTACCATGGACATCATGTCTTCTAAGGTGGATATATCCAGTACCATGGACATGGCTACAATCAATGTAGCTCAAACCATGAACATCACATCACTAAAGTGAATGCAGTCAGTACCACGGACATCACTAAGGTTAATGCAGCCAATATCATAAACACCACTAACATAAAAGCACCCATTACAATGGACATCACTACGGTGAATGCAGCTAATACCATGGACATCACTAAGGTGAGTGCAGCCAGTACAAATGACATCACTAAGATTAAAGCACCCATTAGCATGAAAATCACTAAGATGAATACAGCTAGTACCATTAACATCGCTGAGGTGGTTGCAGAATGACAGAAGCATAAATCTCAATACCGAATCCAATTATATCCATAAGCCCATCATAACCCGTCAGGGTGGTAGGGGTACCATACTGGACATATCACAAAGTTTATCAATTTCTATCTGCAGCAAAGCAAATGAGGGACAAAAAATCCCAGCCTGTCCAATCCTTGATGTTGTCTGTCCATAATTTTCTTTGCTCTGTTTCTTCCACCCTCAACTGTTCCCTGTAGTATCATTTTTGACAAGGAATCATGCCAGAATACATGTCCAAGCCATGCAAGTTTTTCTCGTTTCAATATTGAAAGTAATGGCTGTTGTGGATCAGTATACTTCTTCTTCTTCTTTCGTTCACTTGAAACTTGTCTATATCGACCAGTATACATCTCTATTTTATTTATTAGGTACACATTTGTCTTATGTTATCTATAGGATATGTGCAGAATTCCTAAAAAAACATTTGTATTCTCACTGCAACATTCTCCATATATCTGCAGTGAGTGTCCAACTCTCACAGTCATACAACACAATAGAAAACACTTGTGAGTATAAAGTTTGATTTTCACTCTAACACTGATGTCACTTTCCCAAGTAAAATTTAACTTTGACATAGCAGCTATACCAATCTCCAGCCTTATCTTTAATCCTGAAGTGCATTTTCCATTGCTGCTGATCTGAGTATTTTTAAAGTATTTTCCTCCTCAATCTTCTGTAATTCATCATCACATTGGCCTGTACTTTTGTGTCTGCTGTTAAACCAGATCTTACTCTTTTCAGTGGTGATCTTCATTCTGCACTTGCTGGTAACTTTTTTCAACTTTGCTGCTAACTCTTGAAGTTCCTGTTCTAACCCAGCTATAAGATCAATATCATCAGTGCAGTGCAAATTGCATCTGAATCCCTACAGATGATAGAATCTGTGCCTAAGTAGTATGATAACCTGATGAGACTATACTTTTAACCCTAGGCCAGAATTCATAACTAATTACAGAACTGGGTTCTTTTCAACAAATCTAACATGCTATACTATTATAGAAGGAAAATGCCTGATATCATGGCAGAAGTTACATTACAAGAGCTCACCAGCTACACTCGACCACAAGACATAATTATATACACAGATGGCTCAGTTAACAGAAATACAAATAAATACATTTGAAGTTTTGTTGTCTACAGAAACGGCTTGAAGTTGGTTGAAAGATCATCTACACACTCTACTATCACATTGAACATGAGGATAAAGGGAGTTACAGCTGCAATGAGTTGGTTGATAACTGATATATCAATATATAATACTCAGACTCTCAAAGCATGCTGCACAAGATAGAAAAGAACATGTTGCGTTATTGAATAACTCAATTGTACAGAGCAATACATGGATATACTGCCTGCGCCATGCTGGAGTCAGAAACGAAAGAACTGACTCATTGGCAGATAATGCTGCGATTGACAGTACAGTACAGAAAAATGATAAATCAACTTAATTAAAACAGTGATAAATTCATTGCAAAGGAATGCAAAGAATGGTGTCCCACAGCTGTGGAGAAAGAAGTGCAGGCTTTGGTCAGTGTGAATGCCAAATTGGGGATGTGATTATATACACCGATAGATCTGTGATTAGGTATATTCGCAGTGCTTGGGCCTTGACAATGAGAAGAAAACATACACATACAAAGAATGATAGAAATGGAAGTAATTAGAGGAGAGAGAATAAGATACTCTTTTTGGAAAGAACCGAAGATCACATAATCAACATATGACAGACTTTTGAGTCTACATACACTGGGATAGCTGTTGAAACGGAAAGAGTGGAGCACTTATGGGAATGTCCCATGTACTATGATGCCAGTTTCTAATCAAGAAAGCTAAATTGATATCTTACTTTAAATAGCATAACAAAATTGACAATTAAAAAAATGTTAAGTCCATATTCAGGTTTATAATTTAACATAAATAAACTAGTCAACAGTGCAATCAAAAGATCTTTATAAGACAGGAAACAAGAATAGTGGGAGGAATCTGATTGTGTTATATGAGATACTAGGCCCACCCCCAACCTAAGCAGATTGAAGTAAAGCTGATTATATCTGAAAATTAAATATCAAGATAACATTGCAAACAAATTGATAACCTAAGATGAGGAAAAATAATTTTAAATAATAAAACTTCCTTTGTTCATTCATAAATCTGCTATTAATTACTCCAGCACTGTGAAATAATCAGTACTAAGTTTACAGAAGATAAGTGGAAAGAAGCTGGGGTTTTTCTGCTATTGAAAGAGTAGAGTCAATTCTGAAAAGTGTGCTCCTATATTACAACAACTTTCAGTATGATTTCCACAATTGAAATTGAGACACTGTTAGGAGGCCATAAAAAGAGTCTTGAAAACAATGACAATCAGAACTATTATTATGTCTGACTCTCAGTCCATGATCTGCAAGATTCAGAATGGATGGTTATGGGTGGAGTATATTAGGGTTTCGCACCTCAAGGGACTTACATGGGTATTTTGCAGAGGTCATGATGGAGTTGAAGGTAATAATAAAGAACACAATATCAGAGCAGCTGACACTGGATAATGGGCGGCATTGCTAAATTGCTATACATGTGTATGTTGGACGAGGACACCATCGCGGACAAGAATATTATGAAAAGATCAAAGGAATTTAGAATTACTTTGGAAGAAAGCAGAAGAGGACTATTGACATATGGATGAAAACAAGCAAATTAACTATAGTTACCTACATGCACTTCGTCTAAACTACAATTAATGAAGTGCTAAGAAGACAAATTTAATTGAGTAAATACATAAGATATTTCTTTTTCATTTCAATTCTTTTTCGAACTTCCACTGGATATCTCTTGTAACAGGACAATGGTCCTACTAAATATCCAGCAGGATTAGTTGAGACAACTGAGATGCGTTGTGCTGCCGAATTATTTTACGCCAGCGGCCCAACTCATCAGACTTAGAGGTGATTAATACTTTCAGTATATTTACCACTTCCACTGAATGGTAGATGCCAGTATGCATATTGCTAATAGGCCAGCCATACGTAGCAACCTATACTCATACTGCATTCTAGTCACCAACCTCAAAGCTAACTAGTTAAACTTGCTTGATATTTTTTTTGCTATCCATGTAGCTATCGACATATCCAGTTCAGAGTTCCAGTTCAACACAAAACATACAGTAATCAATATTTTATGGAAGAAAAAACTTAAGTGTAACCACATAGGCCTAATACGTAATGGTTTACCAATATACAGTGAGTGATCTATTTAAAAATAGTCTACCAAATGCAAATGTTGGATAAAACTGAAAAATATTGCTTGTATATGACAGAAAATCCCCAAATAAATGAAAGTGCAAATAGGTCAACTGTCATTTTATGAAATACTATAGGCCTATATTAAATTCACATTCTTCAGCCTTCATTCTTAAACTCCTGCTGGATCTCTCTTGTAGCAGGACCATGTCCAACTAAATTTCCAGCAGGATGTAGTCCAGAGAATGGAAATTCATTGTGTCACCGGTTTATTTGCGCCAATGGCCCAACACATCTGTCTTCTGTGAAATTAACATTGAAGATGTATTAAAAAAATTCTAAACTAGATGAAAAGCAAAATTATATATAAGGGTCTAGTATACGCTGCAGTGTTGTGACAAATAGTTTCTCACTATTTAAAATTAAGAATACATCTAGGCTTTGAAATTTTACTGTTTTCATTATTAATCTATCTAAATATTAAATTATTAAGCCTAGAGGGCCTACACCACTAGAAAAGTGGGTAAAAGTTGCTTTTGATTCTACACTGTGCTATAAATAGCACACTGTTTACAATTTTAACTAGGTGATATCACGGATTTCCGTTTAACACAATGAAATTAATGGCTGCAGTGACGTCACATCCCAACAATCACTGAGTTCAAATCTAGACACCAACAAACTTATGCATAATCTGTTTCTTTTCCAATTTACACATTTAAAAAAATACCTATCATTTGTACTGAGCGATCAGTTTTCTGCCCACTACACACGGAGCGATGTGTGCGCACACATTAGAAATATTATTTCTAATCCTAACCGTACTCTAAGTACTTAACCTTAAGCTTGCCAAATCACAGAACAAAGATTAGGAAATACCACGAAACTAGAGCAAAGGTCACAACGTAGAATTAAAAGTAACTTGTGCAGAAAAGTGAGCAAAGAGATACTAACAACACTTCGTATGAAGAAAGAATTATTAAAGGAAATAAATATCAAGCAAATAAAATATTTTGACATAATAAAAGACATGACACCCCTTGTTTAATACCTTACTTGCGGATAAAGTCACGGGGAGGAGAGCAAGATGAAGGCAGAGATACAAGCAGGGGCGTAACATCATGAGATGGACAAGCCCCACCAAGACAAGAGACATGGAAAATTGAAGGTCTGTTACAGTCAAACTTCGCTGCAGAGATGACACTTAATGATGATGACTATTGTCTAGAAAAGTGACATTGGAGAACTTATATAAAACATAGTGTTGACTTTGTAGTAGAATAGACGGTTAAATCCTAGTTTAGTCACCGTTGTGTTATAAATAGCACACTGTTGTCACGGATTTCTGTGTAATACCAACGAAATTATTGAAATTAATGGATGCCGTGATGTCTCATCTCCTGATACGAACTACATCAAGCACACTTATATTACTTATAATTTTGATAACTAATTTATTTTTTCATTTATAACTGATCCTAACCCTTACCCCTAATGTAAATACTTACTAAATACTAATACGAAATGAATATGCCTTTTCAATTAATATACCTTAATTTTAAATACAAATTCTACTAATCATGCTGCAAAGGTTAGGTAACACCTCGAACGTAGAACACAGGTCACAGTGGAGAATCAAACTAGGATTGAGCCGAATAGGCCTAGTGAGTGTCTGTTTCACAACAGAAAAATTACAATCTTATCTCTTTTAAAAAATAATTATAGTAGGCCTATGTGCCCATGCTACTACTACGAAATACTAATAATATTAATAGTAATAATCAATAATAGGGTTCAGAAGGTTGCAGTAAGTTCATTGGGAAGACAAACGTTCTGGTGAGAATACATCACATGCCATGACTGTTTTCAAGTTTTAGTAGTATTTAGTATATTAGCAGTAGTAACTTAAGTAAGCCTATATTTGGCCTTCTTAAAAGCTTGTGATCCAGACATCAGACAAGATGAGTTACCTACATTGCCTACAATAACAAACAGACAATGTCGTCAATATCATCACCTTCCCGGCGTCTACTTGAAAGCTGATTATCATCGTCATTGTAAAAACGTGAGATACTAGAGTCATATGCTTGTAGGATTATGTGAAGCAGATCAATACCTAGTTTAGATATTTTATGACGCAATACAAATTGTTAAAGACTGGACTTAGCCTAAACTTTTTAATTAAATAAACTTACAGTCAGTTACACTTACAACCGAAGTTCCTACTTACCTACTACAAGTCAAAACTAACTTGAAAACTCCACAATTTATGAAGTAAATTTGCAAGAAAACAGAACATATATTAACAAAATCAATATCTCTTGCACACAACATCGATTGCTTCTGATACACTTACATTTGTTTGAAATATTTATTCAGCAAATGCGTATCCCTAGAATAGAATGAATGTGTCCTTCTTGATCTCGATATTATCATCAGACGACACACCTTTCTAATCCTGGTAACCCAGATTTTGTAACCAGATATCGTGGCAGCTCAGAAAATTTGAGTGTGCCAAATGAAATGTAACATTTTTATAACAAATATCCCCAAAAAATAAATATTACTAAAATTAAGTATTTATTTTTTATACGTGCATTATTATATTTATAATTGACAGTTTAAATTTCGTACGTTAAATTCAGAATAATTAAAGCTTTAAAAGTGCAAAATCTGGGCAAAAATATAACACTTTACATCTGGGCGAGGCTAGATGTACCTGTGTCACATAAATAATAGACCGTATACTGAGTTCTTCTCATATAATCCAGACTGGGACACGAGGGTGTTGATAAATGTACATGCGACCATCACCGACCAGGTAAAAAAAATCATGAGTTAAATACGGGGCGTAGAGTATCAAGGAAAATAAAAATAATAATAAAATGTAACTTAATTTCATTTTATCGTTGAAATCAGCAAAGACACAGAAGAACAGGAGATAAACATAAACATACAGGGAGAGAAACTACAACAAGTAAAACAGTATCAATATCTTGGACACATAGTCACAAATGATGGCAGATGTGAAACAGAAGTTAAAAGGAGAATAGGAATGGCTAAAAGTACCTTCAATGGCATGAGGAAATTATTAATATCTAAACAAATTACAAACAAGTTAAAAATGAGAATTATAAAATGCTACATCTATTCCATATTAATGTATGGCTCAGAAACATGGACACTAAATAAACAATTAGAAGACAAAATTGATGCCTTTGAGATGTGGGTATATAGAAGAATAGGGAGAACATCATGGAAAGAGAAGAAAACAAATAAAGAGGTGCTAAAGACACTTAATATGAAGAAAGAACTACTAAGAGAAATGAAGATCAGGCAAATAAAATACTTTGGACACATTAAAAGACATGACACCCTATTGAAGACCTTACTTGAGGGTAAAGTCAAAGGGAAGCGAGCAATGGGTAGGCAGAAATACACGTGGGAGAGTAACATTACACGATGGACAGGTTACAGTATAGCAGAGTGCACCACCAAGACAAGAGACAGGAGATGTTGGAGATACGTTGCAGCCAACCTTCGTTGCGTAGACCGCACATGATGATGATCGTTGAAATTATTGTGTTCGTCCAGCACACAGTCGAATTAATAAAAATACTGAAGTATAAGTTGCCACCACTGAAGTCAGATGTGTGGGGCCATTGGCGCAAATCAATTGATAACATAGCACATCTCCGTTGTCTGGAATACATCCTGCTGGAGATCTAGTGTTACTATTGTTCAGATACAAGAGAGATGCAGCAGGAGTTTGAGAACAATTTTTCGCACCAATAATGTTGTCCTGGAAACAATGCAGATAAATGTATCAGTGTATAACAAGTGCCAGATTATATCCAACAAAGATGATAGTTTCCAAAGTATCAGAGGATATCCGAAAGTGCTATCAGCTAAGACATCTGAGTTCCAACAAGTAACACAACATGCCTGTGATTTGATGTCTGAAAGGGAGTAAATATTAGCGATATCGTGATCTGCAGTGTCGGATTTACGTATAAGCTACACAAGCTATAGCTTAGGACCCCCACTTTCCTGAGCAAATGTCATATATACTTGAATATATTGCAGAATTTTTTGCCCCAATGTCGCACGTTCGGAAAGCTTAGGGCCTTATCAAGTCTAAATCCGGCACTGGTGATCTGTAATGTAGGAAGACGAATTACGCAGCTTGTGATGAAGAAATGGATTGTCTTATTTCTTCTTTCTTTCTTGCGTTTCCCTTTATACCCCTTCATGCCTTGCAGCGTCAGTGGTAGAAGAGTTCTCTGGACATGACTTTTTTTGTGTTTTCATATAGGCTATATTTGTTATCGTTGACTCTTTCATTTCTGTAATCCATCGTTTGCAAGGTCTGCCTCTGGCTTTATATCCATTGTGTCTGTATTATAGTAATGCTTTTTGAGGGGCATTCATTCCATAGAAGGTAAAAAAAAAAAAAAAGAATTAGAACCAGGAGCAGTCTGATAGACTTGTGTCAGGATAATAAATGCGCAAATATTTCAGTCAACTTTAAACCTTGAACGGATATTTCGCTGTCCGAACTATATCCTGCTGACCAACAGAAGTTTGAGTACGAGAGCAAATGGTGTAAATTATTTAGCTACTCTCTTAGAAATGGAATTATCAAAGATTGATGTTATAAATTGAAATACCCACATTCGCGAGAAATGTGTCAATAAACACAGTATCAATAGACTTACTAATAATAAAAACAAGTATTTTAAAGATCAGTAAACTATGTCAATTTTCTTGAGTTGCAAGGCTATTCGGTGCCGCAAGAACGAACCTGGTTCAATTGCCGTCTGCCTTAAGAATTTTAAAGACACAAAACTTGTAATGCGAGATAGCTCTAATTAAAATGTCAAATCGCAATGATACTCTCAGATTTAACAAAGCATGTTGCATACGATAGACGGGTGCATCTGAAGAAAAGAATGAGTCACGCTACTTAACTCTTGGTTGTCCAAGGTGTTCGTGGTTATACTGTCCTTGTCATGCAAATGTCAGAGGCAGCAAAAGAGCAGACACATTTGCAGGCAATGCTGTGGTTGATAGCACAGTATTGAAAAGAGCTATAGTCGACCGAACAAGGACAGACATTTATTTACCACCGTGTGAAGACGCCGACAATGGATGTGGTAACGTGCATATCGGGCCTACAATAAATGACAGAAATGGGAATGACCAGTAGTGAAGGAAGAACCTGTGTCCTTTCGAGAAAGATCGAAATCACATATTCAATAGCTGACTGGAACATTGAGTGCATACTCTTGTGCAGCTGTTGGAGAAAAGAGCAGTATACCTATGGGAATGTCCCGTGTGCAGTGATCATGGTTTGAAATCAAGAACTTCTAACTAGCTTACTTCAGCAAATGTTTATTAATGTATTTAAAAAAAAAATTAGTTGTAGAGAAAAATAACTATAGGCCCTATACACATTCACCGAGCTTAGAAAACACTACTGGGATCTTCAAGGCTCTAACACATTTTTAAATTGCGCAATACTACACGAGATAGTTCAATCTGGTTCCCTACTCAAAAAAAGGTTTCCCCGCCTCTGGCTGATGTATTATTTAATGGTAGTTCATCAACAAATACTTGGCAATAGAAAACCTACCTACATAATTAATTATGACTTCATTCGTTACTTTGTTAAATTATTGTCGTGATTTTCGTAGATCACTATTTATGTACTTGAAGTCGCACGCCAAAAATAGCCAAGGCGATTCCAAGTATATAAATAGTGACTAACGAAAATAACGAGAGTAATCAAACACGTAACGATTTAAGTGCTAATTTATTATGTACATAGGACTTCTATTCGGTAGACGGTCATGGCTCATCTTGGCTTGATTCTTGATTCTTATTAGGAACAAGCGTCACATCACTTAGGGGGTATTCCCATATATGCTCTGCTTGCCGTTCCGTCAGCCATCTAAACATGTATAAGCTCAGTGCCCCAGTCAGTTGCTGATTACGCGTTCTTCTGATCTTTCCGGAGAGGGAACACTTTCTCCCATCACCTCTAGTCACTCCCATTTCTACCATTCTCTGAATATGTACACTGTCACGTTCGACTTCCTCCTCGACTTCTCGTAGGGTATCCATGACTGCTCTAATCAGTTATAGCTTGGAACTCTTATTCTATTGTATATGTTATACCATCTTCTATATCTGTTTCTTCGTCGTGTTTATTAGTGGGAGCGAATAATAATACCACTGCATCGTAGCATACATGTCGTAAGAGGCAACTAAGAACATCTGACGTTGTGTTAATACTCCACTCTATGATCTCAGCTGTGATGAAGAAAACTGAGGATCCATACCTAGACTTAATGAAATAAACAACCCTTTTATTAGCAACATGTCTCGAGAGTGCAATAAAATCATGGTAAATTCCCCCCCCCCCCCAAATTAGTAAGTTAGACTGCTATATAACGATAGTACTTTCATAAATCACAACGTCAATATAATCAGCTTTACAACGAATGCCAAGACTATCAGACTATAGGGTATGGGTATGAAAAACTACACAATACAAATAATAGTTGGCTTTATAGAAGACAGTTTCAACATTTTCAAACAGTAAAAATAATGGCGTTATCACAAAGCATTAGATGATAAACGTTTAATAGCATAGACATCCAATGTAACAATAACGTATGTATACTTCAGTATTGTCACTGACATCCGTATAAAAAAAATATAGGCAATGAGAACGAAATAGAACAATTATGCCAGAAAACAATATGAACGACAACACAACAAAGGTCCCCCCCCCCCTCCTTCCTTCCAAAATCTTCTAAATAAATGAATGGCCGATATAAAGACCAACTGAGTGCCAAATTGCAATATATAGCGATTTTCAAGGATGTATCTAGCTTTATCGTAAGTGGTGCATTATCTTAATGCAATGATCCGAATATCACGGGCACCAAGATGATCAGCGCCATTGATATGTATAAAGACAAGAATAGCTGTTCTGCGGTTAATGCCGTGAAAGTGTCAATATACATGGTCACTTAGTCGTTTGTCACATTCATCTACATATTTCGTTCACATTGTTTACAAATTATAACGAAGTTACAGAATTCACGTCGTCGATAGTGAAAGTGGCAGTAGAAAAATGGAACGCAGCGGATCCACACCACATAGGAACATGTGTAGCAACACCGGCGTCAGCAACGAACCGTACTAAAATGGTCTGAAACATTAACCATGAGGTGACTGTGGACCAAGATGTTAAGATTTGTTCACGCCTATATGTAACTAAAGGAAAGTCTTAGAAGATTGCACGAGTTTGAGGATCAGATTGTAGAATGGAATAATGTTTGAACAAGATTCTACGGACAGCAGAGTTATGGGGATGAAAAGTGAGAGCAAGTTTAACTCTAACAGAAAAGTAAGTACCATGAGTATTCGTCAAGGTATCATGGCGAGAGAATTTACGGACACTAAGTCAATCAAATCAAAGGAAACTGTTAGGGTATGATCGTCTACAAAAGAAGTCAATCATCTCATAGGATTTATAAAGAAAGCTGTTATCACTACATAAACATCGAAGGGGGAGAAGCTGGGAGACTGGCAAAAAGTTAAGGCAAATAAGTGAATGAGAAATAATGTAAAGCGGAAAACTGTATCGGTAGGTTCATAATATACAGATATGCCAAGGTAAAAAGGATGCATTGTGACAATTATGTCAAGATAGTTGAGTAAAGTAGTAAGATGTTATATTTGAATTGAATAACAGGGTTAAACAAGTTTAACACGAAGGTGAAACGCAACAATTACGTGTTAATAGTACATATAACATCACTAAAATATATATGACAAAGAAATGCTAAATAACCATTTGTCTGCCACACTTGACGTTCTAAATTCCCCATAAACAGGCAAGCATAGCTAGGCCCATTGTAGTACTAATAGCAACGTCACTAATCTGATACAAAAAAAAAGTTCCCATCGAATTAACAAAAGTTGAGTGACAGCACACGTTCAGAAAGGCGGATAGGAGTGGGGGAGGATACAGTAGGATGATGACTCTTATCAAGAAAGAACTGCATTACTCTAATACCACCAGAATAAGGTATATATATAGGGTAGCCGGGGGCAATGATGCGCGTTTTTCACTTTTTTCCGTATTCTGACAAATAGACTTAACTATGAGAGACCAAACTAGCAGCAGTGTGTAGCTTATCCATCCATCTAACATTCATCAGGGTATTTACAACATACAATCACGTTTAGTCCGTAGAATGAGATTTTATGAACATGAGTATAATCCCACCTTTGCCCCAATTTCTGGGGCAAACACGCGCAGGCAAAAACAATTACAAAATCATGGGGAAATTGACAAAACCAGCAAAATAACAACGTCACTTTCTATCTAAACATAGTCAGTCACAATGTGGGAAGATAATAGAGCACAAAGACTAGGCTTATGTATCTTTATGTAACTTTAATACGAAAAAAAAGAAAAAACGTAAATATGAAAAACAAAATTTAATACAAAAAATGGATGCTTAGATCCGTTTAAAACTATAACAACGTGTTGGAGTGCTCTATAAAGCGTTTGACTATAATTTCAACTATCTATGAATAGCGGAAGTCGTGCATCTATGATCAGCGGAGATCGTACAACTAATACAGGCAGAGATCGTGCAACTATGAGTAGCGGAGATTGTGCATCTATGACTGGCGGAGATTGTGCATCTATGACTGGCGGAGATTGTGCATCTATGACTGGCGGAGATTGTGCATCTATGACTGGTGGAGAACGTGCATCTATGACTGGCGGAGAACGTGCATCTATGACTGGCGGAGATTGTGCATCTATGACTGGCGGAGAACGTGCATCTATGACTGGCGGAGATTGTGCATCTATGACTGGCGGAGAACGTGCATCTATGACTGGCGGAGAACGTGCATCTATGACTGGTGGAGAACGTGCATCTATGACTGGCGGAGATTGTGCATCTATGACTGGCGGAGATTGTGCATCTATGACTGGAGGAGAACGTGCATCTATGACTGGCGGAGAACGTGCATCTATGACTGGCGGAGAACGTGCATCTATGACTGGTGGAGAACGTGCATCTATTACTGGCGGAGATTGTGCATCTATGAATAGAGGAGATTGTGCATCTATGACTGGCGGAGAACGTGCATCTATGACTGGCGGAGAACGTGCATCTATGACTGGCGGAGAACGTGCATCTATGACTGGCGGAGAACGTGCATCTATGACTGGCAGAGATTGTGCATCTATGAATAGAGGAGATCGTGCATCTATGAAAAGCGGAGAACGTGCATCTATGAATAGCGGAGAACGTGTAACTATTCTTCTTCTTCTTTCGTTCACTTTCCATTGTGTTATGTGCGTGGCATCCTGATTATCTGTGCGCCTTTTGGCTGGATGCC
The DNA here is from genome assembly GCA_034231615.1 of Meghimatium bilineatum. Taxonomy (NCBI): domain Eukaryota; kingdom Metazoa; phylum Mollusca; class Gastropoda; order Stylommatophora; family Philomycidae; genus Meghimatium; species Meghimatium bilineatum. The sequence goes on from CM067318.1 coordinate 26,296,385, forward strand.
TCCGTCTTCAGCACTCTGCTTACTAGGGCAGGACTATGGTCCTGCTCGAGTGGGACTGCCCGACCAGTCTTAGTTTCCAGCCCCTGATGGCTGAACTAAGCCCCATCACCTCTGCACGGTGCTGGTCTCGATGGGGCGTGTAACTATGACTGGCAGAGATAGTGCAGTTATGACCGGCGGAGATATTGCAATTATGTCCGGCGGAAATCGTGCATCTATGACTGGCGGAGAACGTGCATCTATGAATAGCGGAGAACGTGCATCTATGAATAGCGGAGAACGTGCATTTATGAATAGCCGGAAACGTGCATTTATGAATAGCTGAGATCGTGCATTTATGTATAGCGGGGATCGTGCATCGGCGGAGGTCGTGCATCTATTATCTGCGGAGGTCGTACAACTATGACCCGTGAAGATTGTGCATCTGTGATCGGAAGGGATTGTGCATATATAGCAGCGACTGCTTCATTTTCAGTCAGTGGCATCATTTTCTCAATTTTCCGTTTGTAATTCCTAAAAAGAAACATAACGTGACAATAAAGTATTGGTTTAAATATTTGGCAACATGAGGGGAAGTGACTGGGGCAAACATGCGCAGTCAGTCAGCAGCGCATGTTTGCCCCGTCAGTGTGCGCAGCGTTACCCCAAAATCACACTGTTCACAATTTTTATAAAATATCATGAAAACAAAAATTATCTTGACAATGTAACATGCTTAATAACTTAACAATACAATATAGTTTTCAGTACAGACATGTAAAATAACATGACAGTAAAGATAACAGAGGACAAAGAGTGAGAAGTGGAAAAAAAGTTAGATCGAGAACGTTAAAAAATGATTTTACCTCATAGCTCAAAAATGACCTGCCCGTGACCGATGAAAATTCGTTGTGCGACAGAAACGGATATTAGCGTCCGGCGTGGCCACATGGTTTGCGGGAAAAACCCATAGTTCCGGAAAAAAACGACTGCGAATCTTTGCCCCCAGCGCATCTTTACCCCCGGCTACCCTATATATATATATATATAATATAAATATAAAATAAAAATGAAGTAAGAACTGACAAATCTGGTCAGAAGACAACTGAACATAAGAAAATATAGTTTGTGCTTGTTTAGTTCCTTTTAAGAATTAAGTAGCTGCTCTATTAGGGGTTGGGAAATACTTTCAAGGAAATCAGATATGCGCTCCATAGGGCAAAAGCAAAGTGACAATGGGTCTAACAGGATTCAATTATTTGTGAATTGTAGGCAGAATATAGAAAACGGGTCGATCTAAACTGCTTTCAACGATGCATAGGCTAACAAATGTTTTTGATGTTTTACTTGAACCCAACAGCCGGACTATAACTTAGACTAAGGGAGGTGTAAACACAAAAATATACAAATTACAATACACAAGATATTTTCGACGTTTCGAACCGTTAAGTCTTTCTCAAGAATATATAAAAATAACAGTGAAAAACAATGAAAACAGTAAAAACAATGTTACCACCACAGAGGCATTTGATACTCTAGTAACATGTAAACAATACAAAGTTCAAGGCGACAGTGATTATGTGGAAGCAGGTAGTCATGGACGAGGGTTTTGTTGAAAATTGGACGGGATATGATACAGATATAACAACAAATTATTACCCAATACAACATGAATAGCAATACAATAATGACCACACCAACACAAATTTCCACAAATGAATTTTCAACGTACATATTCCTTATAAAAGTAGTGTATGTTTCTTGATAGTATTTTCCAACCATTAGTAAAACAACAGCCTTTATTTTTAAAAGTTACTAAGCATGCTTTAACTATATTCTCTTCAGTTCAGTTGTCTTCTGACCGCACCTATCGTTATTTCTTACTTGATGTTTGTTCTTTATATACTTCTAGACCCCATGATCAGATCAGTGGTGTTGCTATGGTCATTAAGATGGGACACAACTATGCATGTCTTTCATGGGACATCTTGAACATCAGATTTGGGAGACTTATGAAAGACCTTTTCCATTTCAATTTTATAGATATATTGATGATGGTATAGGTATTACTGACATCAACTTTGTCAGAAATTTTAACAATGCTATTAATTTCACATCTAACATCTTTACTACATCTGTCAACTATCTTGACATTATTGTTACTATTCATCCCACTTACCTCAGCACATCTGTTTATTACAAACCTACTGATGCACATGGTTTTTCTGCTCTACACCTTTTCTCATTCTCCTGCTTGTCGTAACTCTCTGCCATTCTCCCAGCTTCTTCTCCTTCGTCGCTTATGTAATGATGATGATGACGTTCTTGATAAATCCTGTGAGATGATTGATTTCTTTCGTAGACGTTCGTTCCCTAACACTGTCCTTTCCTCGTTATGGCTTCGTGTCGGTTAAGTTATCTCGTTTTGATACCCTGACTAATATTCAGGGTAGTTCATCCCCCTCGGAGAGAGTTACACTTGTCCTTACTATTCATCCCCATAACTGTACTGTCCGTCGAATCTTGTTCAAGCATTATTCCCTTCTCCAGTCTCATTCTGAAACTTGTACCGCTTTCCAGAACTTTCCTTCCTTTGATTGCCTATAGGCGCGACAAAAAATCTTAATGACATTCTGGTGCACAGTCACCACAGGTCTCATGTTCCTGCTCACTTTGGCACTATTCGTTGCAAACGCGGTCATTGCTACACATGTCCCTATGTAGTTCAGTTCCGCTCTGTTTCATTTCATAAGGCCACTTTCACTATCGACGATGCCTTTAAATGTGAATCCCGTAATGTCAATTACGTTATCATATGTAAACGTTATGACAAGAAGTATATAGGTGAAAAGGGCTTACGATTAAGTGACCTCTTCTGTAGGCATCTTCATGCCATAAAACACAAGGAACCTTTCCCTGTCGCCATTCATTTCAATGGTGATGATCATCATGGTACCCTCGATATTCAGGTCATTGCCCTCAGATCCTGCACCACGGATAACATATCTAGGTACGCTCTTGAAAATCTATTTATTTTTTAGTTTGGTACCTTCAAGTCTTTTGGACTTAACTCCGAACATTCATTGATTTAAATTTGTGTTGGTGTGGTCCTTATTGTATTGCTATCCATGTTGTATTGGGTAATATTTTGTTATATTTGTTATCATATCCCGTCCAATTTTCAACAAAACCCACTTCCATGACTACATGATTCCATATACATCATTGTCAACTTGAACTTTGTATTGTTTAATGTTAATAGTGTTTTCATTGTCTTTAGCTGTTTGTTTTATATATTCTTGAGAAAGACTTAACGGTTAAAAACATTGAAAATGTCTTGTGTATTGTAATTTGTATGTTTTCGTGTTTACCCTTCATAATCCCTTAGTCTTAGTGATAGTCCGGCTGTTGTGTTCAAGTGAAACATAAAAAAACCCGTGTTCTAGATAAGTACTAATGTTGTTCCGTTTCACAGCAGTATTACCTTATAATGATTGTCAACTATGCATAGAGCAGCAGAAGTAGTATGGATTTTATTGATCCTAATAACAGTATTTATAGTATTGTGGCCACCCGATTGTGCGATATCATATGATATACGTGCTTTGTAAATCACGGGCTTAGATAACTATTTGTGGCTCTCCTGTAGATACAAGTCGTTGTGCCACATAACGACAACAATCAGCTGGTCTGATGACAATGTCATCAAGACGACGAAGCAGCGACAGTGCACGTGACTCTACTAGGATGGTGTTGGAGAGTCTACGGTTGTGATGAAGCATGTGAATGTCGAAGAGAGTATTCTTAATGTAAAGATAAAGAAACTGGGAAGCACCATGAGGGGAAGTCCAGGCATATTTCGTGGTTGCGTATTCGGAGAACATATCGTCAGTATCAGATAGTTCTTTATACAATAGATAATAATGGAGGCGAAGACCACACGCAAGCGACACATAGGGCAGAGGTTTTGGTTCTCCATATGTTGCGGTCCGCTGCTTGCAACTTTAGTTCCTGGATGGTCTTACAGTCTATTAATTCCCCTTCTTTAAGAATAGTTTTTTTTAAGGGTTGTGTTAGGTCTTCCTCTTTTTCTTTTACCCTCAGGTGACCACATAAGGGCTTTTTGGTTTATTCTGTTTACATCTAGTCGTAAAACGTGACCAAGGTATTTCCATTTTCGTTTTCTTATGATGTTTGTAACATACTCTTGCTGTGTTTTGTCTCTTAGATCACTATTTGTGACGAGTCGCTCTATTTTATGTTAATCAGTTTGCGAAGACATTTGTTTTCGAAGCTGTTTAGTTTGTTGTCTGTTGCTGGAGTTGATTTCCAGCTTTCACTACCATACGTTAACACTGAGACAATACATGAGTTAAATAGCTTTAGTTTGGTGTTTGTCCCTAGATCTTTTGATTTCCAGATATTAGTTTATTTAGCAAATGTGCTAGCTGCCACTGCTATACGTGTGTTTATTTCTTTCATTGAGTCTCCGTCAACAACCATTCAGCTGCCCAAGTAGTTAAAGCTGGAGACTTTTTCCAGTATTTGGTTATTTACTAAGATGTTATTTGTTGAACTGTTAAGTTCCATGATATTTGATTTGGACGTGTTGATCTGAAGGCCAATTTGTTCTGCGAGTGTGTATAGTTTGTTGGTTATATCTTGTGTCTGTTGATGAGTAGAGTTTGATGAGTGATGATAGCGGTGGACGTCTTGAAAGAGAGTATTGATAATATGCAGGGCGGAGAGGGACAAACTTGAGGCCCTTACTAAGGACAGAGAGTTTTACTATTAGGAAAGACTAAAGTCGGGAGAAATACAAACAACCCGAATACTAGACTAGCAAGATTGTGAAATATTAGCTTTAGTGGTAAGGCGAGATGGAGGGATATTGGAGTAATTAGTAGGAGGTGATAGTGGAAGATTAGTACAAAAGTAGTGGAGCTAGAAGATGGAGGGTTGGCGTTAGATGTGGAGCAAAGAATATTCAGTTTCCAGTTAAGATGAGTGAACATAAGGTCATACAGCTGCCCACTGAGAACGTGGACGATGCCTCAAATAAGGGAATAGAAGAGACTGTAATTATAAGTAAGGAAATATAAACAGTGCAGTAGTTGGCATTTATAAGTGTTAAAGTCAGATGAAAGATGAGTTTGGTTACATGAAATAATAAGCATGTGTTGAAACGCATATTTGGTGTCAAGACAATTATAAGCGTCGCTCTCGTGGGCACAAGAAGTCGGAGGATGGATGGATGTTAGACGTAAAAACCTTAAGATAAACGTTTACCCCCTACCCCAAATAAAACTGTAGCACAAAAAGTGCGAAAAAACAGCATAGTATTTGTTTTATAATTATTTTTGTGTGTGCAGATTCACAAAATTTCATTAGCGTGTAAAAAATCGCGTTGCTGACGTCAAATTTTGTCATCCGCTGCCCCCTCTTCCCTCTTGACAACAACTGTCGAACTTTTTCAGGCGCTACCCCTGCCTCCTTTTCCCTTTCTTATTTCTTGATGTAATTTAAGCACAGTCCCTACGACATAAAGGTAGGAAACGGTACTGAATCTTTTCCCACCTATTTCGAGACCCGTCAACACACGGGTCAGGGTTCTATAATAATTACCATCATCGCCATAATCTGTGTCTACACCAATTTAAATTAAAAAAAAAAAATAAGTATGACATTCCTTGAACAAGAGCCCGAAATGGGAGCAAAGAATAGCAACACTGTTTACCTTCCACGCATGTTGTAAAAGGCGACTAAGGAGGTTATGGGATGGAGTTGGCTGTCCCATCCCATATAGGGTCAGAGACCCAAAGCCATGCTGAAGTCAGATGTGTCAGGTCGAAAGGCGCAGATATCGCAGCAATGCTGTAAACCATGACACAACGCATTTTGTTCTCCGGACTACATCCTGCTAGTCTCAGGAGTTTGAGAACGAACGCAGAAGAAGAAGAAGAACAAGAGCTTTGATGCTTATAAAATATAATTGTTCTCAGTGACTTAGCTCGGATTTTATTTTTTTTTTAAATGAAGTGGTCTGGTTTTAATTTGCACATATTTATTTTTATCCTGTAATAAAATATTGTAATTATATAATAATATAGTATGTCCTTGAAATACACAATTTCGTGCATGAAGGTAGGCCTATACAGCACGTGCTCTCACACAATGTTCTCTCGCCATAATCAAATTTTTTTTTAATGCAAGAAATGGATACTATAGTAAAGATGTCGGCCTTGTAAATTAATATAATCATTAAATAATTTTGCGAGAAATATACTCGAAATGTCGATGTGATGTATTTGTGAAAGTGCATTTTAACCATGGTGTGCTGTGTTTCCATTTACAAGAGTAGTTTTGTATACCAAGGGAACTAACCGATAAAACAGTTTAATATACTTTTGCTTTATTGCATCGCTTGAACAAATTTTCTTAGAAATAAATATGATCAGATCTTTCCTTCATAATATCTCTAAATCACTTTCAGAATACACTTCTCAGAAGAGATGTTCACCAATTGGATAATACCAGTTGATCCAAAATTATTTTCGAATTTCACTTTCAAGTTCTTCCAATAATCATCAAGTGCTGTCTCTGCAACGAAAGTTGGCTTCAACAGACCTCCAACATCCATGTCTCCTGTTGTGGTGGTACACTTTGCTAGACTAGCCTGTCCGTCTTGTATTACTCTCCCACTTGTATCTCTGTCTACCTCTTGCTCGCATCCCTTCAACTTTACCTTCAAGTCAGATCTTCAACAAGGTGTCATGTCTTTTAATGTGTCGAAAATAATTTATTTGTTTGATCTTGATTTCCTTTAATAATTCTCTCTTCACATTAAGTGCTGCTAGAACCTCTTTGTTTGTTTTCTTGTGGGGCAAAATGTCACTTCGGGCTGTTCATAAATTGCTTCAACAATTGGGGGGGGGTGACATCAGGAAAAGTTTTGACATATACTGACAAACGGAGGGTGGGTGGGGGAAGTGATAGAAATTTGGCTTGACAAAAGTTGATGTTAACAATACCATTTTAAAAAAATATAAAGTACATTAAATTGTATCATATTTAAATATTTCTCCTACAATGTGAAATAACTTATATATTTTGTTCGTACTTTTTTAGCATAAAAATTTGTTCTAGGGGAGGAAATTTAATTTCTTTAGACATAATTATTTAATCATTAAATCAACAAATCGAGTGTTCATTCTTATTCAATATGACTACGACGTCGAGTGTTTAGGGAACGCATTTTTGAAGGTCGTGATTAGATGATCACTATAATATTGACATCCCGTTGGCCAGCTAAAAAACCGTTCTGAACGTCGCACCTTCCAATACTCCTCAATGGTGTTGAAAAAATACCAGGGAGCTTATTCTTCTGAATTCTTTGTCAAATTTCTGCAGATTAGCACGCTGCCATCAGGAAAATGAAATGTGTGATGGCATGGCTAACAGTTTTGATGCCGTATCTGCACCTTTCAGCCTGACACTTCTCGCTTCAGCAAAGCATAGGTGTCATTTTTATCATTTTTGTATCCATTACTGCATCATTTAATGTTTTCAATGATAAAAATAGAATTACTGAATACTTCAAGAGTATTAGGTTCTGGCAGGTATAATACGTTAAACAAGTATTTAAAAATGGTATAGTAATCTTTCTACGAGTGTTGAAAGTATAAAAAATCATTTAAAAATAATGTGTGGTTTGGAGGGGAAGGAATTTATTTCGGGAAAAAAAAACAAAAAACTGAATGCACTGTCTATTGTCTATCGTCACGTGAATGATGGTCATAATATCCAAGCTTGCTGTTAAGATAAGGGGTGGTAACTGGGAGGTTAGTTATTTGGAGGAGTGTAGAAAAATAATATCCAGACCATCCCAATAGATTGACGTTAAAATTTAGAATTTTCTCCTTTCACATTCGACTGTTCCTTGAAAAATAGTTTTATAAAGTGAGTCGTGTCTCTTTACATGCCCAAATTAATCAAGTTTACGCCACTGCATTACTAATAAACGTGGTTCTTGATAATCTGAAAGTATGTGATCAAATTACATTTCAATTTATGAATCAATTTAAACAGTAGACAAAAAATTGTAAAATTATACTTTATTATGCGTTTGAGTATATCATTAGATGAGGAAAACATAAGCACATCGTAACAAAAGCAAGTTGAAAATAGTGAAGAATATGGAAGACGAATATTTCAACAATAATATACTGTTTAGCATTGTCATATAGGGGGCACATAAACAGCGGGAATTATTGGCATTAGACGAGATTGAAGGCAGTGGGCAGACGATTTATGACTAAATTCCTAAATTTGGAAATTCATAATGGCTTACTCTGGCCTTGAAACTTGTTTTGCTAGTTTTGGTTTTTCTTAAAAACATATCTACTTTCCAATTTTTTGTTTGTCTAAGATTGGCTATAAGTTGTGTGGCATGTTCTTTAGTAGATATTAAGGCATTTATAAACACCGCATATTCTACTCCTGTATAAATGCAGAATTAAGTGTGCATGTTACAAACAAATATTTGATAATACTTTCCCCAAGATGCCAAAATGGAAGCTTTGTTATTATACTGAAACAAGGCACATCTAATAATAAAAACAGACATGTTCGTGATAGCAAAAAGCAGAAGATAATTGTTGGGACAATTTTACTATGCACGCTCTCATTTCTTGCATGTCTAGAAATAGTTTAGACTCAAAATAACATTTAAAGAACTAAAATTAAGTTAGCAATGACACATGTGTCGTTGTGAAATTAATTAATGTTGACAATTGGATAGGGTGAATACAAAGTATTAGAAAGGTGGAATTCTTGAAAATGTAGTATGTTTTTATTGGTTTATAAATAATTTTGAAATTGGGTAATTTTTGGTCATATTTTTAAACACAATTTATTTGGCTACGAGCGGTTACAATCCTCTAACAATTCTTGGACAGACATGGTGATGAATGACACAAGGCATGGATTATAAGAAACTTGCACTGCTTACCGTATAAAAGAATATAAACACAAAAACATGCCCTATATCAGTAAAATATGATGCAGAACTATTTATAGGCGTAAAATAGGAAGAATTCTATCCCGTGGGGCCTCAATAGCTGATGGAGCAGGTGCTTCAATGCTGAGCACACCATCCGCTGTGAAAGTCGAGTTCAATGTCAATGGGTCAATCTTGTGTGGCAAGACATACTGTCGGCTGTATTCTCGGTAAACCTGAAAATTAAAAATGCGCAGAAGTAATGTTATGTCAAATAATGTACACCAACAATATGTCCACAAATACACGGGAACAATGGAAATGAAAAATTATTTGGTTAATTAATTATTAAACGAGATATACATTATGCAAATTTTGAAAAAAATTGTAGTAGGGGGGGGGGTGGAAGAGAGAATTGTTATCTTTTAACTTCTTTCGTAGTTTTAAACAATAGCATACTCTATTTTTTGTTTCAACCAAATCGGTAGGAGGAGGGCGGATGAGTGCTACTCACAACACGCAACTTCTTAGCTTTAAGCAATAATCCTTAGGGATCTTTGAAAAACATTCTCTGTGTGTACAAAGCGCCGCGAGTGGGATTCAAACCCTCAACGTCTTGAGCACAAAGAGAATGCATTAACACTATTCCAGGCAGACACCATATTGAACCAAACATTAAAGTAGAATAGATGTAGCATGTTATAATTTTCTGATTGAGTTTGTTTGTGATTTCTTTGAATGTTATAATTTCCACATGTCATTGAGAGAACCTTTAGATATCCCTATTCTCCTTTCAACTTTTGTTTCTTATCTGCCATCTTTTGTGATCATGGGCTGAAATTTTTGCAAATTTGTTACCATCTCACACCCTTGTCACAAACTGTCACGAATTCAGAGACTCACATTGCTTAAATATATACAAAAAGTTTTAACCCTGACCCTAAACATTTGTAAAGAAAAAGTACAAAAATGTTTAAAGAAAGTACAAATAATAAGTACAGTATTTATTTCACATTTGTTGGAAAATGTTTCGACTTTGAATAATTTCATTGGTTGTTTAAAGTCAATCCTCTACGCCTGTTGACATCTACTTATGTCCATCACTCCTCCCCTTATCAACACGAGTTAAGCTTTTTTAGACCCCCAACCCCGGCACCCTAATTGTTGCAATTTGTGGGCATCCCCTTATTTATTCAAGGTACAAGTAATGGTCTACTTGTTTCAGCATCTCTCCATGCATTTTTCATGTTCAGAGTTTATTTCTCCGTGATTTTAGTGATCATACATTTTTTTTTTAAATGTTAATATCTCGTCCACATTCTCTACAAGATTTGCCGATCTTTTACTATTTGTAGATGCTGTTATCAAGATGTAGATGCTGTTATCAAGATGTAGATGCTGTTATCAAGATGTAGATGCTGTTATCAAGATGTAGATGCTGTTATCAAGATGTAGATGCCGTTATCAAGATGTAGATGATGTTATCAAGATGTAGATGCTGTTATCAAGATGTAGATTCTGTTATCAAGATGTAGATGCTGTTATCAAGATGTAGATGCTGTTATCAAGATGTAGATGCTGTTATCAAGATGTAGATGCTGTTGAGCACACAAGAATGGCTGAACAACTATGCCAAGTAGATCCCAAGCCAGTCAAAATTTATAAATAGCGACGGCTGAATAAGAAACAATGATAACTACAGTAGTAGTAGCGACAACAACTATCAATCATAAGAATACCTTCCTTCCAGGAGATTCCTCTGTGTGTTTAGCGTGCACCATCAGCTTGTTATCAACTGTCTTCACAGTGATGTCTTCAGGTTTAAAACTCTTGCAGTCGAACCTGAGTAGAGACATTCACAAAAGTTGTTCATACAGTGTTTGTAATAAAGGAATATAGCGTCTCACATGTGTATCACATGTGTATCACATGTGTATCATGTGTATCACATGTATGAGAGCTACCTACTACTACTTCAGACTCGCATCTCTCAAAAGAACATTAACTTTAAGTATATAAACCAATAAACCGAAATATCAACAACAGCTGAATAAGAAACAATAATAACATGATCTGTGTGTTCCGAGCCTAAAAGGGGAGAAAAATATAGTGACATTGTTAACTGTCAGATATATCGCAAGAGGCGATTAAGGAGGTTTGGGAATAGGGCTAGCTGTCACATCCTATAGAGGGTAATAGTAACCCATAATCAATGATGAATACGGATATGTGCAGCAGAATGGTGCAGCTATCGAAGACAAACTAGAAACCATAACACAACACATTACTTTCTCCGGGTTGTATTCTTCTAATCTGCAGAAGTTTGAGAATGAACATAGAAGAAGAAGTAGCAGCTGAAAAAGAGAATGATATCAGCACTCTAAGAAGAAATTAATGACACCCACAGAAATAGACCGTCTGTTGTTGCAAACAAGTAGTCAAGTACTGACAGATATTCTACTAATTGAATTAGTCAATATCATAGTGATAGTAAATAATAACAGTATGCCGTATAGAACATTAGCAACAGACTACACGAATAAGAGGCTGTACATAAATTAATTCAACACATTTTTGCTAATTGTGACCACATCGTGTCACAAAACTGTCTAGAATTCAGGGACACCATCCCCATTTCACGAAAGAGAAAGATATAGGGCAACATGATTTATTTCAAATTTTTAGAAACATTTTTGTTAATTCAACAATTTCATTGGTTTATTAAGAAAGGTTGCGTGACGTCAACGTTTGTCAAACCCATCCTTCTTACCACTAACTGTCAAACTTTTACAGACCCCTTATCCCCAAATGTTGACGCAATTTATGGACAGCCCCTAAGTTGTAAAAATAATTCGCCATATATAGAAATAACAAGAGGAGTAAGACAAGGATGTATTTTATCATTCATCCTATTTAACAAATACAGAAAAAATATTTTTAAACATAAAAAGAATGCCAGGGATTATAATAAATATTAAAATATAATTATCATAATAAATAATAATGGGGGAAATAATAAAGTCTCCGAAATGCAGATGGCAGTCCTCGTAGAAAGTGAATATGAGCTAGAAATACTAATAGACCATGTCGATAAACAAGTAAAGAATATGGACTAGAAATAGATATCCAAAATATAACAAACCATGGTAATCAGCAAAATAGCAGAGAAACAGGCATTAAACATAAACATACGTGGATAGACACTATTACAAGTGGATCAATATCAACATCTTGGATATTGAAGGTAGAATTGAGGGGAGGCGAGCAAGAAGTAGGCAGAGACACAAGTGGAATGGAAATATCTCGATATATATATAAGTTACAGTCTAGCATAGTGCTCCACCAGAGCAATTGGCAGGAAATGTTGCAGCCAACCTTCGTTGGTCCATTTGTGGCAACCTTCGAGACTTGATAATGATGCTGGGAATGTATAAAAATGTTTGTATCGATACTAAAGATTAGAATTAATAGATTTTTGAATACGTTTGTACAACGAGTAGCGAGTTTTCTCGTAAGCTATATATTATACTCAGAAGACTTCAACTCTTACCGATGTTGTAAGTATCGTAAGTATCGAGAAAGTAGCTGTACGAAATATATTCTACAATCTATAGCAATGATAGATTTGACTCATGAACCCCATCTGAGCTACAAAGAGTATTTTACAGTATGTACAAGCAATTACATATCCGCTTGTACCATCGTGTCCTGTTGTTTCTTAGACGCGCAGCTCTTGAACTAACTGCTATCAATTTCTCTTTTGCATTTACACCATTCCTGATCGTTCCCTACATGCAACACAATTCATGGCGTCATGTTTCAATGATTCCTTATCAATTCCTGTTATCATGCATAGCACGTTTGCATACGTCTTTTTATCGAAGTAGAGGTCAACCCTGATATCTTTTTCAAAACTGTAATTATCCATAAAGTAGATCATTCGGTATTCATCCATCTTCTAAGTGTGTTCAGACATCCGAATTTGCGCAGACTGAGCTTAGAAAATAAGTGGTATTGTCTATTCTTTCCAATACATCAGTATTATTGACTTTGTCCGTACACCTAACTCCAAGAATTCTACGCACGTGAAAGCTTTTTAAACGTCTCTCCTGATAAATATAGGTTGTCTATGTTTCACTGCCATAGAGGATGGTGTTGATGACATAACCCTAGTAAACCATTTTTTATTGTTAATTTCATATTCCCCATACGTTTTGTTATTATTTTGTTGTTGTCTGTTCATTGTTGTTCATGCCTTGCCAATCTTGATGCTTTTCCTTGATCCAGAGATAATGTAATGTTTACTGAGAATCTAGAAACGTAAAGTAGTGAACAACTTCTAGCTCATTACCATCGATGATAATTTGTGACTGTTTAGTTGGGTCATAATGTTCATTCCCTTTTTGCTGATTGTAAGTCGAAACTCGTGGTAGGCATCAGAAAATCCGGCTAGTATGTTTTGCAGTTCCTTCTCTGAGTATAGAGCAACTCTCTTATATGGACCTTCTTTATCCCGGTTTTGACTTTAAACCTTTGAGCGTTGTAGATGTCACCATCTGTATGAGAATGGATGAATATACCAAACGTCCTGGTCGCGAAAAAGCATGTTTCAAGAGGGAGAGAAGTCTTTCTAAAAAGAGCAGGGACAAGAAGGAATGCTGCCTTGATTTATGCCACTCGTAATAACAAACTTCTCTGTAGAGATACCATCACATTTGATACTACCTTTCATGCTTCTGTGTATTGACTGAACTATACCTAGAAAGTTTGGTTGGCTAAATCTTCGTGGGTGCTTTTAACTAATCCCCCATACTAAGTCGAATGTCTTTGTAAGATAAATTAAAGCAACATGCAAAGACTGCTTTTGTTCAATGCATTTCTATTGTATTTGACGTAATTAAATTAATTTGGCGTAATCTGTGGTTGATCGGTTTCCACCAAAACCACGTTGTGATCCAGGATAGACCCAATCACCCAGAATTTGGGAGTCTTCGTAGAGCAATTCTAGCAAGTATTTTGCCAACAGTGCATATGAGAGAAATTTCTCTGCAGTTATTACAGTCACTCCTGTCCCCCTTGTTCTTATATAATTACGAGATCCATTAAGGCCAGGAATGGAGTAGACCATTTTCCGGTACAATGTCAGGGATGAAATATATAGATCACGTGTTGCCCATTCAACATGATCCCTCTCATTGCTACTATTGTTAATTCCAAAGGAAAGGTAATACCAATGCATTTGGAACTAGACAAGCTGCAGATGCAGCCCAATCAGCAGAGATGTGCCCTAACTATCCACCTATCTCTCACCAACCACAGACAAGCTGCCAACCAAGACCAAGGGTTTGATCTGCCCTACTACACATTAGCGGCGTACAATGCTTTGAAAAGAAGCTTCCTACGCAAAGGAATCACTATTCACCCACACACATATGCAAATAAATGATAATATAAAAACTCAAGGGACAGAGACGGAACAAATCAAATAGAAAATTGACAATACACAACAGGGTATCTAAACGTAAGGATGACACTCTTCATTCCTACGCGTAGATAAATATTATGTTGTGTTCAGACAATTTTATGATTATGTTTCGTCTCTGGTCCTTAATTTTTTATTGATACCATTTATTATCCCTCATCTGTGTTGTTTCTTTGTGCAGTGTGATATGATTATAGGAAGTGTCGTCATTTTTACTCAACCTGTGCTATATTGTGTTTTTGGTTAAGACGTTTGGTCGAAATGTCGATTTGTGTGTGTTTTCTTGCATGCTTCTAATTAATTGGGAAACGCAATTTCCTTTTGTTTTCAATTGTTGCGTGTTGTTGAGATCAGGTAATTCAGATATAGATGGGATTCTAAACCACTAATTGATTTATTGAATATAACCACCTAATACAACAAACAAAGTGTGTCACTAACCTGAGAGACAATCTTTTATTCCCTTCAAAATCCGACACTATAGGTCGCTCAGGTTTGAGAAGCGTTGAACTGACATCACTAGAATCTTGAGCATTTAATGTGAACATATTACTCCGCGTCTGCTCAAGCTCTTTGTCAAATTCTTTAAAGTCATCATCAGGGCTCTTTAGATCACTGAATACTTGCCGCTGGCGTTCGAAAAAACTCCAGTGTTCTCGTCGTACTGGGACATTGTGTTCCATTATAGATCTCTTGGTATAAGTACAGAACTTCGAAAAATGATAATGACAATGTGTATTGTATCAAGGACGATGTGTAGTCCTATATGTAAAAATGTATTGTTATATAACTTGTTAATGTTATTATTCGGAAATTTATTTTAACTTCTGTACTTGAATTTGAGTGTGTATCCTTCTGTTAAATCTGGAAAGAAGATGATTCAAATATTAGATAACATTGTTATGTAAATATGCTGTCTCATGTTTGTAAATGTGGGACGTAGTTGATGTATTACTGTGATTTGTCATTCCTGATGTAGAATCTTATAATGCTATGCCATTACTGTTATATAATCTTAGTGGGTTCTGTCATTACTGTTATATAATCTTAGTGTGTTCTGTCACTCCTAGTATATAATCTTAGTGTGTTCTGTCATTACTGTTATATAATCTTAGTGTGTTCTGTCACTCCTAGTATATAATCTTAGTGTGTTCTGTCATTACTGGTATATAATCTTAGTGTGATCTGTCATTACTGGTATATAATCTTAGTGTGTTCTGTCATTACTGTTATATAATCTTAGTGTGTTCTGTCACTCCTAGTATATAATCTTAGTGTGTTCTGTCACTTCTAGTATATAATCTTAGTGTGTTCTGTCATTACTGGTATATAATCTTAGTGTGTTCTGTCATTACTGTTATATAATCTTAGTGTGTTCTGTCATTACTGTTATATAATCTTAGTGTGTTCTGTCATTACTGGTATATAATCTTAGTGTGATCTGTCATTACTGGTATATAATCTTAGTGTGTTCTGTCATTACTGTTATATAATCTTAGTGTGTTCTGTCACTCCTAGTATATAATCTTAGTGTGTTCTGTCACTCCTAGTATATAATCTTAGTGTGTTCTGTCATTACTGGTATATAATCTTAGTGTGTTCTGTCATTACTGGTATATAATCTTAGTGTGTTCTGTCATTACTGGTATATAATCTTAGTGTGTTCTGTCATTACTGGTATATAATCTTAGTGTGTTCTGTCATTACTGGTATATAATTTTAGTGTGTTCTGTCATTACTGGTATATAATCTTAGTGTGTTCTGTCATTACTGGTATATAATCTTAGTGTGTTCTGTCATTACTGGTATATAATCTTAGTGTGTTCTGTCATTACTGGTATATAATTTTAGTGTGTTCTGTCATTACTGTTATATAATCTTAATGTGTTCTGTCATTACTGTTATATAATCTTACTAAAATCCGCCTACAGTCGTCATTCCATGTCCGAATTGTCCAAGAACATTTACAGCTTGAATAGGGCTCATTAGTCATCTACGAACTATTACTCATGACTCTACGAACTATTACTCATGACTCTACGAACTATTACTCATGACTCTACGAACTATTACTCATGACTCTACGAACTATTACTCATGACTCTACGAACTATTACTCATGACTCTAATTCTAACTGAATTTTCAAAAGTGGATGTAACAATGCTCATCATCACTTGTGATGGACGAACACACACACACACACACACACACACACACACACACACACATACACACACACACACGCACACGCACACGCACACGCACACACACACACACACACACACACATATATATATATAATCTTAGTGTGTCCTGTCAATCCTAGTATATAATCTTAGTGTGTCCTGTCAATCCTAGTATATAATCTTAGTGTGTCCTGTCAATCCTAGTATATAATCTTAGTGTGTCCTGTCAATCCTAGTATATAATCTTAGTGTGTCCTGTCAATCCTAGTATATAATCTTTGTGTTTTGTCACTCCTAGTATATAATCTATGTGTGTTCTGTCACTCCTAGTATATAATCTTTGTGTGCTCTGTCACTCCTAGTATATAATCTTTGTGTGCTCTGTCACTCCTAATATATAATCTTAGTGTGCTCTGTCACTCTTAGTATATAATCTTAGTGTGCTCTGTCACTCCTAGTATATAATCTTTGTGTGCTCTGTCACTCCTACTCCTAGTATATAATCTTTGTGTGCTCTGTCACTCCTAGTATATAATCGTAGTGTGTTCTGTCACTCCTACTCCTAGTATATAATATTCGTGCGTTCTATCGTTACTAATACATAATCATAGTGTGCCCTGTCATTACAAGTATACAATTTTAGTGGGTTCTTCTATTCCTGATATCCTGATATCTTTGTGCTCAATTATTACAAGTATATAATTTTACTGGGCTCAGCCATTCCTGTACATAGCCTATGGTATAGATGATGTCTTAGTCTGGCCTACATATATATATCATAACTGATTCCATGCAAGTCTGTACTTGTACTCGAGATCTATCATATACAATATCAGTTTCAGTCTTCAATTTGTTTCAGATACAGATTCTTAACGCTTTCATTTTCTATTATATATATTCATCACTATATACTGGTACTTATTTTAAATGTTAATATTCTGCCGAAGACGGATGTGTCGGGCCATTGGCACAAATAAAACGGGGACACAACGCATTTCCATTATCTGGACTACATCCAGCTGGAAATCTAGTAAAACCATAGTTCTGCTAAATCCAGGGGGAGTTTGAGAATGAACGCTGAAGAAGAAGATGAAAAAAAAATTTAAATATTGGGAACTCTAGTTTCAAGACTGATTGATGTCTAAGTAGTTTCAGGTACTCCGCTATCTCGTCTCACCTGTTGTCTGTTAGGAGCTTCCTGTTTAATCTCTGAGCTAAATTTAGTGTTCTCTTCGGCAAAGAAATCTGCAAAGTTGTTCACTTTTTATGTTTACCTACAAGAGTGCTGTCAAATTTGAAAAATTAACTTATAGTGTTTCCCTCAGACATTGTTACCAAAAATTAAGGAAAAATCTAAACAGACACCACTATATATATATTGAGAGAGAGAAAGAGAAAGAGAGAGAGAGAGAGAGAGAGAGAGAGAGAAAGCTAAATAAAAGACGCCGAGGAATAGAACATCAATCAATCAATCAATAAACCCATAAACCTTCAGGATCGTAGGGGTACCACATTGGATGCTTCAGCACACAAAGTCCTCCATCGAATTCTATCCTCAGCGATGCGGATGAGTGTGGAAATATCTAGCCCTGTCCATTCCTTGATGTTGTATGTCCATGTATTTATTTTCCCTCCTCTGCTTCTTCCACCCTCGACAGTTCCCTGCAGTATTGTTTCTGACAAGGAATCGTGCCTGCATACATGTCCGAACCATGCTAGCTTTCGTCGTTTCACTATTGAAAGCAATGGCTCCTGGACACCTGCACACATCTCTACTTTATTTCTTACGTACACATTGGTCTTATGTTCCCTATAGGAAATTCGTAGAATTCTTCTGTAGCATTTCTACTCGAAAGCCTGTAATCTTCTCTCCAGAAGAACATAGAACATACATAAATACGATCAGCTGCAGCATTTTGATATATGTATTGATCAACTTCAACTTATACATCATCAGAAAACGCCGCTGGATATACAGCAACCACATACGTAGAATGAAGGAAGACAAAACTCCACGACAAGCCTTCATGTGGACACCAGTAGGGAAAAGAAAACAGGGAAGACCACAAATAACGCTCAGAAGAACATTTATGAATGAATACAAATCAACAGGCATAAATGCACAAGACCTGCAATCATTGGCAACTGACCGACAGGCATGGAGAACTATGATATCCGTCCTATGTACCAAACTTGGCAAAAGTGGGACTGACTGACTGCCTGATTGTTCAACTATATCCCTTATAAGTCAAGCAAGTAAAATAATGCTAAACATCATAATACAAAGAATTAAAAAAATAGGGATGGAGATAACGAAACACAGGCCGGTTTCAGATCGGGCAGAGGAATGAGATATCACATTCATAACATGAGGCTTATCATAAACAAGTATAGGGAATTCTCAACTGACCTGCACATGTGTTTCATAGATTACTCAAAAGCATTCGACTACGTTCCAACAGCAGAAACTATGGAAGATAATGAATAGCATGGGTTTCCCAACACATCTGATTCATCTAATAGAAAAACTTTACCAAGATCAGCGGCTGCAGTGAAGATAAGGGCGATCTCTCAGAGTGGTTTGAGGTACAGAGTGGAGTAAGGCAGGAGGTGCAACCATCTGTTCAACATCTACGCAGAAAATATAATGAGGAATGTGAGAGAAGACATACACAACGCTGACTACCCCGTTTTAAACATCGGTTGTTTTGACACTATTTATTTCAAAAGATATAAAGGGATTGGAACAACTAATAATGAACACAAAGAAATACAGCGAATCACAAAACTTGTATTTAAACGCGCAAACAACAAAAATCATGTCAACCGATATAACAACACAACAACCAAAAGTCAAAATAGACAATACCGATACAGAATGTGTGGATAGAATCGAATACTTAAGAGCAAACATCAAGGGTGCAGGAGACTGCATGGCGGAGATAAAGAAGAAATTGGCAATGACATATTGTAATATAACACTGTTGAAAAACATGGAAAAACAACAAAATAGAAACGAAACTGCAAATGATAAGAATTTTTATTTTTCCGGTAAAAACATACGGCTGTGAAACATGGACCCTAAGTAAAACAGCGGCAAAGAAGATCAACACCTTTGAGATGAAATGCTACAGAAAGATACTTAGAATATCATGGGAGTAAAAAAAAGAGAAACGCAGATATTATAAACACATTGAAGATTCCATAGTGTTGGTTACTAAACACAATAGAAAAAAGAAAACCACACATGTTTGGTCATATAAAGAGACACAGCTGTTTAGAAAGACAAATAATGGATGGCAGATCATCTGGGTGAAGGAGGAGGGGCAGACCAGGAAGACGATGGATTGACAACATTTAAGATAACATGAATACGTCGTTGGAAAATTTAAGTCGCATGGCCCAAGACAGAGGAGGGTTCATGGAGTTCGTTGGGAAGACGACGTTCTGGAGAGAATACGTCACATGACGCAATACTCTGGAATATTCTGAAAAAGAAGATCAAGAAACCACATAAGGTTAAATCTATTGCATTGTAATACAGATGCAAAATCAGTACAAGAGGTACTGCAATGCAATAAACTACCAGAATTAAAAGAAGTATTGTCCATTTGGCAATATATGTGTAGAATTATACTGCAATGGATTCCATAACACTGTGGAATGGCAGGAAATGAGAGAGCGGTCAAGGAGGGTTCAAAAATCAGCTATAACCAGAAAATGTCCATGATAAACCCACAACGAAAGCCTAACTTAAGTTGATTGGAGAACTACCATCTACTAAAGAGATGAGAGAACAGGTCATCATATTTCGACTTAGAAATCGACACAATAGACGAAACAGCCATGTGCATACAATATTTAAAATTGGTACATCATAAAAGTATACATGTGGGCAAGCCAACCAAACTTTAGACCTTATACTTCAAGATTATGCAAACTATAAACATTAAAGTGCACATATTGGCCTTCTGATACACATATGAATGGTAAGCTTTGTTACAAATCATAAAATGGAAAACACTGTCCAACTTATACAAGAAACAACACTTCAGATATATATATATTATTAGCAAACGAAAGAAGAAGAAGAAAACGGATTCTTCTTCTTTCGTTCACTTGCAACATATCTATATTTGTAATTCTGTCGCCTGAATAAAACTTACTGTCTTTTGTAGTTCATGCATGTGCCCATAGAACTTTAGTTCCAGTGTTGTTTCCTCTGGCCAATATATCTGCCTCAACGTTTCATATTCAGAACACTCTTGAAGTATATGTTTGGCAATCTGTGCTGCCTGTTCACATGTACACATGGACGTGACGTCAATCTTGAACTTTGTGTACATGTGACTGCGGAGTCGGTTGTGCTCCTTTTTAGGCGTATAATTACAACAGTGTTCTGGTCTGTTCATAACGTGATTGCCACTTGTGGTGGTGTTTGTGGATTTCTTAATGACTTGATCAACTGTTTTTCCTGATGGTAGGTGATTGGTACATCTGGTTGGTCCTCGCCAGGTCCTTCCTTAGTCAGTTGGTCTGCTGTTTCATTTCCTGGTATTCCACAGTGAGAGGGTATCCACTGCATGGTTACGCTATACACATTTCATTGAGACGTTTTTGCAAGTCTGTTAGTTTTTTCCCAGACTTGAGAGCTTGAAACACTGACCTTCCATCTGTCAGGAATACCACAGGCTGTGGGCCAGGGTTGGATTTCTGCAGTTTTTCAGTTGCCACCCTAATTGCCTGTACTATCTGCATCATAATTATTACAGAATTTCCCTGTTGGTGTTCGGATCGTATCTCTAGGTTTGTGTGGATATTCTATATATACACCTGCACCTTCATTACTCACTGCATTCTGTGCTGACCCATCTGTGTATACTCTGACCCATATGTATTGTGGATATTCCTCGTCCAGGAAACTGAGGGCGACTGTCCTTCGCTGCACACTGTTCTGTTTGTCCTCGCTTAGTATTCCTTTTAGGTGAATGTGAATGTATATTGGTATCCCATGCCTTTCATACCGAGGGGTTTGTTCTGGTACATACTTTAATGGGCCGTCTTCTTCAGGTAGGTCTGTAAGTTGTCTACGGAGTCGTTTAGCTTGATGGATAAAAACGTTGCTTCTTTTCAGTCGCCCCATCGCTATGTAGGATGGTCCTATTAGGAATCTTTCCTTTATCGGATGACTTGGCATACACTGAAACGTTTCTGGTTTTATTAGCACCTTTGTGCCTCTGCGTTCACCAAGTGTTTGCATTCTTCCCATATACAAAACGCACACACAAATACGGATACAAAAGTCACGGAAAACAAAAAATTGAAAAATAGTTACAATTGAGTTTCAGAGTTCATATTATTTGGTTTAGTTTCGACTCTCTCAGTCCCATTTTAAAAGAAAAATAGATAATACGGGAAGAGTCTGTTGATGACGTGCTCTGCAAGCATTTATTAAAATATATATTACTTTCTATCCCAATGAATTGCGAGCGCTGATGCTCTTGCTTCCTATGTGCAATTGGGTGGGAATAAGGAAGGCGTCTCAGTGCTTTCTTTGGTACACAGAAGGGAAGTGGTTCACAGCTTTTTATCATACACAGAAGAGAAGTCATTCAGAGCTTTCGTTCATACACAGAAGGGAGGTGTTTCAGAGCTTTCGTTAATATACAGAAGAGAAGTCGTTCAGAACTTTCTTTCATACACAGACCTTTACTCATTGTGTTCTGTCGGATAGACCTGCAATGAGGTGGGTCGCGCCTTTGCTGTGCCGTTGCATGTCTCAGGAAGCTATTAAGTAAGGTTGGGTTGGGTACTTAATCCTGTAAAATTTCGTAGTAAAATATTTCAGATGTGGCGTTGCTGAAATAGAATATCGATAGAATGCACGGACAGACAGATGGAACGATTGACAAATAGAGACATACATATAAATAGCTGTCGTAATGGTTCATAAACCCTGAGATACGGAGATGGAGGATGGTGGTGATTGTAGAGCTCAACTCCACCCTCCCAGGGGTCGTGGATAGATCTTCAGTAACGGAAAGAGAGATAACCTTAAAAGAAGAGATCATACTATCATTTACGTATACCAGACCTATACCTTCGTTTTCATAAGATTTATTGACCTCATTTGGAAATGGTTGAAGTGGGAGGAAGGGGAAGTTTACCCGTACTTAACCTAAATTCCTAGAACTAATATCATATTCTGATTTCCTAATAGGGTAATGGGTTAAAGTCCTCAACCCCTCCCCATATCTATTGGATTACCCCTCCAACTCAAAAAATAAATATAACATTTAGTACTATAAAGCAAAATAAATAACAAGTGAGTAAATCATTTTAAAAAACCCCCTAATATCAATGCACTAGTAACCCGTGTGTTGTCGGGGCCCGAAAGGGGAGCTAAGAATAGCCACAATATTTACCTTCCATGTATGTCGTACAAGGCTACTAAGGAGGTTATGGGATGGAGTTGGTTGTCCCATCCCATATAGGGTCAGTGATCAAAAGCCATGTTGAAGTCGGATGTGTCAGGCTGAAAGGCGCATATATCGCAGCAATGCTGTAAACCATGACACAACGCATTCCGTTCTCCAGACCACATCCTGCTGATCTGCAGGAGTTTGAGAACGAACACAGAAGTTACCAATGCACAAATCAATCTTTTGTAAGAGAAACTAATGCTCCACCCCCACCCCCGCACTCCCTCACCCTATTTGTCTAGCAAAGTCTGATCTACAACCCTGATTGTTTACAGAATATTGCACAAGCTTTCCATAAAACAAACAATAAACAAACTGGTGCCGTAACACAAACAATAAACAAACTAGTTCCTCAGGTATGCGTGCGCATCTACAAGATAAGACCACATTACTGTAAACATTCAGTGTTACGACGTCAAGTGACCTTGTTCAAAACTGCACTAAATTCTTGCACGAAAGGCAGTTTATTTTCTCCTTCGCAGTTTCCACTTCCAGATTATTATTATACCGATGGTTGTGTTCTGTTTTTGTTTTTACCTTTTCTTCTGTCTCTTTTCATTAGAGTTTATTTGAAAAGAAAGAGGCGTTCATTTATCATGAACATTATTTGACACATGGAATCTTATCCCTTGCTCCTTTTTCAAGTAAGCATTCCATGCTTTCTCTTCTTGTATGTTTGTTCTCATTTCAATTTTAATTTCTGCAGCTTTATTTTCTTTAACTAGGAATTGTAGCGCCATGGGGAAGTCCCGTTATCCCTCTTTGCACAAACTAAATTCGTTTCGGCTGTGGCAACCCTCAGCAACCTGATGATCATGTTCATCAGGTTGCTGAGATAACGTACACACGCATTACTATAACAACTTTACACAATGATAATGTAGAATATCCGCGTGTCCCAGTTGTATATTTATTTGTAATACATAATTGCATAATATATAGGACCTATATAAATCGTACTTATATTGTGTGGCGCGCATATAAATGTTAAAGGTGAACTGAGTTATAAACCAGTTATAGTACATAACTTTCTCATAAGTGCTTAGTTACAAGGGCAGATATTGATCAGAAATAGCCTGAGCAGCGTCGCCTAATGCACTTTCTTATTAGCGATGGCGTCATTCCTTTATTTTCCCAGAGCATGAGTTCTAGTATTATACTTCCTTGTGATTTGGTAAATTACATGAATAATTTTTATTTAAAACCACGAATGACGAGTGAACGTGAAATTCGGGTCTGCTGGTCGGCGGGAGAGTTACTTAAAACTACACTAACTAATACGAAATCGGATGTACTAGGACTACATGGTGGAAACTGAACCGTAGCGCAAAGAACTTTACGTTCCCAAGCGTAAATCACGCGAAATTCGCGATGATTAACTGAGAGCGAACACAAATAAACAACTACACTAACGCGGCTGACTTATGACATGATCTGCATCGTTTCCACCGCCTTTACTTTCCCCGGTAACTTCTGGTACCCATTTTTGAAAAAAGACTGACAAGCCCATTCTATAGCTAACAATAAGAAAACATATGCTCTAAATAATCCGCAAAGATATTATATTTCTTTTTTTTTTAATCCACTAAAATTGCAATATGAAAAATATTGGTTTACTAGATTTCCGTGAAACAAATTTGTCGACAGCCATTTTTGGTGAGACTAGTATTTGATGAAGGAGACAGTGAGATTTGATGGTGGAGACAGAATGGTCCAACGGAAGCAAATTTTAAACATCAATAGCCACAGGCGTTCTTTCTATAAATTATGAAGGCAGAGTGTAAAGCAATGAAAGAATCACTTCTTTTGCTGCTGGTATCATCAAGGTACCGAGATCGATCCCTACCACAGGCAATTGTGTATACAGACCGTTCAGAAAGCAATGGAAAACTACTGGACGTATTTATATTGCCTAGAACACCACTAAAGTCTAAAAATACTGGGTTGATGTCTACGTCCTGAATAGGATATGCTAAAAAAACCTCACCTGGAGGAAGAAAGGATAGTGGTTATGGCGAATACCATATCTGCTCTGCAAACCTTCCAGAAGTTAAACACATTCCACATTAATGACTGAAATGTCGTACCGTTACAAATAAACAATCAAGAAAAAGAAGCTGTTTTCTTGTGGGTTCCAAATCACACATAAATCAGGGGAAATGAGATTACAGACAAGCTAGAAAAAACTGGAAGTAACTGCCAACAATAACAGATAACAGATTCAGAATCACTTGCAGAAATGAAGTCCACCATCAAACGTTCTCATAAACATGGAATGGGTCTCAATCTATTCCCGCAAGAAAGAAACATACAATCATTTTTAGTTTGAGAACAGGCACAACAGACTCAAACCACACATTTTCAGGGAGTTTAGAGTTGGTGACATCGTTATGTGCCCTTGTGGACAATCTAGAAAACATAAAACAAATTTTACAGAACTGGCCACTGTACATATCCAGAGGAAGAAAACTATGACCATCTTAAACAGCTCCGACTGACAAGCTCCACAGCTCTGTCTCGGGCTGGTGACTACAAAACATTTCATTGATGAAATCTATATAAGCGTCTGATTTCGACTTCAGAGCGATGAAGAAGAAGAATGATATTGTGTCAAATAACACATCTTGGTACATTGTCTGTCGTCTTAGTTTATCTTTCCTCTTGGAATTCGGTTGTATCAGAGAGAGAGAGAGAGAGAGAGAGAGAGAGAGAGAGAGGTTAAAATACGGCACAAGACTTCCTAACTCTAAACACATTTCAGTGCATTATAGTCATAACTCCCATTGTAGTCATAACCTATTATACTCATAACTCATTATAGTCATAACTCATTGTAGTCATAACTCATTATAGTCATAACTCATTATAGTCATAACTCATTGTAGTCATAACTCATTATAGTCATAACTCACTGTAGTCATAACTCATTATAGTTATAACTCATTGTAGTCATAACTCATTGTAGTCATAACTCATTGTAGTCATAACTCATTGTAGTCATAACTCATTGTAGTCATAACTCAGTGTAGTCATAATTCATTATTTACAATCGAACACACTGTACTCATTATCACCATCTTCATGAAATGATCTTCGTCGACCCTGACGGACAAATGACACACATATAATGTTTGACTACAATTTTCACAAAATGGAAGATGGATTTACGACATTAATTATATGAGTTTCAGGACAATAATGTATGGTCATACAAAGAAAACATAGTGTAAGTGTTGTGTGTGGATCTGGTGTACTCTGAGACTGGAATTGGAAACAAAACTGAGATATACCGTGCAGTCAGTCTGTTTTTGCTGATATATGTTATCTGAATGTTTTAATAGTCGAAACGTCGTCTTTCCCTGAATCTCGTTGTTAAGTTGTTTTGTGTTTTATTTTGGTAACACACCTACCTATTTTTGTATATCTTGACACATGTTATCTGAATCCTGGACGGCGTATGCTAAGCATGCAAGGCAGCTTCGTTCTTGTCATCTGCGGTGCCTAAGAAAGCTTCTTAGTGATCGATAGCCGGATCATTTTCCTGATACGGAGATTCTCGAAATGTCTGATGGAAAGCACCCAAGTATTGTTGATTAGGTCTCAACTTTGTTCAGCTTGTCACGTCGTCCACATGGCAGACTAGAGTCTTCCATTGAGATTGTTACGTATACGGTGAACAGTGTGCAGGTAAACACTGAAGTGGAGTATAGAAAATTGCGTTTCAATGACTATGTGAAGTTATCTAGTCTTCTCTTAATTCCGTGTTTGACGTGAAGAATTCTTCTCAGCCAACATTTAAGATTTCTTTAAGACACTTATTCTCACTAAGCAATGAAAGTTTGACACAAACTCGTGGGAAACCACATATATTAACCATCCGGCTTGGAATGGTGAGATTAGTGTATTAACATTTATGAACAGAGTGGAACACGATTCAGAAACGAAGATGGAGATAAAATTGCATTTCCTCATCGCAAGATCTACTACACTTCTGCTCACACTGCAACATATATTTAAAAGTCCGTATTCGACTCATCAGCCATCTTACGAGGACACACAAGTAATTAAACCTAACTTGACATTTTTTTTCCCGATGCTATGCTCATCCTAGCTTGCGAAAGAGGAACATCATCATCATCATCAAATGCTGCGACGGTGACACTTTGAGGAAGTTGATGAGTGATTCGCACTAAATAGAACGTATAACTGTAACATATAATTCGCTTCATCAATTTTATTGTTCAGAAAAGCTAACAATTTTATTGTTCAGAAAAGCTAACAATTTTATTGTTCAGAAAAGCTAACAATTTTATTGTTCAGAAAAGCTAACAATTTTATTGTTCAGAAAAGCTAACAATTTTATTGTTCAGAAAAGCTAACAATTTTATTGTTCAGAAAAGCTAACAATTTTATTGTTCAGAAAAGCTAACAATTTTATTGTTCAGAAAAGCTAACAATTTTATTGTTCAGAAAAGCTAACAATTTTATTGTTCAGAAAAGCTAACAATTTTATTGTTCAGAAAAGCTAACAATTTTATTGTTCAGAAAAGCTAACAATTTTATTGTTCAGAAAAGCTAACAATTTTATTGCAGCTTAAGTACAATATACACACATCATGATTATAAAATAAAAGGGCAGAGATAGAACTTATACCAAATAAGGACGCGGGTGTACTGCATGAAATAAGTTCCACTAATATACAATTTTAAGAGGAAAGAATTGCTTTTTAGAGAAATATGTGGATTTCTCTGTATGATCAAAACTTCGAGAAGCAGCAACATTGAAAGTATGAAAACTAGAAGATTGGGAAGAGAAAGACGATGAGAAATAAGAAAACTACACAATAAAGGACTCATATAAAGATAAAAGAAGAAAACTACACAATAAAGGACTCATATAAAGATAAAAGAAATGTAATAGGTGTATTAAACCATTTTTTTTACATCTCCTGCGGTTCTGCTTACTGGTACTTTCAAGCTTATTTGTCATTGCCTTTCCATTGGAACTAAACGACAAAGACGAGAGAGTGTTAGTGCAAATGGGCAAGACAATATCTCCATAAAACCTGCCCGGGTAAGAAGTCATGTGTGAAACGTAATGACTTTGTGTCTCGGAAATTTACACCGGCCTTCTTCTTGACCGTCTGCAAAGACGCATAAGGGCGCCATAGAGATAAAAATAAGATATTCATAATAACGTCGATTTTGCAATATTCTACTCACCTGTGCTATCTCCAGTAAAATGTATTACATAACAGACTATACCATAACTCTCTTCGTACTTAAGAAAATTATGTATAGTATTATGTTGAAAAGTTTGTCTCACCTCGACTCTGCACAATGTGCCACATATTCTGTACAAACTGTCCTGTTTCGCAGAATATATCAGCCAGTTTATATAAGCTAAGATTGACCTGTCAAATTCTTAATTTAGACAGCACGAGCAAAAGTAAGCTTACCTGAGGTGACTCACTATTCAGGTATGTAGAGATGGTTCCATTTTCTTCGATTTCTCATGAAAGTTAATTAGTTAGTCGTCAGATTATCATCCTGCATTCTGGGACATTGATGTCAAATCTCTGCTTTGCTTATTCTCAAACTTTTACATATTAACAGGGTGTAGTCCGGAGAACGGAAGAGGTTATGTCATAGTTTACAGATGACCTGTGATATATGCGCATTTCGGCTCGACACATCCGATTTAAGCATGGCTTCTGGACCACGCTGATTATTTACTGAATAGAGCAGCCAACCACACTATTAAAATCTTCTTAGTCGCCTCTTACAAGATGTATATCTGGTCACATTGTGGCAATTATTGCTTCTTAGTCGCCTCTTACAAGATGTATATCTGGTCACATTGTGGCAATTATTTGCTTCTTAGGCACTGACAACATGGGTTAGATGCAAATTTGTTTTAATACATTAGCACTACATGTGTGTTTTCTCACAATCAGGCTGTTGTGAGGCTTTGTATGTTCCCATAGTCAGGCATCGACAGACAACATCAAGGAGTGGACAGGACAAGATATTTCCACACTCATCCGCATCGCTGAGGAGATAGAATGTGCTGGAGGACTCTGTGTGCTGAAGCATCCAATGTTGTACCCCTACGACTCTGAAGGGTTACGGGTTTATTGATTGATAGTCAGGTGCTGTGAGGGCTTGCATTATCTCATAGTCAGGTGCTGTGAGGGCTTGTATGTTCTCATAGTCAGGTGCTGTGAGGGCTTGTATGTTCTCATAGTCAGGTGCTGTGAGGGCTTGTATGTTCTCATAGTCAGGTGCTTTGAGGGCTTGTATGTTCTCATAGTCAGGTGCTGTGAGGGCTTGTATGTTCTCATAGTCAGGTGCTGTGAGGGCTTGTATGTTCTCATGGTTAGGCTGTCGGAAGGTTTTAATGTTAGTTAATTTGTTTTGATCCCCAGAAATTACGAGCAAGAAATATCATATCCTTGTGTGTGTGTATATGTGTGTGTGTGTGTGTGTGGGGAGCGTGTTATATTATACCAAGATGACTCGAACTCTCAACGATGTGCAAATGCTTTGAGAACGGCTTTATACTCAGCTGGGGAGAGGGCTTCCAAAATACATGGGCTTTCATAAGAGGAAGAGAAAATTGATAAGCACCATCAACTATCATCTGTCTACAAATTCACAAACTTGATAGGAAGCGATTTTGATCTAACAGGTAGTTACTGAGATCTTTGACATGCAACTTTTGAGTAGCAACAAAGTAAAATCACTATTATTTAGTCCATATATAAATGCTATAGAGTTTACCATCATCAGCGAATTCTTTTGATATTTTAGGATAATATCAAATAAGTGTAGCTAAACTTTAGATTTTACAGTACGCAGGTTATTTTCTAGTTACTTTTATGCATAGTCAGATCACCATAATGTCTTGAAAGGGCAAGTAATTGTATGTGTTGGGGGGTCATACGTAAAATTATAAACGTGGTTATAACATGCGAAAGTTAGTTTTTCCCTTTTGTCACCATTAGACTCCAGGGTCTAACTGCACTGACAATGTGACTGTAGACCATTGTTTCCCAACGTGGATCCACGCCTCACAGGGGGCAATTTGATTATTCAAGGAGGGGGGGGGCAGATTCGAACACGTTGTAATTGGGCTTCATTTAGGAATAATTTAATGTTTGAATATAAAAAAAAATATGTATAGGGGTCTTTGTTACAGGGGGGGGGGGGGTGTTGGAAATCAAAATTTTAGAAAGACCTAGGTGGGGCATGGCAAAAACAAGGTTGGGAAACACTGTTGTAGACGAATTTGTATTAGGAGATGTATTTTTTGCCTCTGTACATAATCTTAATGGTTTGTTAAACATACGCTTATTTATCTCTGTGTTAAACATACGCTTATTTATCTCTGTGTTAAACATACGCTTATTTATCTCTGGTGTTAAACATACGCTTATTTATCTCTGGTGTTAAACATACGCTTATTTATCTCTGGTGTTAAACATACGCTTATTTATCTCTGGCTATTATTCATTCTGTCAACAACATATGGTCTTCATCATTCAGAACCTGATAATTCCAAGATGTAGATAGTTGTTATGGCTGGAGAAATTGTATCTCAGTGCCAGTATTCGTCATACTTTCGGAGCACATGTTCAACACACTTCTTCCTCTCGGAGCACATGTTCAACACATTTCTTCCTCTCGGAGCACATGTTCAACACACTTCTTCCTCTCGGAGCACATGTTCAACACACTTCTTCCTCTCGGAGCACATCTTCTAAATCCGAATGTCTATTTTTTTAGAAGGACTAACGTGTCAGAACTTTAACATCGCACATTTTTTAAACGTTGTATTCTGTTCAGCGACTATAACTGTGACATTAGATCAAAAAACTATATCAGGATAAGGTGCATGATATGGCGGGAGTCGCAGAGACGTGTGACCGTATTTTTCCATAATATTGTCAATATTATACATCTTTGTATTATTCGTTTTCGTCACAAGCAGCAACAGCACGGGTTTAAAATATAGGTCGTCTAAGCTGACATTTTCCTTAGTATGCTATATCCTAATTTGATATTTTGTATTGGGCAGAGTTGGTACTTTGTTTTCCTGTGATAGAATCCTTTCTATATTGTAATAGGATAAATTACCACTAATTTTGTATTGGGCAGAGTTGGTACTTTGTTTTCCTGTGATAGACTCCTTTCTATATTGTAATAGGATAAATTACCACTAATTTTGTATTGGGCAGAGTTGGTACTTTGTTTTCCTGTGATAGACTCCTTTCTATATTGTAATAGGATAAATTACCCATAATAGACATGACGATCTTTTCATATTTGAAAGAAGACTGTTTCTCATTCAGTGCCTAAAAATGAGTATATTCATTTCCCTGTGGTAGTACCTATCGTATGTACATTTTTACTTGGAAAATACGTCCAGCGACACGGACGAGGACACTGACACTGCTACTTGAGTGCGTTAATAATATGCGCTGGCCGTTGCTGATTGTAATTTTCTTTTCCTTTCAACGTCAACTGATTGCCATTCTTTAGCATAGGTATGGTGAGCATTGACCCAGGATTCGTCCTTCTTCTTCTTCTTCTTCAGCGTTCATTCTCAAACTCCTACTGTATTTCTCTTGTAACAGGACAATGGTCCTACAATATTTCCAGTTGAATATAGTCCAGAGAATGGAAATGCGTTGTGTAGCCGTTTTATTTGCGCCAATGGCCCAGCACATCCGTCTTCGACGGTGGCTTCGTCCAAATATGCAATATCATAACCTTGCCTCCTCCGCTCATGAATCTTTCTCACGTATTTGCTGTGTGTAGCAATCAAGTGCGGCTTTTCACAAATAATATACCTTGTACTTGAAAGTGACGCCGGCGGATCTTACAATTTTCCACAGTGATTTTCTAAATTTCAATATTGCAGATGTTTGCAATACTTCCTATTTTTCAGATTCCTAAGAGTAACGAAGTGATTTATAGCAAAACATTTTCAATATATCCTTTCTTATATCAAATTAGTCAACTTTCATTTCCTTCTTTACTTGACGTGTGTGCACTCTGTGTGCACAGTCACGTCTAATCCAATTGGAAAAAAATATGCTATACTCAGACCAAATGTCAATGTTCGCTTCTCAGGCTGATTAATATAGCAACATAAATGACCGGTCGTGGATTCCTTGCAGAAATGATGGTAGGCCTGGCCTATAGTAAAACCGTATCCTTGTTCAAAGTTATAAATTTGCACTTTAAACACATTATTAATATGATATAGATACATATAGTATCACGAGTCTGTGATACGTCCTTGACTAAACAACAGTCAACTTGAGATTGGTCTCTATTGGGTTGTTTTGTTGTACGTGGACATCTAGAATTGTAATTTCGTAGGTGAATGTCAGCATGCGTTTCGCCAATAGAAGTATATAAAATATAGCAGAATAAAAACAAGCCTTTGTACGTCATGTTGTCGATTATTTATGTGAGTTTTGTTGGTCGGTGTTGACAGCAGCACAAGGTATAACTAGAGCGATCTATGAAAATCACGGGACCCTAGTCAAATGAATCTTCATGAAGACTGGATTTCTCTTCAGCCAACTATTATCTAAAATTATTTTTTCAAAAAGGAGGATGTTTTGAATATGTAGTATTATGTATAATTGAATAACGTTGACATAGGCCTATGTATAACATATAGAAAGACAAATAGACAGATTACATCAGACATGCCAAACCTTTAACATGAAGATAAATATAGAAAATACTGAAAATACTGAAAATAGGGAAACAAAAAAACACATTATATATTTATTGGAAACAACAGACTTAAACAAGTGGCAATTCACATACTTAGGAAGCAATATAACAACAGACGGCAGGAGCAGAAAAGAAATATACAATAGATGTAGTAAAGCATACCAAACCCTAGGATAAATTACAAAAAATCTTTAGAAATAAAATGTAGATTTCCGCCAAAATAACACTATTTAAAGCGATTATTATGCCTACGTTGTGTTACCAATGTCAAACATGGACAACGACAGCACAAGGCAAACGTAAACTTGTGACAGCTGAAATGGCATGCTTACGTAGAATCCTATGAATATCGTTAAGAGACAGAGTGAGGAATGAAGACATTAGACAAAGAACCTGCAACACCCCAATCTTGGAATATATTAAGAGACAACAGATCAAATGGTTTGTACACATCAGCAGACTACCATCAAACAGCATACCAAAGAAAGCTACGCTACACAGATACAGTGAAGGCAGACCTAGAGGCCGACCTCGAAAACGATGAACCACCGAAATAAAAGAGGCGACACATTCCACAATATACTCAGCAAACACGCGAGCTATTTCCAGAAAACGATTTAACCCCTGACGCTGAAAAGCAACAAATAGTTTAACGAATAGATAGATAGATATAGAATAGATAGATAGATAGATATATAGATAGATAGATTTAAAAATAACTAGACACATTTTCTAAGCGTACAAATATTTCTATAGCGTCATTGATATTCGAAAGTTGCATGCCAAAGATCTTGCTATCTAACAGGTATTTTCGGAGAAAATCACTTCCAACCATTTTTGTGAATTAGTAAAGAGATTCTAGAGGTATGCTGTTATATGCTGGACAGGGTACTCTAGTAAATCTCTGGTAGGACTTTCATGCAGTAATGATGGTTGATTACTGCTGGACCCTGAAGAGAGACATCCCTGCTGCTGAGCACTTTGCTCAGTGATGACATAATTTACATGTCCTTACCTTTCTCAATGTCTTCTCTTCATTTATATAATTCCATGTTTGTAACATTTAATAAATACATTCAGTTAAATACTTTTTATGTGAGAAATGTAGCACATAAATCAACTAATATCACCAAAATGTAGTTATGAATAGAAAGCTATAGTCAGAGAATATAATTTTTTTAAAATAATTTAGAAAAAAAACCTACCTGATTGATACAAATGGATGCCATTTTTGGCTTCAGTGTCACAAAATGCTCCTAACTCAGTTAAAAAATTATAGACAACTTTCAACTACATTTTATGTGGTAAACCAGTGTTATCTTTAGCGTGTGGTCACAATGTAACGGTTATTGCCATTCAAAGTCAGATTTTTTGTTTGTTTTAAGCTTGATATTTTCCAGATGATACACGATTTGTATGATATTCTGCATGCATTAACATTTTTCAAAGAATCCCCCCCAAAAAAAAATTGTGTAAATACATTTAATTGTGCATTTTTACAAGATATATTTTCTTATTTAATTTCACGTTTGCTAATTTTCTACAATGAAACATTAAGTATTGATATCACTTCAGTTTGTTTCTGCATTCAGTTTTTCCTGTCTCTCCATAAATCACATTATAGAGAAAAGGATACTAAGACCATAGACATTAAAATAGTGCCTGCAAAATTTCCAATTATTTCTACATATTCTTCATATTTTAACCTAACAGTCTTGAAATATTTAGTAATCATATTTTTATCATGAAAGCCATAAATGGTGAAATAGGGTGTTAAGAAATGGAAATTGTTGAATATTTCAGCGTGTCTAGCCATGTTTCACATGAATAAATAATAACGTTATTACTGCTGCCTGGTAAACTATGAGTTTGGAGGCAGTCATTATTTCCATTCTGTCCCATACATTTTTGACAGTCTTCAAAATGTGGCACTAGCTTTCTCTATTCTGTTGTTCACCTCAGTATCGAGGTTTACTGCTTGTGAGAGGGTGTTGCTCAAGTAGGAGAACCTATTGATTGTTTGAACTTTTTTTGTGATCTTCATATGGAGATATACATGTGGATTTTATGTAATTAATTGCAAATAAGGACATGGCCATAGCAATTACACCTAAAAAAATGTCCTTCGTCCATATTCTTGAGCAATTCTACAACTTCCCTCAATTTTCGTGACGTTTTCTGAAAGTAGTTAAGTGTGGGAAGATTTACCCGTATTTTTTTGAAATTCTTAGGATTTCTGAAAAAAAAGCCCCGATAATGGGAAATTTGGCCACAATAAACACCATCACACAAAAAAAACACATCCAAAACCGCATACGGGCGGGAATAAAAGAGATGTGGCAACGCTGGTTCTACCTCTTTGTATGTCCGGTCTCCGTGTGCACTAAAATTTCAAATACACAACCCGCACGCTTTCAGAGTACAGTCCCATGTTTGGCAAGGAAAAGTGATATCCTAGCAATGCATGACGCGGCGTATCTTACTGGGTGGGCAGTGCAGTAATGTGTGTTTGCGGGGAAACTGCACTTCTGAACTGGTTTGCGTGCGCTGAAATTTCAAAACCTGAATCACGACGGTTTTGAAACTTCTAGAATCTCTTTATTTGCGTTATTGTTTATAACTTTATTTAAGCAGGCACGCTAACTAGTCTTCAAGCCTAGGTGGTAGATACAGCTTTAACAAGGAATGGAGTGGGGTGTACAGAATTCAAGTTCCATTTTTGGCGCCATCGAAGCGTGTTGTGAATATGGTTTTAGACCTGTATTTTTCCAGTAACTAACCGAACACCTAGGTTTGATGTGGTCAGCAAATGCCGTACTTTCTCAGGAGATAACGCAACCATTTCCTTCGGCTGGGTTCGACCTTGCCACTCCAGCAATACATTACTCAACATCATTATGACAAAATTACAACATATTATTAAATAGAAAAAAAAAATAATTCAATGTAGAAGAGGCACCAGCGATCGCATTTTAAAACTTGCGAAACATAGGGTCTAACACAGAAATGTAGATAACCAAACTGTCAGAGGATATCCGACAAAGTGGAGTGTGCCGAAGTAACAAATCTAAGAAGCGATAACAAGGATAATGTACTATTGTTACTGGTCTAAATAACAGCTAACAAAGCTAGTGTAAAAAATAAAGAATAGAAAACAAAGGAACAAGGACTCTCATCGTCAACCACTAACTCCAAATTTTCGACGTTGTTTATTGGTAGCCTGCATCTCCATTTTTATATTTGTATGATCTTACACGTGCACACTACTTAGTGTGTTTATATAGTCTGTTTGCACAGATGTCATCATTGACATTGGGCTTTCACTTAGTATTTAAACACTCATGATTGCTTTACTTATGGAATTCCTACAACCTCATTATATTTCTATTTTAATCTAAGAATAGTGCGTACATCCTGACGCGCATCAATATTGCCAGCCACTAAACATGACTGAAATTTTTTCTCTGTTTCCGTTACTAACACAGCGAGATGGTGAAAACATCTCTTTGTATTTTAATTTGATTTTGTGTATTTGTTTCGTTTATGCTTGCTTCTTGATAATGTCCGTGTTGGAAAGTATCGTAGAAAAAGTCATTGTTCCTTTATTTTCTATTTTACATTAGTTCTATTATTTGTTAGTTTGTAGCTAGACCAGTTAAAGACACTTAATATGAAGAAAGAACTACTAAGAGAAATAAATATCAGGCAAATAAAATACTTTGGACACATTAAAAGACATGACACCCTATTGAAGACCTTACTTGAGGGTAAAGTCAAAGGGAAGCGAGCAAGAGGTAGGCAGAGATACAAGTGGGAGAGTAACATTACACGATGGACAGGTTACAGTCTAGCAGAGTGCACCACCAAGACAAGAGATGTTGGAGATACGTTGCAGCCAACCTTCGTTGCGGAGACGGCACTTGATGATGATGAGCTAGACCAGTAACAATACTTATAGTTCATTATCCTAGGTTTCGTTTCTCAGAGAAATGCAGAGAGTTTACCATTGTTGTCCACACGTTTCATTGAATGTGGTAAGGCCTTGGATTATGTAAAACATCAGAAACTTCTGAACACCATGAGCCATGTGCTTTTCTCTACACTTAATTCACAAAACTAAAACATTGTGTGTCATGTGACGTATTCCTTCCAGAACGTTGTCTTCCCAATGAACTCCCTGAACCTCACTCTGTCTTGGGCGATGTGGCTTGCATTTTCTAGCGATGTATTCATATTATCTTTAATGTCGTCAGTCCATCGTCTTCTTGGTCTGCCCCTTCTCCTCTTTCCAGGTACTCTTCCCTCCATTATTTGTCTTTCTAAACAGTTATGTCTCTTTATATGACCAAACAGGCGTAGTTTTCTTTTTGTTATTGTGTTTAGTAACCAACACTCTGGAATATTCAGTGTGTTTATAATATCTGAGTTTCTGATTTTATCCTTCCATGATATTATAAGTATCTTTCTGTAGCATTTCAGCTCGAAGGCGTTGATCTTCTTTGCCGCTGTTTTACTTAGAGTCCATGTTTCACAGCCGTATGTTGCAACCGGAAAAATAAAAGTTCGTAACATTAGCACTTTCGTTTCTATTTTGTTGTTTTTCCATATGTTTTGCAGCCGTGTTATTTTGCAATATGCCATTACCAATCTCTAAAACATTGTACTTTGGTATAATATTGTTTTCAATCATTTACATATCTTGACTTTGATGTCCTCTATTTGTTATTGCAATTGTCTCGCTGATGGGTGACCACACTTGTATAGTTATTTGTATATGCTTTTTGTTTTACATGGTTCTATGTATCCATACAATTACTATGGGCCACACATTTGTATGTGTACATATGCATGTGTTATAGCACTGCATGTTAATATCTTTATGTGAATAAACGTTTATATTAATATATGTATATATTTATATGTGTGCGAATGTTAATGCTTTTATTTATTTGAAAAAGTGTTTATGTGGATACATGTGTATAGGTATGTATGTATGTATTTATATATATACGTTATGACCATGTATAGCTATATTTGGCAGTAACCATTACAGCATTGCTGTAATCTTTCAGATTAAAAGCTGTTCTGTCCTCTATGTTGCTGGCACCCAAAAGGGTAGCAAAGAATAGTGACACTATTACCTGGCAAGCATGTCATAAGTCAGTTATCAGTGAAAGTTGGCTGTCTTATATAGGGTTAAAGTCACCCAGAGGGCTTGCTGAAGTTGAATGTATCAGGCTGAAAGGTGTAGATATCATAGCTAAGCTGTAGACACAAAGGTGAGACTCATTCACTCTGGCAATACATAGGTGAGACACACTCTGGCAACACATAAGTGAGACTCACTCTGGCAATACATAGGTGAGACTCACTTTGGCAACACATTGGTGAGACATGGGATGGGATGCATGGTATGACCATGTAGATGATTTTTGGTCTACTCATGACTTTCTAGCTACTCTCCGCTGTTAAGCTACTGGATATTTCTTATTTTCACACAATGCTGCAGCTGTTTTTAATTTAGAGTTCAGTGTAGCTCTATTTTGTGCAAATTCTTCCCATATATCATGGCTTATTTCAAAGGTTCAAAGTGAGGTCTTTAATGAGTTCTTTTAGCACTCTTTTTGCTACCTTGAGAATGTATCTTCTGCAACTCACCATAGACTTAGGGATTACACTGTATTCACAATGCCAACGTTGATGATGAAGTGTATACAAGGATCGCCAAAGCAAGCAGTACTTTCGGCAGATTGTATGCAAATGTTTGCCGTAGAAATGGCATTAACCTACAGACTAAGCTGAAAGTTTACAGAGCAGTGGTACTTCTAGTGCTGCTGTACGCTAGTGAAACATGGAATGTGTATAGACGTCATGTGAAAAAACTCAATCATTTTCATAAAAATTGTCTCAGAAAAGTTATGAACATCAAATGGCAAGACAAGATTCCAGATACCACTGTCTTGATAGAGCTGGTATCCCAAGCATTGACACGATCCTGATGCAGACACAGATTCATTGGGCAGGTCATTTTGTGCGCATGCCAGACCATCGTCTGCCAAAGATACTTGTCTATGGTGAGCTAGAGAAGGGTATACGATCTCAAGGTGGCCAAAGGAAGCGCTACAAGGACTCGTTAAAGGACTCACTGAAAGCCTTTGAAATAGACCACGATACATGGGAAGAACTTGCACAAAATAGATCTACATGGTGTTCTAAAATAAAAAAAGAGCGCATCATCTTGTGAAAAAAAGAGAAATGCAGCAGCTCAACAGCGGAGAGCAGCTAGAAAGTCACGGATAGACCAAGATCCGTCTACAGTCGTTATTCCATGTCCAAACTGTCCAAGGACATTTACAGCTCGAATAGGACTCTTTAGCCATCTACGAACTCATAATCAAGGACATAACTAAAATTGAATTTTCAAAAGTGGATGTAACAAATGGTCATCATCACTTGTGATGGACAAACAACACAACACACTGTATTAGACCTATACCATAATTATTCTTATAACAATGACAAGAAATGTAAGTTATAGGAGATCTATTACATGAAACTCTTGACATGAAGATGGTAGGCATAGGCTATTACATAGACCTGCATATTTTATAATTCCGGACCAAGCTGTTATAATTGGATTTGATTGTGCTTGTTATGATAAAAAAAACATTAAAGAATTCAATCAAGTTTTTGGAATGTTGATAATGATCATCAATAAACTCTCAGTGAATAATTTTTAAGCATAAGACATTCACATCAAATTGCCGAAATTATTGCGTCCACTATTTTCAACAAATGAATAAATTCGTAATCTAGTCTTGCAATAGCATAGGTTATACAGAATCTTTCTTTGTTAACTAGACTAGCCTGTGGCAAGAGTTTTCTGTGGGTATATGAAGGTGTTGGCCCTATTGTGATTTCTGGCCATGAAGAATGGAGTATGCATTTCATGTATCACTACATTACATCCTGGAGTGACATGCATTTACGTTAGTCCTCTACTCAATCCCATATATGCAGAGGTGGATGACGATGGAGGAAGGCATGTGTAAATGACCTCACCCGGTAAAGTTTACCAGCAAGGCATAAGACCACATCTGGAATATGGCTCAGCTGCGTGGTATCCTGCAACAAACACCACATTACAGGATTTAGATAACGTGCAAAACCAAGTGCTTAGGATAATGTTGGGAGCAATAAAATTAACACCTATAGTAGAGATGCAGAAAATTGGGAGAATGCAAACACTTGGCAAATGCAGAGACATAAAGGTACTAATACAAGCAGGAAAGTTTCAGTGTATGCAAAATCATCCAATGAAGGAAAGATTCCAAAATCTAGCAATGGAGTGACTGAAAAGAAGCAGCTTTAACCACCAAGCTGAATGACTCCATAGACAACTTACAGACCTGCTTGAAGTTGACAGCCCCTTAAGGTCTGTACTAGAACAAATCCCTTGGAGTGAAAGGCATGGAATGCCAATATACATTCAGACACATGTGAAAGGAATACTATGTGAGGATGAATAGAACAGTGTGCAGCGAAGGACAGTCACCCTCAGTTTCCTGGATGATGAATA
Source organism: Meghimatium bilineatum (assembly GCA_034231615.1). Taxonomy (NCBI): domain Eukaryota; kingdom Metazoa; phylum Mollusca; class Gastropoda; order Stylommatophora; family Philomycidae; genus Meghimatium; species Meghimatium bilineatum. The sequence continues at coordinate 26,336,848 of CM067318.1, forward strand.
TCATCTACCAGACATATGGGTCAGAGTATACACAGATGTGTCAGCACAGAATGCAGTCAGGAATGGAGGTGCAGTTGTATATAAAGAATATCCACACAAGCCTAGAGATACAATCAGAACACCGACAGGGAAATTCTGCAATAATTATGATGCAGATATCCAGGCAATTAGTGTAGCAACTAAAAAAACTACTGAACTCCAACTCTGACCCACAGACCGTGGTATTCCTGACAGTTGCTAGGTCAGTGCTTCAAGCTCTCCCAGTCTGGAAAACTAACAGAATTACAAAAACTACTTAATGAACTGCCTTACCAGTATAGCGTAACCATGCAATGGATACTCTCTCACTGTGGAATACCAGGAAATGAAAAAGCAGACCAATTTGTCATTGAAGGTACTGTCAAAGACCAACCAGATGTACCAATCACCATCAGAAAAAACAGATGAACAAGTCAATAAGAAAGCCACAAATACCACCACAAGATGACTATCACATTATTAGTTGTAATTTTACACCTCAGAATGGGACACAGCCAACTCCAAAGTCACATATACACAAAATTCAAGATTGGCAATACAGCCATGTGTACGTGTGGACAAACAGCACAGAATGCCAAATGTATACTTCAGGAGTGTTCTGAGCATGAAACGCTGAGGCTGACATATTGGCCAGAGCAAACAACACTGGAATCAAAGCTCTATTGGCCACTGTGTGAACTACAAAAAACAGTGTTTTTTATTCAGGAGACAGAATTACAGATATAGACATGTTTCAAGTGAACGAAAGAAGAAGAATGATTTCACCCCCCCCCCCTTCAATTTATTAGGAAAATACAACATGATATTTAGATATCAGGATCAACAGCAAAATCAAGCAAGCAGTTTGTCATTCGCTCAAACAACCAGCACATCTAGCACGTATGGTGTCATTCACTCAAACAACTATCACATCTAGCTTTTATGGTGTCATTCACTCAAACAACTAGCACATCTAGCTTTTATGGTGTCATTCACTCAAACAACTAGCACATCTAGCACGTATGGTGTTATTCACTCAAACAACCAGCACATCTAGCTTGTATGGTGCCATTCTCTCAAACAACCAGCACATCTAGCTTTTATTGTGTCATTCACAGATAGATCCATGAACTTCAGTCAAGATCTAAAAATTTTATGTACTCCAGAAATGGGCACCAGATCAAGCTTTTCTAATATAGAATGGGACAACAATTTTTTTTTTTGAATTGGAGATTTGACTAGTATTTCCGGAGTTCAATACTGGAGAATATAGCACCTTTATATAAACCCTCTGCAATCAGAAAAATGGCGTAGTGGGCCAAATGTGGCCTGTATTTTTCCACCCATGACGAAGACACTAACACTCATCCAATTAAATAATGAGATAAATTTACTAATCAATAATTAACAATCATTCTTAATCCCACATTCAACTAAATTATCTTATAATCAATCATCTGGAAACATCTCTCCAAAAACTGAAATTCTACTATGGAATGGTTGTGCTGGACAGTGCATGGCTGATGGATCCTGGAAGTATTTTAGTGGATAGTTGGCTAATGATGTGTACAGGTTAGCCAGACTTGGTGTTCTGTATTCTGTATCGTCTCCCTCTTTGCTATCTTCTGTAGTGTCTCTTGAGAACAATTTCATAATTTTTGCCGTGAATGACAGCAGATTAGTTCTTTTATTTTCCAAGGATGAAGTAGGTCCACTTGTTGTGGATGTTTGTGATAATGAAGATGTGGATTCTGGAAGATTCTGCTGTTTCTTTTTCTCAAGATGTTGGAGTTGAAGATTCATGTGAGATTTGAATCTTTCATTTGTTTCTGTGTCAGAATCAACCTTGATGTCCGGTGCCTCAGCAGGTGTTTCATTGCTGGTCAATATGTTCTCTTGTCCTACCTTTAAAATGACCACTTGTTTGTTATCTTGTATGCTGTTCTGTTGTGTGCCATCATTTCTCGTGATTGTAATTTTAACTTCCGGTGCAACATAGTCTGATACTTTATCTTTAACTAAGTTTCCATGTTCTTTATCAGACTTCTCAAGTATGTCACCATTCGGTATTTTCAAAATATTGCTATTACTTACACTATCTTCAATTGCCTTTTCTTCCTTATCAGGTACATCACTGACGTTTAATTGTTTCTCATTACTAATCTTTATCGGATTATTTTCATTATTATTCTCATTACTTCTATTGTTGCTATTAGCGCTATCAGGAGATTTTAATTCAGGTGCATCAGTCACATTTTCAACTGGAACCTCATGACCAGCATCAAGTATTTTTCTCGCTGTGTTTATTGCTAAACGTTCATATTCTGTTTCCTTATACTGTAGCTTCATTCTTTCAGCAATGTGTGCTGAGATGTTCTTCATGATTGATTCCATCTTCAGTTCTTCCATGAACATTCGAGTCAGGTTTCTCTCGGCTTCTGTGAAACTAGCCATATCAACCACATGAAATTGATGCTTCTTCTTTGTTTGTTTCTGATCACTCAACTCATCTGCCTTGGTTATCACATCTTTGAATCCATCGCCAACTTGGCCAATTTTCAACTTTTCAAGGTATTTATCATGACTGTCTTCATTACAAACTCCAGTATCATCCTCAACATCTCCTAGAATGTTTATGTTTGCAGATACACTTTCCTCTTCCACAGTTTTCTCGCTCTCAGTAACCTTCTTCTTCATCTCAGTTTTCGCCCATTCTCTATCACTATCATCAAGTAAATTGAGTAGTGACAATAGATTCAAATTATCATGGAACTCTTGCAGAAGCTTATCTTCTTCTTTCTTGGCAGCACTGCAACAATGGACAGCAGCAAGATCTATAGGATGTGCCTCTGTGTTGAAGATATACCCTCCAGACTCGATGATACATGTTCCGCTTGGGGTACTGATGATATCTCCATAACTGCCATTGTTATGAATGAAGTTTTCTGGGTCAAAGAGTAGATATAGATATTTGGTGGTCTCTGCCAAGAAGAATGATTCCATCCGATCTTCTAACCTGTGATCTCTCACGTCTTTTACCTAGAATTTATGAAATAAAATTAAACTATTTTAAAACTGAAATAATCAATATTTATAACAGAAATTAAAGTAAGATCAGGTAACACTAACAGTACGAACTGACAATAGGCGGATGTTACAGTAAAAATGTATACCAAATAACTGTTGTTTCAGTAAAGCTGTATACAATGGAATTCCTCTATAGCGTATTTTGTTATAACAAATTTCCATATATAACAACACTTTACAAAATCTCTAATTATATTTATTCTATGTTGTTTGTACTATATATAGTTAATTTCTGTGATTACATACATATTTTGTCGGTCAGGAACCATGTTGTTATAACAGGATTCCACTGTATCAATAGGTGGGGCCTCAGTAACACTGTATACCAATAGGTGGTATTTCAGCAAAACTGTAAATCAATAGGTGGGGCGTAAGTAAAACTGCATACCAATAGGTGGGGCATCAGTAAAACTATAAAGATAGGTGGGGGGGCTTTAGTAAAACTATTTTAACATATAAGGCACCAGTAAAACTGTATACTAATAAGTGAGTCTTCAGTAAAAATATACCAATAGGCAGGGCTTCAGAAGAATTATATCAATAAGTGGGGCTTCTGTAAAATTATAACAACAGGTGGGGCTTCAGTAAAATTTTATACCAATAGGTGGAGTTTCAGTAAAACTATATCAATAGATGGGGCATTAGTAAAACTATATACCGGTAGGTGGGGCTTTGGTGAAACTGTATACTAATAGGTGGAGGGCTTCGGTAAAACTTTATGCCAATAAGTGGGGCTTCATTATCCTGTAGCAGCTCAGATAAAAATAATGCATACTTCCTTTTGGCACCTGGCTTCTTTTTATGATTTCTGGTTTATCTGCATGTGCATGATATTTGCTTGTATGTGCTAGTATTATATTGTGTACAGCCAAAATCGAGAATTTGGATAAATGTACACAAAAAACTTTCTGCATCAAGGTCATCTGTAGGCTTGGCTGTAGAAAACATGGCTCCTCAAATTCCTCGTTGTAAATGAAAGTATTTATATATCACTATTAATATTAACAACAATTCCCTGATACGTTGATCTACATTGCCTGAAACACTAAAGTTTTAAAATTCTTCTTGGTCGGAATCTTTATCTGTGAGAATTTTAGCCCGGCACATCTAACCTCAGCATGATCTATTGGTCCATTGATATACAATCAACGGTCCACAGGAACTATTAGCATACATACACTTTGCCATCTACTGAGATGGAGCAGAACTCCTATGAAATTGCCCGGAGTGTATTACTAAAAGAAATTGTATGCATGTCATCTTATCTTGAAGCTTGAACAGTTCATTACTACTCATATTAGGGCTGGTGACCACAGTTCAGTTCATTGAATAAATCTATTTCAGTATCCGACTCCAACAGGAGAATGAAGAAGAATTCATATTAATATTACAATGTTGTCTATCAGTTTTATAGCAAAAGTCAAACAACACTGCACATATCTACCATGCAGTGACATCTATTTATTTATTTATCTTTTCTCTACTTTTGCTGTTACTTATTGCAGGAATTATCATCGATTTTTGGGCTATTGCTTGATATGTGATAATATTATGACATCTTAGAATATTGGTAACTCTTTGAATCCACCTTCTTCCTAGTCTTCCTCTGCCTACTGTTACTTCGGTATGGGTTAAGCAAATGAGGTCTCGTCACGTGGTAAGTCCAACATTTTAATATTACGTGTAGTTTCATTCAGATTTCATGACCTAGCTGACCTCGGATTAAAATGTTGCCAGGTATGCTTCAAACTGTGCACTACACACTGAGGGCCCCCCTCCTCCCTAGTCATCCAGAGGGAGGAAGGGGCCTTGGCTCTCAGTATGTAGCAGGCAGATCAATCGATTCGCAAGTAGACTTAGCTTCTGTGAAATGTGTCTTTATTGATATTTCGTGTCGCTATATAATGTATGTATTTGTTTTGTTAAAAAAGAGGCCACATTTGCTTAACCTGTATCATTGTTTCCGTTCTCGTATTGTATGTTCTTACTGCTGGCCCATACGGTTTAATTCTCACGAAGTAACCACACCATTTCAGTCTTTGTTTTTAAATATTTTTGATCAGAGACGTTGTTCTAACAGTTTTTCATTCCTCACATGATCTCTTCTTGTTCTGTTTGCTGCTGTTTTCTGACATCTCATTTCACATGTAGCAAGCTTTCACTGTGTGGGAAATTATTGTTAAGGTCACAGACATTCCATTTACCTATTTTAACTGTCGCTGTATTGGCAGATTTATACTATGATTGCAGTGACAACACCTAGGAAATCCCACTTGCAATGCCCTCTACAGAAGGGAAAATCCTTACATCATCTGTGCAGTGTGGTTGGATCATTTTTTATGTTTTAAGCACACATTCATGACAGGTACCAAATATTCTCACTTGAATATTCTCAATTGGAATCATACCTTAAACTACCCATGTCTGCAGGTATCAGCAAAGAACAGTTACACTGAGACCTGTCACATATATTGTAAGAGGCAACTGAGGAGGTTTGGGAGCAGAGTTACCTCCCATAGGTCCAGTCTCAAATACGCCATGTGAAAGATATGGTAGACCAAAAGGCACAGATATCACAGCCATGCGATCATACTGTAAACCATGACACAACGCATTCCATTCTCTGGACTACATCCTGCTAAGCAGCAGGTATTTGACAATGAATGCAGAAAAATGTCTGAAGTTAGTGTCAGGCAGGCAGAAAACTAATCAATGTTTTTGAGCAGGTCACAATTAGTGATATGTCCTGCAAACTAACCAGTGTGTTAGAGTAGCTCACAATTAGTTATATGTCATGCAAACTAACCAGTGTGTTTGAGTAGCTCACAACTAGTGATATGTCATGCAAACTAACCAGTGTGTTTGAGTAGCTCATAATTAGTGATATGTCATGCAAACTAACCAGTGTGCTAGATTAGCTCACAATTAGTGATATGTCATGCAAACTAACCAGAGAGTAGCTCACAATTAGTGATATGTCATGCAAACTAACCAGAGAGTAGCTCACAATTAGTAATATGTCATGCAAACTAACCAGTGTTCTAGAGTAGCTCACAATTAGTGATATGTTATGCAAATTAACTAGTGTGCTAGAGTAGCTCACAATTAGTGATATGTCATGGAAACTAACCAGAGAGTAGCTCACAATTAGTAATATGTCATGCAAACTAACCAGTGTTCTAGAGTAGCTCACAATTAGTGATATGTTCTGCAAACTAACCAGTGTGCTAGATTAGCTCACAATTAGTGATATGTCATGCAAACTAACCAGTGTGCTAGATTAGCTCACAATTAGTGATATGTCATGCAAACTAACCAGAGAGTAGCTCACAATTAGTGATATGTCATGCAAACTAACCAGAGAGTAGCTCACAATTAGTGATATGTTATGCAAACTAACCAGTGTGCTAGAGTAGCTCACAATTAGTGATATGTCATGCAAACTAACCAGTGTGCTAGATTAGCTCACATTTAGTGATATGGCATGCAAACTAACCAGAGAGTAGCTCACAATTAGTGATATGTTATGCAAACTAACCAGAGAGTAGCTCACAATTAGTGATATGTCATGCAAACTAACCAGTGTGCTAGATTAGCTCACATTTAGTGATATGTCATGCAAACTAACCAGAGAGTAGCTCACAATTAGTGATATGTTATGCAAACTAACCAGAGAGTAGCTCACAATTAGTGATATGTCATGCAAACTAACCAGTGTGTTTGAGTAGCTCACAATTAGTGATATGTCATGCAAACTAACCAGAGAGTAGCTCACAATTAGTGATATGTCATGCAAACTAACCAGAGAGTAGCTCACAATTAGTGATATGTCATGCAAACTAACCAGTGTTCTAGAGTAGCTTACAATTAGTGATATGTTCTGCAAACTAACCAGTGTGTTAGAGTAGCTCACAATTAGTGATATGTCATGCAAACTAACCAGTGTGCTAGATTAGCTCACATTTAGTGATATGTCATGCAAACTAACCAGAGAGTAGCTCACAATTAGTGATATGTCATGCAAACTAACCAGAGAGTAGCTCACAATTAGTGATATGTCATGCAAACTAACCAGTGTGTTAGAGTAGCTCACAATTAGTGATATGTCAAGCAAACTAACCAGAGAGTAGCTCACAATTAGTGATATGTCATGCAAACTAACCAGTGTTCTAGAGTAGCTCACAATTAGTGATATGTTCTGCAAACTAACCAGTGTGTTAGAGTAGCTCACAATTAGTGATATGTCATGCAAACTAACCAGTGTGCTAGATTAGCTCACATTTAGTGATATGTCATGCAAACTAACCAGAGAGTAGCTCACAATTAGTGATATGTTATGCAAACTAACCAGAGAGTAGCTCACAATTAGTGATATGTCATGCAAACTAACCAGTGTGTTTGAGTAGCTCACAATTAGTGATATGTCATGCAAACTAACCAGAGAGTAGCTCACAATTAGTGATATGTCATGCAAACTAACCAGTGTTCTAGAGTAACTCACAATTAGTGATATGTTATGCAAACTAACCAGTGTGCTAGAGTAGCTCACAATTAGTGATATGTCATGCAAACTAACCAGTGTGTTAGAGTAGCTCAATATTAGTGATATGTCATGTAAACTAACCAGTATTTTTGATAGCTTACAATTAGTGATATGTCATGCAAACTAACCAGTGTGTTAGAGTAGCTCAATATTAGTGATATGTCATGCAAACTAACCAGTATTTTTGATAGCTTACAATTAGTGATATGTCATGCAAACTAACCAGTGTGTTAGAGTAGCTCAATATTAGTGATATGTCATGCCAACTAACCAGTATTTTTGATAGCTCACAATTAGTGATATGTCATGCAAAAAAGTGGCTAATCTTATATGACATAATGGACACTGCTTATAGCTTGCTATCAGAATAATCCTGACAGGCTTAACTGGTATATTTAAGAATAACAAACTGAATAAGGAAAAAATTTAACCAATGAACTGCTGGAGCCATCAATATACATACAGTTCAGCATCTGCTTAGGATTACACCTATGGATTTGCCCAGAGTGCAATGAAGTCACTTAATTATAAATAATAACCAAAGATTAGTATGTGCATGAAATGTGCATGTGGAAATCTCCAGAAAACAGAACATATTTTTTGCAGAACTGCCCACTGTACCACATTACAAGAAGAAAACTATAGCCATCTGAAACGACAAGTCTTTGGACGGGTGACCACAGTACAGTTTACTGATGAAATCCATATCAGCATCTGACTTCAGCTGGAGAATGAGGAGGAATTATGTGCATAATTTTGCAACCAATAATGTTCTACAATATTCAAAACTGATCTTGTACTCACTGTAGCATATCCACAGCTGGTTCTAGCACTATGCTCTATGGCCTCCATTATATCGACTCCAATTTCCAGTAAATAGGGATCCTTGGTTGTTCTATACAAGTACATAGCACTTTCTACAATCTCTGTGGATAGAATAGGTATACATGCTCTGCAGAAAGTAATACAGTCATATTTTTAGATTAAGATATGAAGCATGTACTTTCAAGACACACACAGAAGAGGTATTTCACAACACAAAAAGTGGTTTAAAATATTCAAAGATGAAAATTAATATTGTATGAATGTATAATGTATAACTTCCGGACCAACATGGTGAGCGAGAATGTATGTGTTCGCATAAAGTCACAGACATTTGCATGTTCTTCCTGAAAGCAACGACAGACTACAGGAGTATTGTGCCAAGAATTCCTTTATGGATGGGTTGAAATTTTAATTTGGAATTTGCGAGTGTTAACTGGTTCCTTATGACATGTTAGATAACAACTGAGCGAGCATGAACTCACAAATGCCGCCATTGTGACAATTGCAGGGTACAGGATATTAGCATCAACAATATATGTATATAACTAATGTTGAATACCTCAGAGTGGGTCAAAGGGCATGAGCCCATGGACCGCTGGATCAGCAACCAACCAACCAACCAATACCTCAGAGATGCTGGAGTAAAAAGACAAATTATAGCAAAAATTAGAAGCAGACTGTCAATATTTTTAGGGCATGTGATGAGGATAGTGAGACTTCATTGGGAACAATCATTGGGAGAAGAGACGAGGAAGACAAAGAAGCAGCTGGATGGGTTGTCACTGTGGCATCTTCTGAGATATTACCACCAACTAAACGTATTAACTAGCATCAAGTGCCTAGCAGCACACGCATGAAAATGCACTTATTTAATTCCTGTGTTATTCTGGTGCTATCATATGGATGTGAGAGCTGGAAAAGCTCTTTATCTTCAGAAAAGAAATTACTGATTTTTGAGAACAAATGTCTTCATAGGATAACTAACACCCATTGGAGTGAATTCAAATTGAATGATAAAATCAGAGAAGAGACACATCAAAATTTCATCACAGATGTTATCAGAAAACGAAGTTGGTCCTACATCGGGCAGGTCCTACACGCAGTAATCAACAGAATACACCACCAATCTCTTGAATGGATACCTACAGGCAAAAGAGCCAGGGGTAGACCAAAAGAAACACTCAGAAGAACAATACTTAGAGAAAGTAAAACAACCAATATTCATACTATTCAAGAACTGCACAGAATAGATTTGAACAGACAGAATTGGAGAGATCTCTGCCCTATGCGCTAACTTCAGCACAAAAGGAAAATGAATGAATGAATGAAAAGTATTAACAACATAAGAGGCAGAGAGCTGTGCAGAAACTAGATCACTTTCGCCACTCAACATGGCACTTGATTGATATTTATCAAAGTTAGTACATTCCAAGTTGATTCTTTGATGGGACTTTCCTTGAACGTGCTTAGTGACTAGAATACAGTCGGAGTCATTTCCAAACATAATACTCTAAGGAGGTTACAGCGGCAGTTTCCCTCTATCCTGTCCACATTTTACGGATAGTTTAGATTTATAGAGCATATGACAAGAAGAGAAAATTGGAGGTGGAATTGGCTATCACATCCCATCTGCATGAGGAAGGTCTGCAGGTCTCACCAGCGGCCTAGCAGACCTACCACAATATAAAAGTATATTTCTAGTAGATGATATGACTATATAGTGAGGCTTCTCTTCCAGTGAAAATGGAAGCATTAATATTGTTGGCACATTTGACTGCTGCTGTTACTACTACTAAAGGAAATAGGTATCCGATCTTCTGGAAAAGTAAAGGGGGTGTGATTCTTACTACATCATCTGTAGATATGTTACAGGTAAAAAAATATTAACTCAACTCTGTATTCTCCAAAACATCTTATATATGTAGAAAATGGCTGTTTTTATTTTCCTACACAGAACTATTGTGCAGAACTATGTGAACATATCAACATGATTTCATGTCATCATTTCTTCAACAATTAAGTCAAGTTTCTAAAACATACATAGGAACGCACCTGGTCTCAGAGGGTATCCTTCTCTCCCATTGTGAACTTCAGCTTTCGGAATGTTGTAGTATTCAGGTGTAAATCCAAACTGCCTCCAAACTTGATGGAAGTTGTGCATAGTTTTCATGGCTTCGTCTATGTCACCAAGCAGGCCCTGGCAACAAATGATAAGTCTTGTATTGCGTTATGATGTCCGGCTCGGTGACAGAGAGATATAGAGCTCATCTAGGATGGCCAAGATACCAGATTTAATTTTAGAAATGCAATGACAACCCATTGAAAATAAATATTGCCTAGTAATCTCTGCTGCCCAAAATGTTGCAAAATCGTAACGTCTTGAAATAGGATAAACTATCAACTTTATGCAAGATGAGGGTACTTCAATTGAAAACCTTAAATATTGTTTCTTGGTGAACATATTCTGAAAATGTAAAACACAACTGTATTATTTTTCTATGTAGTCATTATTATGTTTAGCCCACTGACTACAGGGATCACATGTTATGTGATTCGACGACGCTGATGACACAGCACACCCTTTGCAATTACAACTTTGGATGCCCATTATGAATGAAAAATCCTAAAATTTGTCATCAAAATAAATGAATACTGCTGGCCCATTATTATCTTGATGTTTCAAATAAGGGAAACAACCATGTAGAGTTTTAAAAATATTTTTTATTGAATTTACTACCTTGTTAGTGACGAAATATGATTAACCTTCACCACTTTAAAATTGAGTAATTTCCACCATAAAAAATGAGTAATTTCCACCTGCCACTACATATCTCTTTTCGCCCATACACACTTTTTATGGAGGGTATTTGGAAACTGGAATGAATTGTTTGTTTTTAAAGCTGTGTGTATAATTTTTGTGTGTGGACATAATGGAATGATGTAAGTTTTGCTGGCGTATATGTGATATCTGAGATAAATTGTGAACTAACATTGACTAGGTCTAGAATTTTGGTGAAATCTTCCAATTCATTCACTTTGGGATTTAATGCCACAACTAGGTTTAGATTACTCTGCCGTTATTTTATAATCAAACTACATGTTCATATAACATTAGTCTTATAAACAAACAAACCATTTTGATCTAACTAACATTATCTGCTACACAAAATAAATCTGATTTTAGGGAAAAAAATCCCAGAAAATGGTTGTAATTTAGACAAATTTTTATGGATTATATCTGCTGCTATACATAGTCACAACTGATCAGGGTTGGATTTAGACTTGATAAGACCCTAAGCTATTTGAGATGTGGGTTCCTTTAACAATTAAGAAGTATATAAATAGTGAAATAATAGAACTTTAACAAGAAAGTGGGGACCCTAAGCTATAGCTTGTGTAGCTTATACATAAATCCTGCACTGCAACTGATCTATGTTGTTTGTCTGAGAACCCAAGGAATTGTGAGCGATTAGCTCTTACTTCCTATGTGCAGTGGGATGGTTTTTCTGAGCTTTCTTTCATACCCAGGATACTTCAGCTTTTGGCTTAGTGCAATGCCTATTTATGGAGCCTTCTACTCAGAGTGGTCTATAATTGTATAGATCATATGCTACAAAACTTCCATAAGAGAGTCTCAATATAACGGTATGTCATCTACTAAGATTCTCTGTTGCATGGTTGGTTTGTCTAGTGGACCATTGGTGAGACCCACAGACGCAACCGCATGCGTACAACAGATCTATAACACATTCTATTTAGTTCAATAGTGAAAAAGGAAGCTAATTAGGTTTACTTTCATTTCCTCTGTTAACTATTTTTGCTGGTATATTACTGCACCATCGCCGTCTTGGGCACCCTCTTCCCCTGTTAACTCTGCCTTCAGCTATTAATCTTTTCATGCTGTTATGTCTCTTAATATGACCAAAAAAAACACAGCTTTCTTGTTAGGATGTTGTTAAGGAGCCAACCCTCTTCGACTTTATATGCAGAATTTATATGCATATTCTTATAAAAGATCCGAAGTAGTAATAATTACTGAATTTTAACACCCCTCCACCCATGCAACTTTTAAAATTTGGCTCATTAATATGTGCGTGTGAGATACATATCACTACAAATCCATACAACACAATATATCAATACAAGAAAAGCTGTACTAGTGGACAATTATACTTTTGTGTAGGTCTAGAAGTGATACAAACAGCTGATTTCTATCTGCATCTAGGAGGATAAACCTGCAAGTTCTTTGCTGTAATATGTTGGCTTAATAAATGTGAATTGTATATATCTTTCTTTATCATTTGATTAATATTTATCAGTCTACATAATTATTCAAATAGAAAATACTGCAATGGAGTGATTTAAGTGAAGACATGGTAATATAGTGTGTCTGAGAAACATTTTTCTCAGCTTTTGCCACCATTTTTACAGTCACATGTTGATGACCTCAAGCAATATTTCACAAATTTTACAGTTGTATTTTATTCCAAATTCATTTGTCTGCATAAATATGAAAGAACTAGGAAGTTATGACAAATAGGTGTGATGTATTTGTCATAATCTCCTAGACCTATACATTTTTAGTATAAATCTAGTGTCTCAAAATAAAAGATTTTTTGGTTGCTCTTTTTCGGATCACTTCACAGCCATATGTAGCTGATTAGTGGCTAGACACACAGCCATATGTAGATGAGCCCCTATTAAGTTCTGTTCTTGGGTTCCTGTACAAAAAACTTCATTTGGCTGCGTGTCTAGCCACTAATTAATCACCTGCTGTATTGATTATGCAAAATTCCAGTCTGTCACAGAATTGGAGGGGGGGGGGTGATGGTACTGCCATACACGAGCAGATATGAGAAGCTATATATGAGATTTATGGAGTGGAGAAACCAAATAGGATCCAATTTTTCCTATATTGACATTTAAAATTCAAAGAAAAATCATTCTGTTCAAACAAGGAAAATAATGCTGGATATAAAGAGCTTACTAATGATTTATGAAAGGAATGATTTTAATCTTTAATAAATGTATCCATTCTGTAAGAATTTTTCTATTTTTGCAAGTTTTTCAAATTTTCAAATTTTTTTAAAACAGGTTTTTATTACAATACCTTGACAGGAATGTATTATCATTACTGGCATCATTAAGTGCGATCTCTGCAATAAATCTATCACAGATGACAAAAAAGACTTACTTTAATGCTAGGCCAGTATCCATCTAGTGATGTGAAGAGAGGTAGTGTTATTGTTCCCTTAGACATCTGCGCCCACATGTACCAGTCATCTCGTTTCAAGTATTTCTTCACAGAAACTTCATATTCTGTATGTAGTAATTTTAAGAATAATGATTGATTCATCATTAGGCCTATGTCATAATAATATTATACATAAAACTTTAAACTAAAAAATAAGCATGAAGAAACAAGGAAAAAACTGTGAGACATAAATCACATGAATTAACTTGCAAACAGAACTGAAACCTGAACAAAGAATCGCATGTGGATGGTCTGAAGGTCTCATCAATGGCTCATCAGACCCTACAACAGCAAAACTCTAGTACATGACATGTCTATATACTGAGTATTGTCTTTTGTGGAAGCTCCATAGCTCTTCATCTACACATTTCAACTATTTAGTTAATAGTTGGATCATCGGCATTGTATTCCGGACTAGTCCATAGGTGCTCAGATCTTTTCTTGAGTGTATCCGCCATTACACATTGACTGACGGTCCCACTACGTCATTCTTTCTCGCCCACAAAACCGCTCCTTTCTAGCGACACCACATTTCAGACCAAGCTCCCGTATTCTAGTCAAGGAACAAGAGTCATCAACACTTGTACAGTCATTTGTTCGTGTATTTCGCCTATGATTTATCCAAAATAAGAAATAACACTAATGATAATGAACTATTTTTACTTTACTAATAAAACACATACATAGTAAAAATACTAAATCTAACATACTGTAAATGAGAAATAAGAAACAATGGAACAAAAGGAGTTTTTCTATGTTGTCATCCAATAAGGAAAAAGTGGAGAGTGCAGCAGTAACGAGAATAAGAAGCGATAAAACTAAGGATAACTTTTACTCTTTATTAGTTTCATTAGTAACGGTAACAATAATACATTATTCTTAGTGTTATGTTTTTATTCCCTGTGAAGACAAGGCTTCTTCTCACAGCTGAGGAGTCCTCTGAAATAAAGCTATGGAGAAACCTCCCAATTACACAAAAGAATACAAGAGCTCTACTGGTCATAATTCCTGGAGATAAAAAAAGAGAAGCCACTACAGATGTAAAATATAATTCTCGTATGAAAAATTGTATAAATCAAAATGATGTACAGGAAAGAAGCAAGTCCCATCAATATTTATGAGAATAATATGAACTTTCCCAGCTTAACTCATAACACTTACATGCCTCTGAACATTATATATAAAATAGGAAGCATAAACTTAGCATTGATTCTATTAGCATCTGAACATGCAAGATCGTGTCATCGTCATGTGACATATTCTTTCCAGAAAGTGGTCTTCCTTATGGATTCTATAAATACTCTGCAATTCTGGGCAAGTTGACCTGCTGCAGCTAGAGACATGTTTAAACAATCTGATATCACTGCACCATAGTTATCTTGGGCGCCCTCTTCCCCTAACTCTGCCTTCAGCTATTACTCTTTCCATGCTATTGTGTCTCTTTATATGATAAAAAAAACACAGCTTTCTTGTTAAGCAGCCAGCCGTCTTTGACGTTTATTGATCTTAACACTTCTTGATTTGTCTTTTAGCTGTCCATGGAATACGTAAAATTCTTCTGTAGCATCTCAAGTCAAAAGCAGTTATTATTTTTTGCTACTGTGTCCACGCAACCAAATGTTCAAGTCAAAAGGATTGTCACGTCATGAGTCACTGAGCCTCTATAATGGGCCTTGGCCATAGGAAAAACAGTGATGTCAGTTTCCTCCTCCTCAGTGCTGCACAGTACATCTCTGGCTCCCTCCCAACCACAGAGGGTGCATACATATATATTCAGGCAAACATGAAAAACATTTCAACAACAAAACAAAATCATAACTGTATAGATGACATGCCATGAAGCTTCTATAAGAAGATAACCTCAATATAACGGCATGTCATCCACAAAGGTTTTCTGTTGCATGGATAGTATGTCTAGTGGGCAATTGGTGAGACCCACAGACGCAACCACATGCGTGCATATATTGAGTATTCATTCTATGTTTACTTCAAGTCCTATTGTTGAGCCATGTGTTGTAGACTAATAATGTAATTACAGTAAACCACTTACAAGAATGACTGCAACATTACACAATTTTCAAACACAAAGAAAAAAACTACAGTATTCCATTTATCCTAAATAAGCTTGATTTATTAAAAGCTATGTCACCAGTGCATAAATATAAAATATAATTAGTTTTGGTCACAGAATAAAGATTTTTTTGCTGAATATGTTAATTCACATTTCATTGACACTTAACTGACCCAATTAGTTGGTTATCGAATTTCTGATATGAACCCTTGGTGACAAAATTTAACTATCGGCGATATCGTTATTACACTTCAGAAACCATAGTAATAGTATTATTAAGAATATTGCATATGGGATAGTCTATCTATCTATCTATGTTCCTTCAGTGCCAAATACTGTGCATAGTGCAGAAACCAGCAACCTTCAGTTTAAGAGATGTGATACTACTGTGTGTAATTCTTGTATGTTGTTGAGACTCATAGTCATACCCTCTTTAATCGTTGTTCTGGGGGGAGTCTCTATTGGTCTTCCTCATTTTCTTTTGCCATTTTGTACCCATTTTAATGCTTGCAGTAGCAGTATCAGTCTGTTTTCAAGTATATGTCAAGCACATGTCCAATATAAATCCAATGTTTTCTTCTTATGGTTGCTCTTAAGACACACTATCTGGGATAGTACATCATTAAAAAAATGGTGGCAGCCACAAAATAAATCTCTCGATATGGTTTATGAGTTTTATTCTTGATAAATCTAAAATTTGGGAAGTTGAATTTTTGTGATATCTAGAAAGTAATGTAAATGCACTCTCAGTATAATAATAAGGAGAAATTCACTGTTGAAAAAATTCTGGAGCTTTCAAATTCATTCAAAACACAAACATTCATTATTACTCAGAAAATTTCAAAAATCTATGTTGCGAGTTCAATTTATAAACATTTTTAAGCTGATGTTGTCAATGTCTAAAATATTTGCTTAACATCCTTGGTAATGGGATATAAGTACAGCTTGGATTGCTGGTCAGCAAAGTTTAAAAAAAAAAAAAATACTGACAATAGTATCTGGTGTTCCTTATCCCCATCCTGCTGTCATCTACTAATCCCTCTCTTTAACTATTCTCTTATTTCTGATTATCTTTAAAATTCAGTAGAAACCCATTTCTATGTACAGCTATATTTCCATAGGTTCTTCTTGCTTTCATAACATGAGTAATTAATAATTAGTGAACATATTCTGTAGTACAATTGGTAACCCATATTGACTGAACTAGACAGTTTTCATGAGCATGTCAGAGATTAATCAAAACTTAGAACTAGTTAAGTCAAATGTGAACTTTAGAATTTGAAAAAAAAAAAAGAAAGAAAATTACCTCTGAACATGTGTAAAAGCTCTGGAATGTTGAACATAATAGATCCTTTCACCAAATATTCAAAATATGAGTCAATGCCCCCTCCTATTCCAGAGTCTTGTGCCGTCCATTTTCCATTACTTACATCAATATGGTTGCCTAGCTGCAACAGAAGTACAAATTAATATAGTTTAACACAAAACGTTTTAAAGTAAAAACATTGAACACGCACATGCACACACACACACACAGATATATATATACATACATACATACATACCTACATACATACATACAGAGGGTTAAATAACTATTTTATATTGAACAATTCACAGGATAGATGCTTAAACCAAAAGGAATTTATTGAGCAAGAGATTAACAAACAGAATTGAACCACAGAATTTAACAGAGACTACATGCAACAGCAATGTGATATAATATACAGGTCTGGAGAACAACAAATAGAGGCAAAGAAAAGTGAGAACAACGGAAATGCGATTAATTGATGAGTAAGTACAGTAGGGCACACAAAGAAAATGTAAAATTGAAAATAAACATATTTTAATACCCAGTACTTTTGTTTACAATATTTCAGTGTTGCATTTTCTTGGTTGATAAGTTAGCCTTTTTTTATGTGAAATTTTAAAATTGTCTGACTAGCAGAGTGCATCTTAAATGACCAAGGTACAGATTCAAACCCCACCACAGGCAATTGTTCATCTGGACCATTTAGAAAGCAATGGAAGCCTACCAAGTATTTATATTGCCTAGAAAATCATCTATCTATCTATGTATTCGCTAAACCCTTTACTGCCTTTCAGCGTCAGGGATAGAAGAGTTTTCTGGAGACGGCCCTCGTGTGTGCTGAGTATATTATGGAATTTGTCGCTTCTTTTATTTCAGTGGTCCATTGTTTTCGTGGTTGGCCTCTAGGTCTGCCTTTACTGTGTAGCATAGCTTGCTGTGGTATGCTGTATGAAAATTCTTGAGACTAACGGGAATTGAACTAGTCCGTTCAACGGCACCAAATCGCCTAGCAACTATTGCACACGTGTTCTTCCGTACTTGACTAACCGCATCTCCAAAGAAAGATGCGATTTCATCAAGCCATTCAAACCGTGCACACAAAGTCACCAGAACGGACCGATCGAGACAAGGACTATTACAACAAAAACAAACATCCCGTACAGGTTTTGAAATATCCTCAGTAACAACAAACATATAACATAATATCCGTATTTAGTTATACAAGGGCCGATAGGTCTTCTTGTAAACATGGATAACATATATAAAAGGATATTTAAAACCTGTACGGGATGTTTGTTGTTGTTGTAATAGTCCTTGTCTCGATCGGTCCATTCTGGTGACTTTGTGTGCACGTTTTGAATGGCTTGATGAAATCGCATCTTTTTTTGGAGATGCGGTTAGTCAAGTACGGAAGAACGCGTGTGCAATAGTTGCTAGGTGATTTGGTGCCGTTGAACGGACTGGTTCAATTCCTGTTAGTCTCAAGAATTAAAAAAAAAAATTTGTCCTTTGGCTTCCTACGTAAATTTACTTGTATATGCTGTATGATGGTAGTCTGCTTATGTGTGCAAACCATTTGATCTGTTGTCTCTTAATATATTCCAAGATTGGCATGATACTGGTTTTTTGTCAAATGTCTTCATTAATCATCCTGTCTCTTAGCGATATTCCTAGGATTCTGTGTAAGCATGCCATTTCAGTTGTCGCAAGTTTAAATTTGTCTTGTGCTGTCGTTGTCCATGTTTGGCATTAGTAGCACAGCATTGGCATAATAATCATTTTGAATAGTGTTATTTTAGTATTTAAATCTACATTTTTGTTTCTGAATATTGGTTGCAGTAACACAAATTTACAGAAAATCATCACAGATTAAAAATTTTTGGTTTTGAATGCTGTGTTCTGAATAGCATATGCTACCAGCTTTTTTTAAATTTTAAAATTGGTTATTGGTTATAATGTGTCAGTATGACTGTATGTGGAGATGACCAACCGTTTCTCAGTCTTCCTTAATGAATGTTAGACTACATATGCTGATGATTCCCATGGCTGCTTTTTTGAACACACTCCTCTTTGTAATAAACAAACTACTGGTACTGTTTGTGATTGCACATTTTCTTGTGTCACTGTTATTTTGTGTTACAAACATAGAAAGATAGTATTGTTCTCAGATCCATAGCAAAAAGATAATTATAAAGACTACACAAAAATTAATAAAACAATGAGAGCTGGACAAAATTGTTGGTACTCTGAAAATAATGTACAATCTGGACAAAATAGTACAAAACATAACTTAAAAAGCGTAATTTTGTTGAAGGACTGTGCTCCTAAAGGCACGGAAAGGTTTAATTTAGTTTTTATTGATCTGTCCACGGCGACACACCTGGCCTTGGAACGACAGCTTAAGCTCCCACCCCTACGCTTAACAGCAAGTGTGAATGCAATCAACAATCATTCACCTGGGGAAAGACAATAGACTCAGAACACAAAAACACAGATATTACCAGCCCAAGATTTGATCTGTACTTCCATAATGCTCTTATCGCTCGAATTGCCGTCTTTTCAAATATAGGATCTCCTGTGAGACGACTTAAAGTTCCAAACTCAATAATGAAAGTGCCTATGCAAGCTGTACATGTAATGGTCGTCTCACCCTTTGGAACCCCATGTTTAAGGTTGACTGTGCCATATGGCATTCCTGTGGCTGTGTCAAACGCTAAAAATCAACAAGTAAATATTATTAAAATATAATTATTATTTAGTATAGCATATGGTTTCAATAACTCCTAGTGGACAGTAAGCAAACTCATGTAGAACACCAATTCTACAAGTAATATGACTGACCATTTAATGTGGATCCTGAGACATAATTTAAAAACATATTGATACATTTTACCTACAATCAGTACACACTTATTTATCTTCAGTTCAGCTATTCTTGAACACTGGAATCTACAGAAATAACTTAAAACAGATATATAACCAAATTAGTAATAGTAATAATCTTTATAATGCACATTTTTATTTTGTGTATGTAATAAATGTAGCAACTAGTTCTACTTATGTACCTTTCTTGTGTGTTTCCTGCTCAGGAGAGTAAGGAAAATGAGTTTTAAGGGTTATTAGCTGGTGTTCAAAGGGTTAATGAAGAGAACATAACAAGCATTTACAGAAATGATTGACATAACTTCTACAGTGTGATACTAGAGTTCATTTTGGAAGAAAAAGAGTGAAATCCCTGTGCACACTATTAACACATAGGGTAGCCGGGGGTAAGACGGCTATGTGGTAATACGGCGCAGCCAGTTTTTTCAGAGCCTATGGGTTTTTCCCGATAGCACACATGACTAGGTCAGACGCCAACATTCCAATCTTTAACATAACAAATTTGACAGGTCAAGCATGAGTCAATTTTCAACAGCGCTGAGTAATATTTTTTTTACGTTTGATCTAATTTTTGGGCAACGTCTCCCACTCTGCCTGCTGTTATCATTAATATCATGATTTTTAAAATGTTTAAACTGAAATATATACTGTGTTGTTCAGTTCTTAAGTACATTATCTTGTCAGGCTACTTTATTTTTTTCATCGGAATTTATGACATTTGCTAAAAATGTGATTTGGGGAAAGATGGCGCACGTTTATTGGGGTCAGATGGCGTATTCTTAATTTATGAAAAAATGTTGATGTTATGAGGAACCTCCTTAACTGAACCTTACGACGTGCATGGAAGGCAAGAAATATTATTATTCTTTGCTCCACTTTAGGCCACAGCAAATAACATGCAGGACTTCATACAATATTAATTACATTTAACAGTAAAATATATCATCTTGTTCTTTTGAAATTAATGCCTAAAGGTGTATAGATCACAACCAAGCCTCTTCAAACAGCTCCTTCAAATAAGTCAGCATAGTACATGGTGATAATGATGACTAATACAACCATTCATATGTTCTTACAGCAACTAACCTGGCAAAATCTTGCGAGCAATATTATCAGCCATCCTCAGGAGCGGGCCACTACATGGCCAGGCTGGTTCTAGAACCATTCCAGCTCGTTTCATCATTAAGTGAGCAGATAACAGACCGCCGATAACTTAAACAAGAAAAACATTAATGATTAATCAAATCTAAAAGGTGGATAGATAGTGAATTAGAGACATCAGAAATATAACAGCAGAAGAGGCAAATAGAAGGGCAAAAGACAGCATACTCACTCTCAACACTGAAATGTACATGAGGACAGAAAGAAGAAGAAGAAGAAGATTAATCAAATAACAAAAAATGTTAGATCAGATCCAACAACTGGGACAAAGGGCTATGGTAACACAGATAAACAATTAATATGAACAATGGAAGGTAATATGAAGTGACTAGTGTAAAATAAATGGGATATCAACTAATATATACGTTCAAGTACAATAGAGCAACAGATACCAGTTTGTGGCAGCAGATTATGTGTGTGAAGAAAGCAAAATTTGCAACATTTCAATCAACAATCCATGAGAAGTTAACAAATAAACTACCGGGTATTAATTTGTGATTAATGCATTGAGCCTAATGGGAATTGAACCAGTCCGTCCTAATAGCACCGGATCATCTGGCAATTCAAGTAAACAGGTTTTTTTCCGTACTTGACTAATCGCATCTCCAATAAAAGATGCAATTTTGTCAAGACATTGAGACTGTGTACTCAAGTCACTGAGAATGGACCAATCGAGACAAGGACTATTACAACAACAATAAACATCCCGTACAAGTATTGAAGTATCCTCAGTAATACAAACATATAACATCTGTATTCGTAATGCATTGAACACAACATAACATGCCATGAGTAAGAAATGGCACTGTTTACAATTCATATCATAAAAGCTAAACTCCTGGAGTCTGCAAGGTAGTCTTACTATGCACATACTGTTCGGTTTATTCTCACTGAAAATTCATCACCTCGGCCTGGATATGAACAGATAATCTTCTCTCCAAGGGGTTTGTTCTGATACAATTTATACTGATGCACACTACAATGAAATGTGCTGCACATATTATAATGAAATTTGCTACAAACTTCACAATGTAATGTGCTATACACACCATAATGACATATCATATGAATAATGTAATGAATTGTCTTACACACACCAAAAGGAAATGTGCTACACACCATAATGACATGTACTACACACATAATGAAATGTGTTATGCACAACATAATGATACATGCTATGTAAACCATAATTAAATGTGCTATTAATGCCATAATGAAATGTGCTGCACACATAGTAATGAGATGTGCTACAAACTTCACAATGAAATGTGTTATATACCACACAATGAACTGTTACATGCTGTTACATGAACAGTTGAAATGAAATGTGCTGCGCATATATATCAAGTGACATATTTTTTCCAGAACGTTGTTTTCATTGTGGATACTCGGAATGTCATGTCCCTCTGTCCTGGGCAAGCAGGCCTGCATCGGCCAGAGACATGTGCAAACATTCTTCGATGTCGATGGTTCATCGTCTTCCTGTTCTTCTATGGCCTGGTACTACCCTCCAGAATTAGCCTTTTGATACCATTATTTCACTATAATTGTCCAAAATACTGTAGGTTCTTTCTTTTGATGGCATTTAGAAGCAACCCTTAATTTAGTTTCAGTAATTTCAATGCTCTTCTTTTTTCTGTCCTTGATATTTATAAGATCATTCTGTAGCCCTTCATTTCAATTGAATGTATTCTTTTGGATACTGTCTTGTTTAAAGTCAAAGTCTTACATGCATATGTTGCCACTGGGAAACACATGATTTTAATAGGGTTACTTTAGTTTCATTATTACTACTTTGCTACATTTTTCTCATTTGCGTTAATTTGAGTGTTGCAATTGCGAGTCATTTCTCCTAATCTCGATTAAAAAATCTCCGGAACTGTTTATATTTGCTCCCAGAAAGGGCCTATTCAAATTTTTTTACACATTATAGTTCTATATTGTCCATGTTGTTTATCAGTTTGATTTGTGTTATGTCTGTTGTGATAATTTTGTTTTCTGTGCATTGAGATATAGATTTTGGATCTCGCTGTATTTCTTTGCTGTTGTGATTAGTTGTTTCAGTCACTCAGGACGTGTAGTAAGCATATCCATCTTTGTATTGTGATACACAAATCTTTAGAATTGAGTCTATGAACTACATCTGCTGGAAATGTGGTACAGTTATTGTCCTGCTACAAGAGAGCAGTGGGAGTTTAAGAATGAATACTAAACAAGAATGCATTATACAATCATAATGAAATGTGCTATACTTGGTGTGAAAATACACATTGTATTTTTATTTTTACAATTATCCAAAAAAATGTATTCTTTCGTCTTTGAGGATCCTCTCTCTGTGAAATGTGAAACTCTGTTAGCTCTTTATCTGCCAGATTGTTGTCAGTAACTGATGTTAGTTTAATTGTTTTCCCCAATGGCTTTCCCCCTGTGTTGTATCCTTTTCATCTCAATCATAAAATAAGAGATTCCACAGCGCTGACACTTTGACTGACACTAGAAAATATATACTGCATGGATTGGATGTTTGATGTGTACTGGATGCGTAGCGGTTTCAGAGTGAAATCAATTTTAGCAATGAGGGGGTAGATAAAACATTGGTTAACTCGTAAACTAGAGGAATGAGTAGATTTATGTGTAGCAGCTAAAATGTTAAGTGAAACAGATCTACTGAAAGGGGAGATTCAAATACTCAACAATCTATTCTTACAACTTACTTCTGATATTAGTTTCAAACACAGAAACATTGATATCAATATCAAAAAAGCTTTCTCCTTT
This sequence comes from Meghimatium bilineatum, assembly GCA_034231615.1. Lineage (NCBI taxonomy): Eukaryota > Metazoa > Mollusca > Gastropoda > Stylommatophora > Philomycidae > Meghimatium > Meghimatium bilineatum. The sequence continues at coordinate 26,360,780 of CM067318.1, forward strand.
ATCAATAAGAATCTGAGCAATACGCCTGAATTCTGTGTAGTTACCCATAACTATAAGAGTGTCCATTGCATCGATGAGTGTCAAGGAGTAGCTGAGGAATAAAAATGGGATTATAAACAATGTAACCGATAAACTGTTTCATTCTTATGTGTTCTCAAACTCCTGCATGCTGGGTAGGATGCAGTCTGAAGAACACAATGCACTGTGTCATGGTTTACAGCTTAGATGTGATGTCTGTTTCTATCAGCCTGACATATCTGACTTCAGCATGGTTTCTGTGTAATTTAGATAAAATATTGGGATGGGACAGCAGACTTCACCCCCAGAACCTGCTTAATCGCCCCTTATGACATGCATGCAGGTATCAGTGTCACTATTATTTACTCTCATTTTGGGCCCAAGCAATGCACTGATGGATTCTCAATCTAAAAATGATTGATTGTTCCTTTCTTCCAAGATTGTGGATGTCATCATTTTTTAGGCTATATGGGTAAATTGAGCTCTACCCCATGTCCATGGAACTTTTGATGATAATTCACCCATGAAAATGACACCAGATCTTCTATCTAAACACATCTTGATTTATCTTTTAGAATGTTCATGGCATCCCCAAAATTCTTCTGTAGCACTTAATTTCAAAAGAAGCAATTCTATTAGTCATTTTGCTACTAGGTGTCTATGTTTCATAGCCACCATTCTCTATTTACATGAAATGAAGTATAAAGCATATTTGTCAAATTCCAGAAGGCTGGTTCTATATTTCAACCCAATTAACCCTTACATTCTGTAATTTTACCTATTTTTCTGAATAATGAAAATAACTTAACTGGTTAGAAACTAAACGTCACTATGGGAATATTCAATAAAAACTACTAGTTAACAAGTCTGTATATGGTATTGGAAAGAAAACTATTTGATGATGGTGATTCCTATTGGCTACAATAACGTGGTAGAAGACAGAAGTATATGAAAATTAGTATTACACAAATGTGCAGAAGCTATTCAAACACTTCTGATGGACAGGTACAGACTAGAACCCAAGCATCACACATTTATATATATATGCATATATATATATATATATGCATATATATATATATATATATATATATATATATATATATATATATATATATATATATATATATATATATATATATATATATCGTATTTGTGTGTGAGAGAATGTAGAGATAGTATGCAAGAACATTTTAAATGTTTATATATTGGAAGATTGTAGTGTTCATAGATACTTTTCATTATGGGAATTATCTGCAGTAGAAGACTGAGATTGTTGGGACATGTGAATAGAATCAGTAATAGTTGTTTGTCTTTGGTGAAGTTGATAGTGGCCCAGACAGCTGCAAAAAGAACAAGCAATGATGACTGTGCCCATAATTCAGATGAGTGACTGCAAAGATTAGTCTTCTGTATTAGTCTTCTATAATTTGTAGCAAATATTAGTCTCCTTCTATATATTTTTCAATACTGATAAATAGGTAACAAGGTACAGGTTGGTCTACTGGAAATATGGCTATTGATGTTTATCATACAGTAGAATTAGTAGAATACTGAACTTATAAAGCAAACTTCTTCTGAAATAAGATGTGTTGGTTCATTAGCACAAAAATTCTCACACACACACATACAATATATATATATATATATATATAAATGTGTGTTGCTTGTGTTCTAGTCTGTACCTGTCCCTCAGAAGTGTTTGAAAAGCTTCTACACATTTGTGTAATACTAATTTTCATATACCTCTGTCTTCTACCACATTTTCCAAGTTATTGTAGCCAATAGGATCACCATCATTAAATAGTTTTCTTTCCAATTCCATATACAGACATTATAAACACATCGATTTGGGGTCTTTGTTACCTCTAATATTTTATGGTAGTGTGTCCTGATATAACCTAATTGGACTTTGTCCGCTGGTTGAAAGGGGCATGCCTCTCCAAAAGAGAGGCAAACTCATTATCTACCTACATCCTGCTGGAAATCTAGCAAGGACATTGTCCAGCTACAAGTGTGAGTTGAGAATAAACACTTTTAAAAAGATTTATTATGAACTTTCAGAAGGAAGAAGACTTCAGGGCAGGCCATTGCTATGATACAAAGATGTCTACAAGACCTCAATAATAGATTTTACCATCAGTTACAATAGCTGTAATAGTCGAATTGGTGTAAAATAACATATAATGGTTTGATACCTTCATATAAAAGTGGGTGCCTGTGGCTATGTCCATAGTAATACAGACAGCAGTAAACAGGTCAAGCAAGTTTGATCATTGTTAGGTTTGAGATTGGTGACCAGCAGGAAATATGAGGAACAGGTTGCAACATACAGTTGGCCTACTAGCAATATGGGTAAAGATAAAATGGTAAAAACACTGAACATAGTAACCCCTACTGAAATTGAATGTGTCAGGATACTGGTACAATTAAAAGAGCACAATAAATTTCTCATCATAAACTACAACACATTTCTGATCTCTGGACCACATCATGCTGAATCTAGTGAGAGCATCCTGCTACAAGAGAGATCCAGTGGGAGTTTAAGAATTTATGAAAAATAAATTTAGTTTTAGATCAAATGAAACAAGAGCAAAAACAAAGGGCAAAATAGCATCATCCTAACCTGCTCTGACAGAAAAGTTTGCTGATATCATAGTGCCTAATTGTTGGATCAATTATGAAAAGAGTTGCTTTAGTGGAATATGCACCTGCTTAAGAACTATCTGTAAAGATGTAAAATACCATTCATTCATTTGTTTGTGCATTCACTCATTTGCCCACTCATTAACTTATTATCTCCATAATAGTCTTTCTCTTGTGCTATTATATATATAGAAGTCACTGTACAAATGGAGGTTGTATTGGCTTATTGGAACAATGGGTGGGTCTAAGTGACAGTTTTAGCAACCTTAGATAGAAAATAATATATCTACAGTGCTTGGGCCTTTACAGCTCAGTGCGCAGGTACAACGATCAAGGAGGAAAGTGGTGCCTTTGCGGTCACTACGAGTAGTATGACCATGGAGACTATGGCGGTGACCAAGGCATTTGAGTGGCTACGCACACAGAAAGTAACGCAGGTCTGCATCTTGAGTGACTCTATGAGTATGATTAAGAAGGTACAAGTGGGTCTCGTTCGCGAACAGTGGATTGAGGCCTTGAGAAATGCGAGCTTGAAAGCGGTTACATTTATTTTCGTGCCGGGACATGTGCGCGTTCGAGGCAATGAAAGAGCGGATCAACTGGCATCGTGTGCGATTGTGGCAAAGGGCAATGGATCGCGCTGACGTTTTGAACTCCTTAAGAGATATAACACGCTAGAGTGAGACTAATGTGGATGATGATTCCTTTTCAATGGCTAGGATTAAAGATCAGGGATTGAGATGCGGTGTTGCTAGAGGTGAACATTTTGGAGGGCGCAGAAGAATGATGGTCAACCAGCATAGGACCGGTACTGTCAGCAGAAGTGTGATGGCGGATACACTCAAGGAGAGATCGGAGCAACTATGGATGTGTCCAGTTTGCAGTGATGATGATCCGACGACTAACTAACTAATATATCTACATACAAATAGATAGTTAGCAGAGCAGAAATAAATATATACCTGCCCCAAGTATCATGTCCAGCACAAGTTAAGGGTTGCAGCTCATCATATGGATATGCATGAGTCAGGTATCCTTCATATGCATGGTAAAACATGCGTCTCACCTTTTCTCTAAGAATATAATTCAATCAAGTTACAGAAATTTAAAAAAAGGTGTATGAGCGGGAGATTGTAGTACAGCTGTGCATAATATGATAACTTGAGTAAATATTTTTAAAAATATTTAAAAAAAAGGTTAAAGTAGTAGTTTTACGTTGAAGGAGGTTAATTAAAAAAGGAGAGGCTGCTCAAGATCATCCGATAAAAATATTCTTAGCCTACATTATTTTGAAACTACATCATGAGACAAGGAAAGATGGAGTAAACTGTGACAACATGCAACATGGCATGGGGATACATCCACGTCGGAAATGATTGATAGTACACGAGGTAGAAATCTTGTGACAGACAAGATAAACAACAACACCACATGGCATACACTACAACTACTATGTTATTATTATTGATATCCAATTATGCTGAGTTGTTCTACACTTGGTAGAAAACTACTATAAGAAGTACCGGGTAGTCCTTATTTTACATCAATCAATACAAGGTAACTGTGTGAAATGTAACAACAATTGTACTTACATAAAACACAGGTTTATATAATCGCTTCACTAAGACACGACAGAGTATAACTAAAACTAGTGGATAATGATGTGCACACAAGAAAATATACAAATTACAATACACAAATCATATTCAATATTTCAACCAAAAGGTCTTTATCAGGATACACACAAAACATCAAAAGACAACGAATGGAAAAATTATCACAACAAACAAACGTAGCCAACGGAAATATGGAAATGAGATCTTTGTTTCTTCTTTTTCTGCGTTCAGCATCTGTGGTCATGCTATACCGTCAGGCCTGTCGTCAAGACGAAGTCCACTGTCTTCTCCAGGTCAGAGTGGCTGCTCCATAGCTTTTGCCTCAAGTCTGTATTCTCTGGCCAGGTCTGCTGTCTCTGCTCTTTGTATGTTCGGCAGTCCTGAAGTATGTGTTCCGGAGTCTGGGTTCCGGATCCACATGGACATTCATCTGTGTATGAGATCCTTAATCGATAAAGGTGACCCAACAGTCTGCAGTGGCCTGTTCTAAGGCGAAATATTGTGGTCGGTTGATATTTTTGGAGGAGATGTATTGCATCATGTTCATATTCCCCTTCCATTTCTTTCTTCCACTTTGCTGTGTATGTGTTGCGGATTATTGTTTTTACTTCTCCGTAAGACAGTGGGTGTCTGTGTTGCTCCATTTCGCTTCCTGCCTTTGACAGAGCATCCACTTTCACATTTCCCATGATTCCACAGTGTGATGGTATCCACTGAAGGGCAATAGCTGTTGATTTTTGGATCTGTCTTAGCTCATGTCTGATGTTGTGCATAAGGCTTGCGTTTCTGTTGCTCTGGATTGATTCCAGTAGGGATCTGCAATCTGTGAATATGGCTACCGGTATCTTCTTTGGTCTTGGCAGTCCTGGTTCAGTGAAGGCTTTCAGTGTTTGATGGAGTGCAACTGTTTCTGCTCTAAAATTAGAGGTGTATTTCCTGGTTGGAAAAGCTTTTGATATTGTCTTCCCATCTTTGAGTCTTATAAAAATTCCACCTTCCTCCATTCCTTACTGCTTCTTCTGCCGATCCATCTGTGTAGACATGTGTCCAATCCTTGGGATTGTATTTTATTTCTATCATCTCCAGTGTCAATGCTTTTAGTTGAGGTGGCGTTTGGTATTCCTTATTAATTATTCCAGGAACCTGTGTTATTATGGAGACATTCTGGAGACTATTGCCTGGCTCTTCAAAGTCCGTTAGTGTTTCAATTTCATTTGGGACGTTTGTGAGGATTTCTTTATGTTGTTCATGGATATCTTTGGAGATGTGACAGAAGCTGGTTCTCTTCAACCTGCTTGTGGTTGATCTAGAAATTTGCGCATACATCAGATGGTTTGGCATGCGCTTAAATTTTTCCCTTTGAACAAGCACTCTTTCTTCTCTTCTGTCATCCAGTGGGCAGATGTTTACATGTTTTTTCATTGCATGGATTGGAGTGGTTTTCATCCCTCCAGAGATAAGTCGAAGTCCTGCATTTTGTACTTTAGATAGGCGATTAGTGTTTGTTTTTGATGCTGATGCCCAGGCTGTCATTCCATATTCTACTACAGGTCTGACTGTACGCATGTAGACTTTACGGAGAATATTTCCATTTGCTCCCCAGCTTGTTCCTGCAAGTTTCTTCATCAAGGATAGCCTCCTGTTGCTTTTTGCTCAGTAGTTATTAGGTGTGGTTTCCAGGTGAGTAGCTTGTCTAGTGTGACCCCCTAGATATGTTGGGTTCTCCACATGTGCTAGCTCACTTCCATTTATTTTAAGATTTGTTTTTTCTTGGTGGTTTGAAAGTGAGAAGATGGTTGTCACCATTTTGTAGAGGTTGATCTGGACTGCCCAGTCAGATGCCCATTCACTTAAGGTGACAAGTGCTGTCTGCATTCTATTTTTTGCAGTGGATAGGTTACCTGCCACACTCCAGGCAGCAAAGTCATCTGCATGTAGGGCCTTTGAAATATAATGTGACAGTTTCTCTCCCATATCATTGATGAATACTAGGAAAAGGGTAGGAGAGATCACTCCTCCTTGAGGTCCTCCTTGTTGGAGAGTAACACGTTTGCTTAGTTTACCATCTACTTTTATATCACTATTAGATCTTTGTTTGTTTGTTGTGATAATTTTTCTATTCGTCGTCTTTTGATGTTTTGTGTGTATTTTGATAAAGACTTTTTGGTTGAAACGTTGAATATGATTTGTGTATGTAATTTGTATGTTTTCTTGTGTGCAAATCATTACCCACTAGTTAGTTATATTCTGTCATGTCTGAGTGAAATGATTATATAAACCTGTGTTTTACGTAAGTATTCTACAACAATATAATAGTGTAGAGGCACATCACAGATATTGTCACATGAATAATAGTACTATTAGAAGCATACTGCTTTAACTTCTAGCAAGACCTACAAAGTATAGGCCGCTAACTATATGATCACCAGAGAAAATTATCACAAATTATACCTTAGCAATACAACAAATTCCACAACAGATTGTTTAAAGTTGCGCATAAGATAGTTATTGAATTTGTTAAAATGATAGTGAATTTCTATTGTCATTCAAATTTGGTCATTTATTTTGCACACCTTGTGGTGAGGTATGCTCCCTTTAACTTGGACGAGAGTTCAACTTTGGTTAAATGAGAGATTTTTTACCATTAACTGTTTCCGGTCCATTCACCGATATATCAGCTACTTAAAGAAGCTCTACAGACCAATAACACCAGTTTTGGTTTCAATCAATCATAATATTACATTAGTTTATACTTTCTGGCTCTCTAATACAGATTTTATTGTTCATCCAATTATTTATTGCTACATGTGAGAATACTTGCAATACCATTTTCACTAAAACATATGTATTCTGTCTTTAAAAACTGATTGTTTTCATTCTAACATTTGTTGTTTATGTCTGAGAAACAATGAGAAGTTCAACTGCTTCTGAATAAATTGTGGAACAAACTATTGTTCTTATTCATAGCCTGTCAAAGACAGAAGATTGCAGTGGCAATTATAGTTATAGTTGCAATCCACTGAATATTTAAAAAAAAACATCAGAGAGGCTTGGATTAGGTTTAAGTACTACTTTTGATGCTGTTTGATTATAGATGAGCTGTAATCACCTCACAAACATCAAAAACTAGTGACGACATAACTATTTCAGAAAATAGAATACCTAGTTCATTTCAAACTAATGGTAGTTATAAATCTGGATGAGGACATTAGCTGTTTCATCAAATAGACAAATTACCAGCAAGTTGTAGTAAGTAAACAAAGTTTGTAAAAAAAAATGAAATTGTGATAGTCTAGGCCTATATTTTTTAATTTGTGTATTCTGATGTTATTGAGAAAAATATTATTAAGTTTAGCATTTTTTATATGCATCAAATAAATTGTTTATGTACTACAACTAAATAACCTATCATAAAATATGAGCTTATTAGGTGAATTAAAAATGAAGCTCAGGCCTACTACGTGTGAAATGAGATGTAGGCAAGAAAAGCAGCAAACAGAAAAGATCGTGTGAAATGAAGAGATTACAAGAAATGTTGGAACAACATCTGTGGTTAACTATATAATATTGAAAAAAGAGAGTGAAACGGTACCTCAATTAATGAGAATGAACTCTTAATTTAGTTAGTTATAAGTTATTGACGGCAAGAGCATACAACATGAAAAATGGATTAACTGAAACAGCGAGATATCATATGTCATATAGGCCTAAGTACAGAGTAAGACAAGATGAAGAAGGTGGCGTGAAGTAGTTACCAAGATTGTGAAGTAGTTACCAAGATTCTGAGACGACATACTTCATATCAAGAGACCAAACGTGTCATAGTCCGAAAATCGATCGTCATTCAATCTTGCGACGCCTTACAGTCAAGCCAAAAGCAGTGAAAAGACAATAGTTAGTTCATAGTAGTTCATCAATCAATGAATTGATCATGAAACTGAACAGAAACTAGAAATTACATTAAGCTTTAAATTTTAAATTAATAATCATGACGATGTTTTTCGATTAAACGAGTTGTTATATCTAAAATAATGAGCTAGGTAGAACCCCAAAAAAATTATAACATACCTATATGCATTAATATTTATTTCTCCTACTCTTTTTGCATTAGATGATGATAAATCCTGACAGATTATCAAAACAAAACACAGAATTGAAATCGTCAGATTTCCGCTGGTCGACATCTTTTTTTAGACTTACTTCCCTTACTGTGGTGATGTGTAAAATGCTCATAAGTGAGGGGAAACAATACTAAATAGAAATGATTAGAGGAGATTGAAGAAAATGTACTCTATTTGGAAAAAACCGAGATCACGTAATTAACACATGACTGGGACTTTGAGTCTACATACACTTGAATAGCTGCTAAAACGGAAAGCGGTACACCTATGGGGTTGTCCCGTGTGCTATGATACTAGTTTCTAATCAAGAATATTTTAGCTTGGACATAAACGGAGAACTACTATCAACCACCCACGACCAAACAAAGAGGTGGGCAGAACACTTTAATGAACTATTAAATAGATCTCAACCAACAGCTACTCCAGACTTTGTCAATGACACACAAATGACAACCATGCCAGTATCATGTGAAATTTTCTCTATCACTGAATTAAAATATGCTATCCATAAACTAAGAAATAACAAAGCCGCTGGCGTTGACGAAATAACAAGTGAGATGCTTAAAGCTTCTGATGATAACACACTACAAAACTTGCTGTCTCTTATGAATGATGTCTGGTGCAATGAAAATCCACCTCAACAATGGAAAGACGGTATCATCGTCAAACTCCCCAAGAAAGGCGACCCCTCAGACTGCACCAACTGGCGGGGTATCACCCTATTATCAGTCATAGGCAAGGTCTTCCTAAGCAACATATTGGAAAGATTAAAGAATGCTGTTGATAAACTACTCAGAGAAGAACAAGCAGGCTTTAGATCAGCTCGCTCCTGCACAGACAACATATTTTCTCTTCGCATCATCATTGAAGAATCACTAGAATTTCAATCCCCGCTCATAATCAACTTTGTTGACTTTGAAAAAGCATTTGATAGTCTTCATCGGCCTACGTTATGGAATATTCTACAGCAATACGGTTTTCCTACTAAAATAATCAATGTTATAAAGGCATCTTACACCAACTCACATTGCTGTTTTCAAACAAACACTGAGAAGTCAGAATGGTTCCAAGTTGTTACGGGCGTTAAACAGGGATGCATCATGTCCCCATTACTTTTCTGCGTCGCTATTGATTGGGTCATGAGAAAGAGCACTGAAAATGAGCTGACAGGAATAAAATGGATTAATAATACCGTTCTCGAAGATCTTGACTACGCAGATGACCTGGCCCTTATGAGCGCAAACCACACATATGCTCAATCTAAGCTTGACAATCTCCAACACTACTCAAATCAGATAGGGTTGAAAATCAACACATCAAAAACTCATACACTAGATTTTACGAGATTCAACAACAACATAGAAATTCAAAATGTTCCATTATTAAAAGTCAACAATTTTACATATTTAGGCACCAATCTAGCATTGGATGGAGACTCATCAAAAGAAATTTTACACCGTATTGCCCTTGCAGCGGGTGCTTTCAATAAACTACGCAACATCTGGACGTGAAACACACTAAGAAACACCACAAAACTCAAGTTGTTTAACTCCGACATCATCCCTATTCTATCATATGGGTGCGAAAGTTGGAAAGCCACAAAAGCCACAGATAAAAGACTCGACTCCTTTGAAAACAAATGCCTACGTACCATTCTGAACATTAAGTGGAGTGACTTTAAATCTAACACTACTATAAGAGAGGAAAGCAAACAAACCTATATATCTTCCTTCATTAGACAAAGGCGTTGGACTTACATCGGCCATGTTCTCAGAATAAACAGCCTAAGAATTCCCCAGTAATCACTATATTGGGTGCCACCTGGAGTAAGAAGAAGAGGGAGACCTAGAGAAATCTACGAAGAACCATTAATAGAAAAGGCATATCAATAAACAACACGCAACAATTGAAAGACCTGGCAACACAAAGACAGAAATAGAAGGCTATGGTTTCTGCCCTATGCGCCGCCTATGGCCCTGGAGGAACATAACATAACATAACATATACGAGCGGTCTATAAATTACATCAAAAATTGGGAGGAGGGGGTCCAAAAAGTTTGTCAGTTGTTCACAAAGGGGGAGAAGGTTTGACAAAATTTGACGCCAACAACACCTTCTGTGAAATAAATCTTGTAGCTTTTACATACTTTTTAGTGGGTAAAATATTGTGGCTATGTTTATCAGTTTTTGGAACGATGCATGTTTTCACTACTTGCTTCTGTCAGAAAATTGATATAGTCTTAAAATGATATCTGTACAGCGTGTCTGTGATCTGTGTAACTAAGTTTTGTTTGTTGCTGTTGTGTTCTAAAGAAAATATGTTTTCTTTTCTGACTTTCCCAGGTCCATCATCACTGAGTTTTGGACATCCAGTTTGGAACGACTTCCAGTTCCAAAATATGTGAATGTATTCAAAATATTTGTTTGGACCTGTTGGTGGGAGAGAAGAAAGCAATGCATTTCTTCTAGGCGCACAACATTTGTTCTTCTTTCCCTGGATTGAAAGCATATGAAATTGTAGTGTCTTGTCTAATCTTTTCAAGAAGTTGTTGCAGAGTGAGAACGTAGAAAAGTGGAGAGAGTGAACAACCCTATCTAATAGATCTCATTAACTAGAAAGTCTCAGTAAACACATGGTTTGCTGAGACTCTGATCTATGGTTTCGTGTAGATAATTTGGATCTCTCTCTCTATGTGACGTGCCCTTTACAGAACGTTGTTCTCACTGCCACCCTGTAAGCCTCATGGTTCTGTACGAGCTGCCCAGCTTCTTCCAGTGTCATGTTCAGTAGGTCTTCGATGTCATGTGTTCATCGTTTTCTTGGTTTCGCTCTTCTTCTCTCTCCTGGAACTTTCTCCATGATCAATATTTCCAAACCACTGTGTCTTTTTATCTGTCAAAAATATGTAAGTGCATGAGTTTCTTGGCATATATTTCTCAGTAGTTTGCCATTGCTTTCTGAGCCGGTTCTGGTCGCTTATCATTTACCGTCCTTGATGCGCCCTGGCCCAATACAGGACTTTTACAACTCCATCATTCGAAGTTGTTGTCGATAGTACGATCTTTTGCCTTCAATTATAATCAACTGCCTTCTCAGTACCTGACGTATGAGTTAGTGGAGGTAAAGACAAGAAGGAAGGGAACTGGTCACCCCACCTAATAGTTGCTGCGACTTAGTACATGAAGAGTTATCTTCATCCCCGACGGCAGATTGCTGCTATGGGACCTACCTGTACATGTAGTCTGTTAGGGATTTGGTTAAAATTGTGTAGGCTTTGTTTAGAAGAGATATAGGTTTGTAACTCTTAAGTTTTGTTTTCTCTGATGTGTTTTTAAGGACTAGTGTAATGTATGACATGTAGCAAATGGGTGTAAGCTCATTTTTTACTAATAATTCTAGATAAACTTCCAATAACAGTGGGACTAGGATGAAGAAGAAATGTTGAAAACATCTAGGCCCATCTGGTCCTGGTGATTTGTCTTTCTGTGTTACCTTTATTACTGCAGTTATGTCTTTTAGTGTCAGTCCAGTATCTAGCTTTTGTGCGTCGTCTTTTGTGGGTTCCTTGGTGTATTGCAGAAATGTGTCTTGTGTGGGTGTGTTCTTATGTGTAGAGCTGTCTGTAGTAGTCTTAACAGGCTTGCGTTACTAAAAAGAGACTTAGAGCGAATGTTTTTTTAAAGCCCTCTTAAATGTTTGGCCTGCAAGGTGTGTTTGTTTGCTAGTGGATTTGCCTCATTTGGTCGAAGCACGCCCTTTCATCCTTGGAATAAATTCCTTGCTCGTTTTATGAGAGAGTCGGGGGGATGGGGGAAGGGGGAGGAACTGTGCTTTTTGTGGCGTGGTTGCATGGGAGGTACTAAATTTTGGCTTGTTAGTGTGACAAAAGCTTTCACTTTGATCTTATTTGATTTTTTTTTATCATAGTACTGAAAAGAAAATCTCGTTGAACAGTCCAGCCGCTGACCTCGTCGCTGTATAATTAACCTGAATTTAGTCCGTCGATCCATAAAGTTTTCCCCTTCTCTGGACTTGATGCTCCGATTGATTTTAAAAGATAACAGATGGTAGGAATACTTACCTATGTTTGGTTATTTCCCTTAGAGCGTGCTGTTCTGTTTGAAATGATTGTTTGTTTTAAAACTTACGCGATTTTATTTCACACAATATCTACATAAATCTTGCATGTATCACTATGAATTTTTCACATGTGGTATTTTATTTCTGTGAGGTTAGAATTTTATAATTCGAAACTATGCAGACTCTTCCAACTTCTTAAACCGTCAATTTACTTTAATATGTATGGACAAAATAAATATGCAATCTCCCACAACATAATACTTTAATATCTGTGGACGAAATAAATATGCAGTCTCCCAAAACATAATACTTTAATATATGTGGCCAAAATAAATATGCAATCTCCCAAAACATAATACTTTAATATCTGTTGACGAAATAAATATGCAATCTCCCAAAACATAATACTTTAACATCTGTGAACGAAATAAATATGCAATCTCTCAAAACATAATACTTTAATATCTGTGAACGAAATAAATATGCAATATGTGTCGGGGCATTGTCGCAAACAAAACAGCTATCCAATACATTTCCATTCTCGTTCCTGCTGAAAAACAGCAGAAATTATAGAACATAATGGTAAACATGGACTTACCACAGCATCTCATATCGCTCATTGCTTTATCAGAAACAACAAGCTTCTGTTCGTTTTGACGGAGAAACATCTGACTAGTTTGAGGTCCAAAAAAAGAGCCAGACTGGGATGCATCCACTCACCACACCTGTTGAACGTGTATGCAGAAAATATCATACGAAATGTACAAGAAGACACACGTTACGAACAGTTTCAACCTCTTACTATCGGGAGCACACGAAATCTCAGAAATTAGATATGCAGATGACACCACACTAATATCAAGAAGCACCACAGGCTTAGAACAAATCATTGTGTCAGTCAAACATTATACTGAGGCACAAAACCTTTTCCTCAATGCAAAAAAGACAAAAATAATGAATGTAAGCATAGATGAAATTACACCTAAAATAGTCGTTAATAAAGAGCAACTAGAAAATGTAAACAACTTTGAATATCTAGAGTCAACCAGCAACACCACAGGAGATTGCTCGGTAGAGATAAGAAAGAGATTATCAATGGCCCCACAAAAAACATCACAGATGAAAAATCGATGGCAAAGAGCTAACATAAAAACAAAGTTACAACTACTAAGAAATTACATCTTTCCAGTGGCAAAATATGGTTGTGAGACTTGGGAAATGACATCAACAATGGAAAAGAAAGCACCTGTATTGGAAATGAAAAGCTACAGGAAAGTCCTAGTCTTAAGAATATCATGGACAGAAAAAAAGAACGCATATGTACGCATAGATCTGAACATATAAGAAGACTGGCTCCTCAAAACTGTAAAAAAACCCGCAAACTTACACATTTCTGACATATAAAAAGACACAATTGGTTGATAATATTAATTATGGAGGGGAAAGTTCCGGGGAAGAGAACAAGAGGCAGACCAAGACTGCGATGAACACATGACACCGAAGACCTTCTGAGCGCCTGAGAAGTAGGAGTATCTTTATTGACTATTAACATATTCAAAATAGACATAGAACGTAATCCTTTTTATGGATGTTCTGAATTTCTAACGATTCTGACCAAGGTAAGCCACCGCACAAAAGGACATGTTTAAAAAATTTGAGGTGTTTCTTATTAATCTTTGTCTTGGGCGGCACTTCACTCATGCTACCAGCAACCATATCTTCCATTATTTATTAGTCCATACAATTATACCTATTTATATGTTTTAAACTCTCAGCCCTCTTATTTATAATGTTCAATAGCCAACCATTCTTAGTGCTGTTATTAGCCTATTAATGACTGATCTAAAATGAAACTAGCGTAAAAGTAGCTCCTCTAGTAAGATATGGTCAACACTTTTATGCAATACTTATTGTGTATATTTGACAGGCGGTATATAGAATTTCTTTAAAATCGCAGAGTTTGAATAACCAAGAAAAATTACCAAAAATCTAGTGAATATGGACCCAACCAATTACCACCGAGAGCTTATAACAAACGATTAGCTGAGCAAAGGGAAGATCAAGAAAGAGATGGATTGATAACATCATGTCCACCCTCCACAAACACCGACTAAGTACGACTCAGGTATTACATCTGGCATTGAACAGAAACTTACAGCTTCCAACCCTACGCTTAACGGCATGTATGGATGCTATCAACCAGCTTCCAAATTGGAATAGACAAAGACAATCAAGGGGAAAAGTTATCAATGAATAAACATTATCACTTAAAGTCGCGGAAGAGAATTGTTCAATAGTCAACTGCATCCCTATGTAAGAGATGATGATGTACTCTTCAGTTGAATCAGAATATACGTACTGCGATTATTAGTCATCAATGTGTTCGTACATGACCATGGATCATATAAGACCTGCTGAATCAATGAGAATCTCCCTTCTAAATTAACGCATTTGACTTTTACTGTGATTCTCATTGGTCATTTTTTTGCATTCTGGGTGTCGATAGCCAAAGAAAATCACGAGAAAAGTTACATGTCTCACTTTAGAAGGATAGTTATCAATGAGAACTATCACTGAGGGCAGGTCTTACATATGTTGATAGTCGAGGTTAGTCTGTCAGTTTACTAACTGTAGGTGTTCCTTTTCCGCCATCAATGATGGGGAACTTCGGGTTTACAAAAAGAAACATACCCTGGTGAACCCAGTCATCTTGAAATTGGTATTGAGAAAGTATTCCCCATACTTTGAGAAAGTCGAGGAATTGTAGCATCTCTACTAAGTTCGTGATGAAGGTGAATGTGATCAAGCAGTTTCTGGTCCACTACTAACTAGGTATCTCAGCACTTATGGGTAGTAATAAGCATCTTTCCGTCTTTTCCGACGATAGTATTATTGTTGTGTTATAAAACATATAATCTACGATACTTGACTCACAAGACACATGTGTGTCGCTAAGAGGCTTCCACAGAGTGTACAAAGAAATAGACAGGCACACTCGCAGCATCGTGTGGTGTAAAATGTGGATAATATATGGTAATACAAAAGGTGTGTTTTGCCTGGGCACGAACGGCGACATCACAATGTGATCTTTCGTGTATGTTGTAAAAGGTGACTAAGGTAATTCTAGGAGTGTGGTTAGCTGCAACCGTACTGTAGGTCGAAGCACCTCAAAAGCCATACTGAAGTCGGTTGCGTCAGGCCGAAAGGAGATGATATTGCTGTCAAGCTGTAAACCATAACCGTATATTATTCTGATTGCCTTCTGCTAACCAGCAGGAGTTTGAGAACGAACGCATAGATATAAGAGGTTGAGGATATTACATTATGAGTAAAAAATGATATCATCTTCAGTCAGTTCAGCAAACCAGATTCAAGTAGAGCACAATGATTAGGTAATAACCAAGGTGATAGAAGCACCTCTACGGGGTGCAACCCTGTAACAGATAGATGTGAAACTTGTTCGAGTTACTTGGCAAATGTTTTATGGAATGATAATTGATTGCTTTCAGACAACCAACATCACCGATCACAACTTATTGGTTTGCACAGCTCACAAAAAATGTTGAAGTACAGTATCCTAGAACTATCACGGAAAGCATGTTGTCATATTGCATGGCACAAAAGGATTGCAAGATCTACTATGACTACAAATTGTGAATATCTACGGAGAGAGCAGATCATAATTAGAACATGACATTGATTTCATTTAAGATGGAACTCTGATATTTCGTACAGATTATATTTTCATGTCCCTACCAGTGACATTCTCAGAAGGTACATAATGATATTAATAAATACATAGAAATAATATTCTTCATATAACATTGCACCGTTTCCCACTAGAGACAATTCACTACCTAAGTCACGGATAAAGCAATGTTCATAGCAGAGGGCATACGTTTGGTTGTCATTCAATACCTCCAATACAGTGGTAAATTCTTTTAAGGCATTCGTAACTTGATTTTCCTTGAACAATCACATGGTAAAGACACCCATGCCACATGTTTCGTTGGCCGGGAGCATGTTAGAAAGAACCATCAAAATGAGATACCTGGTTGTGATTTTTGACAGAAGTCTGAGTTTCAGGGAACATGTTGACCACGTTAACATAAGGGCATTCAGGGGCTTAGCAGCAATGAAGGTTATGGCTGCTGTACAGTGTGAGCAGAGGTTTTTATTTCTTTTATACCCGGGTTTGGTGGTGGCTGTGGTGGAATATGCACTGGCAATTCTGACTTAGCCGAACTCAGATCGAAAGACTGGATAGAATTCAGAATGCAGCATTGTGTAACATTCTTGGGTGCAAAAAAGATACATCGACAAGAGCTATGCGGTACCAACTCGACTGTCCAACGATAGAGCACAGATTACAGTAATGCCGTGCACGGGCGTACCTTCAAAAACATATAGACAAGGAAAACCCATTGCATTCTGTAATACAAAAAGTTAAAGGTAGCAGACTTCAGAGAGGGAAGTTGTGGATGGGATGTGCTGAGGATGTCATACAAAGCGTGTGCAGGTTGCAAGATGAGGCAGCAGGTGTGAAATGGATATAGCTACCCTAGTAGAACTTAGCAGGGAATGCAGAGAATGGTGTCTCCAGGCTGTGGAGCAAGAGGTGCAAGCATTGGTCAGTGAGAATGCCAAAGAGCGGGGGGTATGATTATATACGATGACGGAACTATGATTAGTCATGTTCGCAGTGCTTTTACCTTCACAGCTCAGTGCACAGGTAACACTATCATGGAGAAAAGCGGGACCTTTGCTGTGACACGAGTAGCATGTTCATGGAGATTATTTCGGTGACCATGGCATTTGAGTTGGTGGGCACACAGAAGGCAAATCATGAGACCTGCATCTTGAATTACTCTATGAGTAAGATTAGAACGGTAAAATTGGGTTTCGTCCGCGAACAGTAGATTGGGGTTTGAAATTGTGGTGTTGCTAGAAGTGAATTTAGGAGGGCGCAGAAGAATGATGGTCAACCCGCTACTGTTAGCAGAAGTGAAATGGCAGATACACTCAGGGAGAGATCAGAGCAACTATGGACGTATACAGTTTGCAGTGATGATGATACGACGACTAACTAACTTACTATTTTCTGAATGATACAAGCAGGAGGAGAACTCAGTGTCCAAGTATATCATGCCATCTACGCATGCGATTACGTCTGTAGGTCTCAGCAATGGCCCACTAGACAAACCGTCCATGCAACAAAAAACCTTAATATATGACATGCCGTTATATTGCATGAGTATCTCTTATGGAAGATTTGCAGCACGTTATCTATAAAATTATATACCCCATCTGAGTAGAAGGCTCCTTTAATAGACATTGCACTAAGTCGAAAGCTGAATTCTCCGGTGTATGAAAGAAAGTTCAGAAAAACCACCCCACTGCACATAGAAAGTGCACATAAAATTGATAATGGCTCGCAATTCCTGGGGTTCTAAAAAAATTAAAAATAATGCGCTCTTTTAAGATCTAAAAAAGCGAAATATGACCAAGCTTTTGGAAAATATCAATATATTTACCATTTTCAAAGTAGAGCAACTTGAAACTGCATGTTATAGAACAATTGCACTGATGAATCATGCCAGAATATACTGCTTGATATAATCCTGAAAATATTGGAGCAAAATATGAATAGAGAAATCAGTATCACATGCAGGTTTTAAACAGCGCAGAGATAATGGGGATCCCATCTTAAAGAAGGTGATAAATATCTTAGAAAAGTGTTGACATTTCAACGTAGACATGTACACCTTTTTTATAGACTGACCGAAGGTCTTTGACTGCGTAACACATAATTTATGGAAAATAATGGAAAGTATGGGCTTCCTACACCATCTCATATCGTTCATTACAATATTTTATTAGGAGCAACAGGATTCTGTCGGCCTCAAGGGAGAAATATCTGACTTGTTTGAGGTCCAAAAAGGAGTCAGACAAGGATTATCTCACCACATGTGCTCAAAATAAACGCAGAAAACATTATGTTAAATGTACAAGAAGATCCACATTATGAAGTTTCAACCTCTCAATATGTGAAGGCCATGAAATTTCAGAGATTGTGTATAGATATGTCACTACTAATATCACGAAGCACCGCAGGTTTAGAACACATGATTATGTCAGTCAAACACTATGGCAAAGTACACAATCGTTTTCTCAAGGCAAAAAAAAACAGCACAAAAATAATGCATATCAACAGAAATATCAACATTGACAAAGTCCTTGACAAAGAACAACTAGAAAATGACAACTTTGAATATCTCAGATCAACCATCAATTCTCAGTTGAAACCAGAAAAAAGATTAGCAATGTCCCTACAAAGAACATCACAAATGAAAAATATACGGCACGAAGTAAACCGAAAAATAAAATTACATCTATTGAGAAGTTATATTGTTCCAATGGCAACATATGATTGTAAGAAGCGAGCAATGACACCCGTAATGGAAAAGAAAATATCAGCATTTTAAAATGCAATTGCGTGCTTCGAGATGATGTTTATTCTGATGGTGAACAGTCTCGTCCAGAAGGCAAAACCCACCGAAGTTTAACTCTACTGTCAAACGGAAAAATAGTGGTTAGACATCTGTTGAGCACAGTGGAAAGATTAATAATCCTCGAAGGTTGTGGAGGCAAGATTCTGTAAAACATTCTGTCGCCTCCAGTACTTTTGGTGGTCATAGGCTCTGATATAAACAAATTATTCGGACTTTTCAACGTCTTGATGTTTCTAATTCTTGTGCACACCACCGTTCAGAATTTTACTTAATTATTCACATATCTTCTTTTTTGTTTACACGTGTGGGATATTGCTAGTGGTTTAGTAAGTGTACGAGTGTAGGCCTGGTAGGGTGTTCTGGTGGTGGGGGGGGGGAGTAGTCGGGGGGAGGGTCGTGGTTGGGGTGCAGGACGTTGGCATGCTTTGGAGGGAATGGATGGACTGGTATTTACTCGGGGGGGGGGGGGCT
Source organism: Meghimatium bilineatum (assembly GCA_034231615.1). Classification (NCBI taxonomy): domain Eukaryota; kingdom Metazoa; phylum Mollusca; class Gastropoda; order Stylommatophora; family Philomycidae; genus Meghimatium; species Meghimatium bilineatum. The sequence continues at coordinate 26,380,245 of CM067318.1, forward strand.
CATGACTTGCTATTTTTCGGGCCTGTTGGGTTATCTGGCGTGATAGTAGTGATTGGCCTTGAGTTCTTGATTGCTTGTGGGGGTAGATGTTCACAATTTAAACGTCTATTTTGCATATATCAGTGTATATTATGGAATTGTCAGTCCTTCTAATGGCTCCAAATTAGAAATTAAATAGTCAGTACTAGGACTCCTTACCCCCAGCCAAACACTTTTGGGATAACCAATCCATCTCATAGCTCTTTAATTTACAACGCAACTTATCATCACCTAGGACTTCCACCAGTCCTTTTCATGACTTTATCTTAATTAGTGCTGCATCAGATTTCAAATGTTCGTGTTTGGAATAGTTAACCCTTCTCATGGCTCCTTACATACTAAATATCCGTTCCTGGATAGCGGGAGGCTATCTATAGATTACTCAACAATATTGTGCCAAATTTTACCCTCTCCTCCCGATGTCAACAATTCTCATTAATTCAGGGAAGGAACACCAACACTACTTGATTATTACAATTTGTTCTCTTATGACAACATTTTTGGCGGGGGGGGGGGGGGGGGTAAGGGGGCAGAAAGAGGACCAAGAGTATATGATTTGTTTCAAATTTTTAGAGAATGTTTTATATTCAAATAAATTCCGCCGAAGACGGATGTGTTGGGCCATTGGCGCAAATTAAACGGCGACACAACGCATTTATATTCTCTAGACTACATCCTGTTGGAAATCTAGAATGAATCATGGTCCTGCTACTAGAGAGATCCAGCAGGAGTTTGAGAATGAACGCTGAAGAAGAAGATATTCAAATAAATTAATGTTGGTGTATACAATACAGTATTGCTGATGTCAACTTTTGTTCCCTTTGTAAATAACTGTCAAACTTTTTTCAGACCTCAGGCCCCAGCCAATTATGGATGTAATTTATGGATAGCCCCATTCGAGGATATTGGAGCCACAATTTATAATGTTACGTTATTTTTGCAAGAAAATCGTGGTTGTGCTCGTGAAATAAAGCGCGAGACACGTACGCTTCCATTAACACTTTACAGAAATCATTATCGGATCATTCTACACCCCGTTTGTAAATCCATACATTATAAACTTGTTTATATTCGATTATTTTTGCGTCTTTTTGATTGGTTGGTTAAAGGGCTCAGTCAATCAACAACGCTAAGACCCAGTCAGGTTTCGTTTCGTGGTCGTGCTAACGGACATCTCAAGCCCCATAAGAACACGTCGCGAGCACTTCGGTGATTTTATAGTTGAGCAGCGCATCTTAAGTATTCGCTATACTAGCCACGTGTCTAGTAAGTAGGGCTGTCAGATCCTCCTGGGCATGGCTGAAGATTCGTCATCTATCCCTACCAAAGTAGGCCCGCCCGGCACCATATTATTTCTTCAAAAGCGCGTGTTCCATCCAACCGCTGGAATGTGGCCATGAGACAGCCGCTGTGATCGGGAAGCTATACTCACAATCAGATGACGGCGCGTACGCCTATTTTCCTGAACGAGTCCTCGCCATCAACGAGCCATTGATTATTTCTGTCACCATTATCATTATCACGAGTTATTTCCTCACCGCTGAAGTTTGGAGGTATCCACCACTCACCTGGCCCTATATTTTTCTGCTAATTTACAGTGCTTCAAATTGGTTTAGTGCAATATACCGACAGAAAGGTAATAATTTTAAAAAACAAAATAGTTAGTTATAAATAAACAGTGATTGCTTCTGAAAACTGCGTGTCATTTTTCATACTTTAGGAATGTTTATTTCTAGAAATTGTAATGTTGTTTATAAAAAAAAAATCTTTAGCTCTGGATACTTTGTAATACTTATTCAACTGACATAATATTTACTGTGTGATACTTCGTGCCATATTTGAAAATATTAATAAAATACAGTAATAGTAACTAATAATCGAAACATATCACGCATATGTACTTGTGTAAAAATTTTCAACTTTTGTGAACATTTTATCACCACCAATAGGTCACAAATAATAATACATAAATCCAACCGTTTTGTACAATTAGTCGATCAGTTTTCGAACAACGACCTAGTTCAAGTTAAATGGATTTGTCAGACTGACCATGAATCTCTAGGTATAAGGATAAACTATGGAATTTTCTGCGACATGACGACAGTTGGTTGTAAACAGATATTACCGGGAGTTTCTTTACAGTACATAGTATTCTATAATTTTTTAGTCAATACTGGTAAACAGAATGTCCAATAGATACTTTTGTTTGTTTATAACATTATTTAGACACATTTTTACAGGGTATCTTCACAGTAGAGCAATTCCCAGCATCTCCCCACAAAAATAACAATTATTGTGACATTGAAATTACATAGTAATATTCTCGTATCTAGAGGTGTGTGGAATGGTGCACTAACCCCTCTATCACCGAGCCAACATGTTGTAATTACCCCAAATAATTATTTACTCATATAAGCTATTATTTGGAGGAACATTGTTCTGTTTATATGTTATTTATGATTACAAGTAGACCTATTGACCTTTGGTTACGAATACGGATGTTCTATATTTGGGTTCTGAGGATACTTCAATACTTGTACGGATGTTTGTTGTTGTTGTAATAGTCCTTGTCTCGATTGGTCCGTTTACAGTGACTTGAGTACACAGTTTGAATGTCTTGACAAAATCGCATTGTTTGGGGGGGGGGGGGGTGGTTTTAGTCAAGTACGGACAAAAACCTGTTTACTTCGGTTGAAATGTGCTTGAACCAAAACCTGGTTGAATTCCCGTTAACCTAAAGAATAGTTACACTGAATATATTTTTGCCCCAGACGTTTGTATTTATTTATAGCACGCAAATAATTTGTTCAAAGGAAACAGTCTCAGTTGGTAAACTTCCATGACGCTTGTTTCTGGACATTTCGTGTCAGTTATCAGACTCCTGCGGCGTTTCTGGACATTTCGTGTCAGTTATCAGACTCCTACGGCGTTTTTGGACATTTCGTGTCAGTTATCAGACTCCTGCGGCGTTTCTGGATATTTCGTGTCAGTTATCAGATTCCTTCGGCGTTTCTGGACATTTCGTGTCAATTATCAGACTCCTGAGGCGTTTCTAGACATTTTGTGTCAGTTATCAGACTCCTGTGGCGTTTATAATTTAGTATTTGATATAATAATTGATAAATAATTTTATAGGGTTGAAATTTAGCAAGGTCATTTGTCTGACTATACAAAGTACAAGGCAGAAGGACAGATTACGCGTCGCAAACACGTTTACAACTTATGCAAGGAATTATTAGTTGGTCATCCTTGTGCTTTCGGGATCACAAAAGGGAAGCGAAATAATATTACAACTGTGACATGTAATGTATGTCTATAGAGGTGATTAAGGAGGGTTCAGTGGGATTTGAGGCTACTTGAATGCTCCACACTATATACCAATGAAGTGACACAAGCACGTAGAAAGAGGAGTGGGTGGGTTTCAGGGAATAAGCACCATCTATCTTATGAAAATAAAACAAGGTATTTAGAAATAAGAAATAAAAAAAAGCGAGAGAAACCCCAGTCCAGTTCCCCCCACCCCAATCTCCTTAGCGATTATCCTCAAAATTGATAACTAAAAAAAGTCCCAAACAAAGGAAGCAATTTTTAAAACAATAAATCCGAAAGAAGGATGTGACAACCACAGTAACATCTTCATAACTACGGTCCTAGAGTGACATCAGAATGTGATGATAAAGTCGAGATGTGGATATTTAGTAACCACTGGACGGGTCGAGGGGAAAAGAGATGGAGGAAAACTTATATTTTCGACTTATTCTTCAACATGTGCCATCAATCATATTGCGTAACTAATCCTGGTCCGTAGATAAGTCTTCCTCTAAAAAAAAGGGGGGGGGGGGTGGAGGGTTGTGGGTTTACATGAACAAAAATAAAGATTATTTCTTGCTTTTCGTGAGCAGTTTTTTCTTTCCCGGAGTATTTTGTAGATTTCCTTGGGAAAGAGTCATTAAGGAGAAAGGAGAGGAGTGTTTAACCCATGTTTTTCGCTTGCGCCCTTGTGCCAAATGTTATGTTCTTATTTCTTAAAGGAGGGGAGAGAGTGGGGGCTTGTTGAATCCTCAGAGGCCACCTCTGAGAAAAACAACAAAACATTTGTGATTGTCTAATTTGGTTTGTGAGTTCATGTCCAGGAAAGTTCTATTGCAGTGCATGCAGGAGTGTAGATGGTTTGGCGTAGGAGAGTTTTCGGATGTGTCCTTCCGCTTTCGCTGCTTGTAAATTGTCCGCAGTGTTAATTCTTTTTCAAATTTAGTTATGCCAGCAGTGATCTGGGTGTGCCAAGCTGAGAGATCAATGGTTGTAATCTCCCAGTAGCTAGGATCAATGATACACTGCGTGAGAGAGTTTCTTAGGTGATCCTTGAAGCGTCTTTTCTGCCCTCCGCTTGAACATTTACCATCGCAAAGCTCCTCATAGAATAATCTCTTTGGAAAGCGCTTGTGAGACGTACGGACGATGTGGCCAGTCCAGCGGAGTTGGGAGCTAGTCATGGATTCTTTGCATACGGGACTTTTAAAGAGTTTCCGTCTCTGGTACTCGATCCTGCCAACGTATTCCCATGAGTTTTCTTAGGCACCAAAGGTGGAAAAAAGTTAAGCTTGTCGAGTGTGTCTTGCATAAACAGTCCAGGATTACGCAGCATAATGCAATACTTGTAGAACCACTGCGTGGTACACGCCCAACTTAGTTGTCAAACTGAGACCACGCTTGATCCAGACGTTAGAACGAAGGCTTCCGAATGCTGCACTGGCGCGAGCAATTCGCAGGGCAACATCCTCGTCAATTGTCGCAGTTTGCGATAGGGTGCTGCAGAGATATACAAACTTATTGACAGTATTAAGTATATGTCCCTTTACTGTGATTACTGGTTCTGTGTAGGGGACACCTGGCGCTGGCTGATACATTACTGTCTTAGCTGTGCTGATGGTTAGACCGAGCCAAAGAAAAGAGGTCCAAGCTGTCCTGCATATCTTTAAGTCTGCTAGCGTTTAGTGCACAATCGTCGGCGAACAAGAGGTTGCGAACAATGTCATGTTAGTTGTGGTCTTGGCCTTCAATCTACTAAGATAGAATAGATCTCCATCAGCCCATCATATCTATATATATATGATATGATGGGTACGAAGGGTAACGAATTTCTCTCGGCGGACCAATAGTTACTAGATAACAAATATCCCAAAGGTACCTCCTCGTGATACATCCTGGATACAGAAGTACAGCGACTAGCTACAAACACTTTTGGGATCATGTCCGTTAATGTGGAGGCTGCAGATGGAATGAGAATTGACTGCAAAAAGACAATCAATAGCTTTGATACCTCTAAGCCAACACACTGTCGACACACGGTGGCGTAATACAATCCGTCTCGAACATTGGAGAGCCGGCCAATGCAATTGTTACGAAATGGGTAGATGCCAAGACGAATAGTGAGAGTGGTAAAGATAACATTTTGATTACTACGAAAGGGCATCAAAGCGTCATAGAGCAGCGCTACGTGTAAACTGAACAGAAAACTATAAACGGAAATCGGAATTAAAGATTTGTCCAGCTGAGAATAAGCTTCTAGTCACCGGTGCTCCAAATATGTGTAGAGACTCAGACTTGGACGACGAGTTCACGATGTCGGTGAATGACATGTCGGCTAAGAGGTTAAACGAACTCGGCCCGACTCAATGTCGATGTTTTCCTATACCTGAATCATTCTCCCGGAGAGAAAAAGTTCAGTATCCGATGGACACAGGTACAATACGTCTAATTACGTGAGACGAGTTCACTGGCAGTGGAATACCTCGTTCGAGAATAACGTAGCCTAAATCCCTGACTACCACCTCCTCGAACACGGCCACCCAGGGACATATTTTTGCTCGTAAAGTCCAAGACCTTTTGGTTGAAACGTTGAATATGTTTTGTGTATTGTAATTAGTATGTTTTCTTGTGTGCACATAAATAAAGCTACCTACTAGTTTAAGTTATACTCTGTCGTGTCTGAGTAAAGCGATTATATTAATCTGTGTTTTACGAAAGTACAATTATCAATTCTATTGTCGAGTGTTTCATGAATAGAAACCATGCTCTCAGATGATGAAGGGTTGTGTATCCGTGATCGCATGGAGTATTGTACCGCCTAATTAAACACGATCCATCACAAGCAGCTAAACATCCTTTCAAATATAAGAAATATACAAACAAAATACAGCTCAATATCTACCGATTCTATTCCGTAAACTGACAACCAGGGATATATTGACATTTAGCACAGCAGTGTGTAGAATCTAAGTGTGTAGAGTCAAGAAACTCTCCATGCCTGTCGACAGAATGGAGGACTATTTTAGGGTAGGTAAGACCTTCCGGACCATAGGAAAGCTGAAAACTGATATTCTAGGCCTATATGACAGAACGTATCCGTAAAAAGAGATACTCTTTCCGGATTAAACCACACGGTAAAGTAGTTAGTCTTGCACATACAACGCATTATGGGTGCCATGATCTCATTGAGTATATCTGTAATTATTCTACGACTGATAGTTCCAGTTATCTTCTGGCTGACAACCATTTTTCTAACCCTGCAACAGTGCTCATTTCTGGTGACGCCAGAATGAACTCAGTGTTTCATCCCAATTCATTGTTCTAAACCACCTGGCACAGTAGATGTACATTCTAGCCAATAATCGCTCTGATTGCTTAGAACACCAGAATGACTAGGTACGAAGGTGAACATTTCTCCTTCCAAACTTAATCCACTGCCTCAAGCCACTGTTCACGAACGGAGTCAACTGGTATTTCTATGATCATACTCATCGAATCACTGATGCTGCTGCTGCTATGAGTTGCATTCTGTGTGCTGATTCTGTGTAAGGCCTAGGCCAGTTCTTTAGTATCCATAATCATGCCTGTCATAGTCACAACAAAAGCGCCACCCATTTACTTATCCTGGATGGTCTTCCCTTCAGACTGAGCTGGGAAGGCCAACACACTAAGCACGTGTCTAACAAACGAATCGTCTGTGAATGTAGCCATGTCAATGTTCCCTGGAATTCTGTCTGACCAATGCATGTACCTCAGGCTCCACCGAAACAAGATACCACTCTTTGCGTACCGTATTGCAAGTTTGTCCAGTTAAACAATTTGTCTTAGGATAATCTTTGATAGGAGTCTCTCATTCAACAAACACACCAAAAAATATGATTCAAAGGGTTAAAAGAGGGATCAGTGTTATCAAGGCTGTGGCGACCTTCGACATGCAGCAATGGGTACTGTTTCTGCTTCAGTAAGTGCATAACTGTCATAGATTATGGCCTCTGCCTACTAACACTGTCACAGACAAAAGTCGATAGATTGGAAAAAGTCCAAAATGAGGCAATGAGAGAGGTACTGGGGCGTACTATGGATACACCTATTTCTGCTCTGAGATTTTTGCTTGATCTCCTCAGTATTTAGAGTGCGTCATCAGGTAGCGCAGGTTAGGTCGTGCCTGAAAGTAACAGAATACAATCATCACACATTACACCAACGTCTAGATAAGTCAAAGGGACAACGAATTAAGTGCAGTCATATTATCATATAAGCAAAATGAACTAATAGAAATTGATGGTTATTATTTGTTTCGAAAAAAAATGTATGTTTGTCCCAGAATTCAGGAGATCCATATAATGATGTTGAGAATTAGATGTCGAGGTGGGGTTGTGATAGCCGTGATTCAGTTTCACAATGATCGCAACTCCTACTGTTAATAGCGCAAAGCGTACTTTTTCAACAAGAGAACATGCTGGATGTTGAGAAGAATCATCATTATCAAACCCGTAATCGTAGGGGCACCACACTGGAAACATCAACACACATAGAATTGAGAAGAATGCGACCACTTGAGCCAGGACATAGTTAATACAACAGATTGCAGATGGAATGTTCTGTTTTCTTCGCGACGGACTTTTCAACATGTGTATAAGCGATTCGTACTTATGTTTGACAGGATTTTAAGTCTGTTAACGTCTTTTCCGCAAGCTCGGTTCCCAAGAGCTTGCAGGAAGTACATTATTATTCTCTTGGTGGGAGTTTTAAGGTGAGGCTTCCTACTAAGAGTACAACCCCCTTTAAGTCTTACACCAAAATATAAAATGCGAAAGGATTCATTTTTTTGGAAAGGTTTCCCTGTGACGATTTTTTTTCACCCCGCCTCTAGTGGTTACTACTAGATACGAGGATTCTTTTCTTGCTCACTCTGCTCGGCGAAGCGGATTTCCAAGAAATCGGACCAAAAATAAAAATTGCAAAAAACAAAAAAGAAGAAAAAAAAGAACAAAAATAATATAATTCGCATTATATTTTAAATTGGACAAGGAGAAATCGACAGTGAATTTGCAAGGGTTTCTTGTCTCAAAGATAAGAAATCCTAGATCAGTGATCATCTATGTTACTTATCCCTTACAGAAAGTTGTACGCCTGTCCGTTCTGTGGAAGCTGCTCAACCTCTTTCAACGTTGTATACTGAAGATCTGCGATGTCATGTTTCCATCCCTGACTGTGGGCTAGAATAGCCCACAGCAAAGACTGTGAATAGAAGACTGCAAAACGTTTCTTTGGCCTTGATTCGGTACGTTTTTGATTATTGTCTGGCTTGTAATGGGACACTATATAATTGGAGTCGCCAGTCAAAAATAACCAAGACAGACCAATGAAGTCAGGACAATAATCATAACTGTCCTTCTAGGTCATCAGTCCACAGGTCGTGACTTGAGCACTATTGTGGTCCATCCGTGACCGATCAATGGTATAGAAAATCTGATCGCTGAATTAATTATGACAAAATATGTGACTTTTTTATATTATTTTTGGATTCTCGATTGGGCACTATTTATATACTCGGAGTCGCATGCCAAAAATAGCCAAGGACCCCATTTCTGTCCTTGAAAAAACTAGTCACTATTGTATATAGGGTTGTATAAGTCAAAATGTGTTTCTGGTGTGACCCAAAAAATGGAGGGGGGGGGTAGGAAAGCTACTTACCTAATAATAAAAAGGTCTCTCTTCGTTCCCACTCTAAATGTCATGCTACGCCATTCCCAGTTACTATCATTCGGAAGTGGTTCTGACAATCCACGGACACATTTAACCATTCCGTAAACATAATCTTTTTGTATGCCCGAATAGTACATAGCAGTGTGAAATAGATACATGTGATAATAGTACATAGCAGTGTGAAATAGATACATGTGATAATAGTACATAGCAGTGTGAAATAGATACATGTGATAATAGTAAATAGCAGTGTGAAATAGATACATGTGATAATAGTACATAGCAGTGTGAAATAGATCCATGTGATAATAATTGATATCATTACAGAGTTCTTTAAACATTTTTTTAAGAATCCAGATTTCATGTAATAAGATATAAATAAAATAATCAAGTACATTTTGCAGAGAAGTTAGACGACATCATACTTACCAATAGTTAGTTAGTCGTCGGATCATCTTCACTGCAAACTGGACGCGACCATAGTTGCTCCGATATCTCCCTGAGTGTATCCGTCATTAAATTTCTGCTGACAGTACCTGTCCTATCCTGGTTGAACATAATACTTCTGAGCCCTCCACATTGTTCTCTTCTAGCAACAATGATTTCAAACCCGGATCTTTAATCGTGGTAATTTAAAAGGAATCCTCATTCACACTAGTGCTATATCTTTTGAGGAGTTCAAAACCTCAGCTCGATCCATTGCCCCATCGTCCTGTGCCAGAATCGCGCATAACGCCAGTTGATCTGCTCTTTCATTGCATCGAACACCTACAAGTCCTAGCACGAAAATATATGTAACCACTTTCAGCCTCGTCTTTCTCAAGGCCTAAATCCATTGTTTGCGAACGAGACCCACTTGTACCTTCCTAATCATACTGATAGAGTTACTCAAGATGCAGACCTACGTTACGTGTACCTACACATTCAAATGCCCTTGTCACCGCCATAATCTCCATGGTCATGCTACTCGTAGTAAAGACCATACTCTCCTCCCTGATAGTTTTACCTGCGCACTGAGCTGTGAAGGCCCAAGCACTGTGAACATGTCTAACCATAGATCTATCAGTGTATATAATCACATCCTTTCTTTGGTATTCTCACTGACCAAAGCCTGCACTTCTTTTTCCATAGTTGTGGACACCATTCTCTGCATTCCCTGCTAAGTGATATTACTACTCTCAATCAAGTTTTGAAATATGTGGGTATCCATTCCGCACCTGCTGCCACATCTTGCAATCTGCACACGTTTTGTATGTCATCCTCAGCACGTCCTATCCACGACCTCCCTCTCTCGTATGCTGCCTTTAACTTTCTGTATTTCGGAATGCAATGGATGTTCCTTATCTGCATGTATTTGAATGTACATCCGTTCTCGGCAATACTGTAATCTGTGCTCTACAGTCAGGAAGGCACAGCATGTGCTCTACAGTCAGGAAGGTACAGCATAGCTCTTGTCGATGTTTCTCTTGCTCACTTAAGAATGATACGCATTGCTGCATTCTGGATTCTATACAGTCTTTCCATCTGAGTTTAGCAAGAGTCAGAATTGCCAGTGCATATTCCACCATAGCCATCACAAAACCCTGGCACAAAAGAAATAACAACCTCTGCTCACATTGCGCAGCAGCCATAACCTTCATTGCAGCTAAATTTTTGCTTGCCCTTATGATAACGTGGTCAACATGTTCCCTGAAACTCAGACTTCTGTCAAAAAACACATCCAGATATCTCATTGTGCTGGTTCTTTCTAAACATTTCTTGGTTAACAAAACATGTGGCATGGGTGTCTTTACCATGTGATTGTTCAAGGAAAACCACGTCACGAATGCCTTAGAAGGATATATCACTGCTCCCGTATCTCTACACCAATTTGTCAGTTTTTCCAGTTCATTCTGTAGTTCCACGACGCACTCTTCTCGATTTCTGTCCTGTCTATACACCAGGATGTCAACGGTGTACGACATCGTTCTGCCAACACCTGTGATTTCATTGCTAGTGATATGTACTATATATGCATTGAAAATCACAGGAGATAGAGGCGATCCCTGTGGCAGACCAATGCTAATAACCGTTGGTGCCGATTTCCAATTATAATACTTAAGAACTACTATCCTGTGCATCAGGGCCGCACCAACTCACCGCACGACAAAAGGATTTACTGTTAGATTTAACAGTTGGTCCATCAAGACATCCAATGACACCTTATTGTAAGCATCCTCAAAATCTATTGAGGCCGCACCTGTCTCCATGCGCTAATCGACCCCCTTGAAAACATCCTGCGCAAATATGGCTGCATTCTGACATGTCTTCTTTCCTGGGCGATACCCTCCTAACAACGGTGGTAAACAATTATTTCTCTCAAGATAACACGATACCTTCCAGGCCACATTTATGTTCTCCAAAAGCTTGCATATCGTATTCTGCATTGTTATTATTCTGTAGCCTTGCATTCTCATGTGATCCCTGCCAGGTTTGAGTAGTGGAACTAAATAGTCATTCAACCAGTCTTCTTTCACTGTGCCCTTCAAAAGGCTATTATTGAACATGTCCTCAAACTCTCCCTTCTCATTCGTTCTCCGACTTATTGTATCTAATGCCATCTGGTCCAGATTTTTTTGGGTACTTTTCAGCGCCTTCCTAATTTCTTCAACTGCAATTATCATATGTTTTTCCATGCTCAAGTTCTTACCTGTGTCTGTAATCTTTTTCCTCATTTTTGTGTATATGCCTCCACATTTCTCTGACCAATTTTGCGGTATAGTGTGTCAGCAACGCCATACCTTTTGTCTCGTCCGTCTTCTGCCAGGCTGCATCAGCGCTCTGAAAATCGGCAATAGTCGTGAGTCGTGTGAATACTTTTCGAGAGAAAGTCTGTTTTGTTTGAAGGGCTTATTTTAATCTTAAATAACTAGGTAGTGTATTTTGTTTGGACATCTGCACTGCAGTTAGTTTGTTCCTTTCGTGCCACAGACGGCACATAGGGCAGATGTTTTGATTCTTCATGCTTTGCGATCCGCTGTCTGTACTTTGAGTTCTTTTATGGACTATTATTTTTCCTTCTTTAAGTATGTTGATTTTTAGGGTAATTTTAGGTCTTCCTCTTCCCCCCCCCCTTATGTGTCACTCGAGTATCTACTTTTACAGAAAGGTATTTACTCGTATCTTCTCCGCAATATCTTCACATATTGAAATAGTTTCTAGTGCAGAATAAAACAGGAACGCTTATTGTAAGATACCCAACATCTACATGAATATTGATCAGTAGAAATCATTTCTAAAGGGGAAATGTTCTGAAATCCTCATGGAAAGAGGAAAAGAGAGAAACAGAGAAAAACCAAGCTTTACAGACTGAATCAGATATAAACGAGATGATTAAAACTAGAAAGGAACTGAGAAATAGCTAGGTACAGAACACGAAAGGCGAATGTTGGTCGAAGATGTATTTCTGATAGAAGTTTAGCTGAGGATAGAATAATAGAGAACATATTAACATATAAAAGAGTTAATGAAGATTAAAGAAAAGAGCACGAAGCTATTTATAGGTCCCTAAAATAATACCCGACTGCGCGTATACTGGTTTCGGTAGCGCGTCAACTGTGTGCTTGTTGATGTGAATGCATATAAAAAGGTGCGTTTCGTGGAAGTAAGCACAAAGAATTAATTCGCACTGGCATATGGAATAGGAACTACCATATATCATTTATATAAATAAAACCCACATTAAACTATTACGTCAGCAATGCTTAACCAACATATTGTACGGAAACCCCAGAGGACACGTTTTCAAAGTCATGTAATATTTTATAGACACATACCAGAAGTTTCGTTCGTTCATTTATCAATTGAAAAATAAAAAGATTGTATACGCTTTAATTTCATCGGAATTGGAGAAATGTTCTAATGAGATATCTTAAATGCTCATTTGAATACTTCCATTTGACAGGTATATTTGTTGCTACGTTATATCGCTGCCCTAACTATACATTAATTTGTCTTTTGTTATATATACATGTGTTACTAGTGGTTCTGCAATTACGCTATGTTTTATGTATTTTTAGACAATTTGTAATACAATTTTCATAACAATTTCAATTACAAAAGACACTCATTAGCCAAAACGACAGCGATTGGCTAGTTTTCATAATGATTTGGCTGACTTCCATAATGATAGAACAAACGTAGCGGGAGGCGTGTACTAACACGAGTATATATTGCTGTTAAAAGTCAACAATAATACTATTAGACATAACAAGCGTACTCTTTTTGTAGGCAGTCTCGATAATGCCTATGATATATTTTCTGATACTTAGATTCCCTCTTTACTTTCCATACTCCTTTTTGTCAGACTCAATAAACGCCGAAGACGGATGTCTCGAGCCATTGACGCAAATAAAACAGCGATACAACGCTTTTTCTTTTTCTGGACTACATTCTGCTTGAAATAAAGTTGGATCATTGTCCTACTACAAGAGAGATCCAGTGGGAGTTTGAGAATAAACACTGAAGAAGAAGAAGAAAATCAAAGGACTGAGTGAAGCTGACAAAATTATTGTGTTATTATATTGTGATACAATTAGTACACTTTATAATGAAGCTTAGGGCACATGCCAATGGAAGCTTGGTACATTTGTTAATTTTTGTCAGGTCAGATCTTAGTACACTTGTCATTGAAAACTGGGTATTCTTGTCAGAAGACTGTATAGTACACTTATAAATTGCAACATGATATTCTTGTCAGAAAACTGTATAGTACACTTATGAATTGCAACAAGGTACTCTTGTTAGAAAAATGTATAGTAAATTTATAAATTGCAGCATGATATTCTTGTCAGAAAACTGTATAGTGCACTTATGAATTGCAACAAGGTACTCTTGTCAGAAAACTGTATAGTACACTTATCAACTGCAGCATGATACTCTTGTCAGAAAACTGTATAGTACATTTATCAATTGCAGCTTGGTATTCTTGTAAGAATACTCTTAGTATATTTGCCAATAGAAACTTTTCTTTTCACAATGCTTTTTAGTACTAGCTCAGTTTCTGACCTTATATAAACTAAATGTAGTTTGGTTGTAAAGTACTCGTAGTTGGGGATTGATTTTGGTGTCTGTAATTGAAGTGGCCCCACCGGTTGCTTCTATATTGTTTGGCAGTTAATTCATGTCAAAACAATTTTGATTCCTTCGGCACAGAAATTTAGTGTTCCTGATTAAGGAAACGTGGTACTCTTGTGAAAAGAATACATTACTTTTGTCCGAGGACACTTCATACCCTCCTATAATACACTTAATACTCTTGTCAGAGGAAACGTTATACCCTCGTATAAAACACTTAGTACCCCCTTTTTACAGTAAACGTGTTAAAAGTAACTTGAGTTCTTGTCAAAAATAGTACTTCTGTAGAAGGTAATTTTGGTACTCTCGTCAAGAGTACTTAGTACACTTCTCAAGTTAACTCAGTACTGTCATCAAAGACAGTAATCTGGTCAACAAAAAATACTCTCGTCAAGTTAACTTAGTACTCCTCTTACATGTAACTTTATACTCACGTCAAGGGTGCTAAGTACTATTGTCAAAGGAACGTATTAGCGTCCCAAAGACACTTTTAGTGTTCTTGGTGAGCGAAGCTCTGTATTCGCGCCAATAAAAACTTAGAAAGTTAAGCACATATTCTAAACGGTTTACTGTCGATGAATAAATACGAGGTTTGCTTGTATATATATATATATATCTGACCCAATGTAAACATACGTATCGCACGAAAAACTATCTTTCTCTATCTTTAAATTTTTACCGAGTCCAATACATAATGACCGTTATTTGTTGATCTCCCCAGTCCAACGTTTCAACGTCTGGATTCCGCCAGCTCTATTAATCCATTAACCGTTTCTGTCATTTTCATGAATTAACTTAGTTTACATAATTTGTGTGTGTCTAATTCCGTTCTTGATTTCTTTAGACCAGGGATTTTCAACCTTACCAGCGGCTAGCACCGCTCACATGTATTTGGGAGTGTGCGAGAGCCATAACATATAATAGGAAGTAAATAAATATTTATATTTTTAAATCACTCACCTGATTAAAGAGATCTCTGAGATTAAATGTTATCCAGAATATCAACCCAGCATTTAACAATGAACGAGCTAAAACAGAAAATAAAAGAGAAATTTAAGATGAAAATACAAGGGAAAGTGAAAACTTGCCAAATAAACCTTCCTTATTGCACCGTACACAGCCCTCCTATTCCATGACCCTCCATTGTTTTGAATGGTAACACTATGTGTTTCGGTTTGTACAACACAATGTGCACTGCAAAAGGAATTCTTGATTGTTATTATTGCTTGATAAGAGTTGACCATAAATAAACATTGTTAAGAGTTCCTATATAGAGCGCGTATTGAACATGTGTTTGTTTAAAAGATTCAGTAAAACAAGTTGTCGCCAAGAATAACAATACAAGATGTTAATTGGTTATGATCCGACATTGTTGCACTCCGGGCAGACCCATTGGTGGTCAGTCTCCGCAAATATATGATGAAAGGTATGCATACTGGCGGTTTTTATGTTTCGGTGGTTGACCAGGCTCCTCAGTTTGTCATGCAGGCGTCCAGTATTAACTAGTTCCACATCTAATAACGAATTACAGAAAGGTCAACCTCAGTGTTTCATCCAGCGATCTGTCTCTGCATCCAGCGATCTGTCTCTGCATCCAGCGATCTGTCTCTGCATCCAGCGATCTGTCTCTGCATCCAGCGATCTGTCTCTGCATCCAGTGATCTGTCTCTGTATCCAGCGATCTGTCTCTGCATCCAGCGATCTGTCTCTGCATCCAGCGATCTCTTTCTGCATCCAGCGATCTGTCTCTGCATCCAGCGATCTCTTTCTGCATCCAGCGATCTCTTTCTGCATCCAGCGATCTGTCTCTGCATCCAGCGATCTCTTTCTGCATCCAGCGATCAGTCTCTGCATACAGCGATCACTCATAAAGCAGTTTCAGCACATTCCACGTATCCATTGTCAACGTTTCGACTATTGGTGCCTGGATGTAAGCCTGTCTGCTATCTCATTTTCGCGATCATCGGCGTGTCATAGGCAATAAATCCATGTGATACATGAAGGTTGGATGTTGCTATAGACGCCATTCACTTAAATTTTAAAAAATCCGGGTTGTGATTTCTCACTTGACACGACTACTCCTCCAGTCGACACAGCCGTAAATGAGTACCTGATGCATGAGTTAGGGAAGGTAAAAACAGCAAGGAAGGAAACTGGCCACTCACCTAATAGTTGCTGCGGCTTAGTACATGAAGAGTTATCTTCATCCCCGACGGCAGATGCCATGGGACCTACTTTTACCTTACGTTCACTTATATGGATAGTTACCATATGGGATATTTCGCAGCACTGAGGACTGAAAATCTGACACAATAGCAGCTTTAGTTATTGGAAGTCCCAGATTGCAATTTGAGAAAATAGTGGCGGACTCGACTTCCATCCTCATAATGGATGTAGTTCTTCCGTATGCTCCGCTGTTATTGGCAATGACTCTCTTAATATTCTAGCATAACCGCAGAACAAAAATTCAGTAACTCGAAAAACACCAGGAAAACATTATTTGGTGGTATGATCGCTGTGGTCAGACAAATTGATTCTGGTAGGAGATTAATATATTTCTAGTATCATTCTACAATAAAAATGTATTTCGTTCTGACAAGCAACGTTCATTTTCTATGAGTTCAGTTAATTCTGGATAATGCTGCACAGCGCATTACGTCATCCCGTGTTTTCTTTTCTGTATGTTTGTTAATACTATTCCCGGTGGAGCTCACGGGACAAAGAGAATATTAAGTTACTATTCCCTTGGCGTATTCCCTCTTGGAAATAATTGGGTATAATCAATTTCTGTGCCAGGAAAATAAAGAATATTCTATGTGTGTATATCACATTTAAAGTGTGGGAGACGGGTCTGTATTATGTACGTGTGCTGTTGTGTGTGTCTGTGTATTTGCGTGATATTTGCGCATGTGCGTATGATTTAGTGGGTGTGTAACAGGGTGCTGGTAGTATATTTTTCTCAAGTGCCAATAGGAGAAACAACAGTTTATAATATTTTTCTTTTGTTTTATTATTTTCATAGTGACCGCTAAGGTCAACGTCATTATTATCATTATTTTTATCACTTTTATTATTTTCATAGTGACCGCTAAGGTCAACGTCATTATTATCATTATTTGTATCACTTTTATTATTTTCATAGTGACCGCTAAGGTCAACGTCATTATTATCATTATTTTTATCACTAACATCATCATCATCATCATCATCATCTTAGTGAACATCATATTAATTAGTACGATCAATAGCCATACCAGACACTACCATTAATATCATTATCATTATCACAGCTGGGTTTGTGAAATTAGGCTGACATTGGATTTTGGTAATACATTTACCGTGACATTTTTTTTGACTAAGGTTTTTAAAATTACATTGAAATTGGATTTGCAGAATGATACTCATGTTTTTCTGGTGTCAGTCATTCATAAGAACCGAGGCTACCCATGTTTTTTCTGGTGGCAATCGTTCATGAGAACTGAGGCAACCCATGTTTTTCTGATGTCAATCGTTAATGAAAACTGAGGCTACCCATGTTTTTCTGGTGTCAATCGTTCATGAGAACTGAGGCTACCCATGTTTTTCTGATGTCAATCGTTCATGAAAACTGAGGCTACCCATGTTTTTCTGGGGTCAGTTAATTATGAGAACTGAAGTAGAATCCATGTTTTCTGAGGATAACTCAATCATGAGAAAAGGTTTATCGTGTTCCAATCATTGCAAATGATATGAAAAGTATATTTTAACGCTATTGTGAAGTATTCTTAAAACAATGACACAGTTTTAGCCACTTATTTGTCAGTGGTTATCGAAACCTTGTGGAAAATGTTATTAGCAACAGACATATCGACACCTTGTGGAAAATGTCAACATCATTCTTGATTCTTGATTAGGAACACGTGTCACAGCTCTGAGGGATTTCCCATATATGCTCTGCTTGCCGTTCCTTCAGGCATCTAAAAGTGTACAAGCTCAGTGTCCCAGTCAATTGCTGATTACGCGTTCTTCTGATCTTTTCAGACGACAATGAATACAAGATAACTGTATGAAACGTAACAACAATTGTACTTACGTTAGCACAGGTTTATATACTCGCTTCAATCAGACACGACAGACTATAACTAAAACTAGTAGGTGATGATGTGCACACAAGAAAACATACACATTACAATACACAAATCATATTCAACGTTTCAACCAAAAGGTCTTTTTCAAGATAGACACAAAACATCAAAAGACGACGAATGGAAAAATTATCACAACAAACAAACGTATCCAACGGAAATATGGAAATGAGATGCTGGAAGGTCAGGAAGTACATCAAAAACATAAATATATGTGGAAACGAAACGGACAAAATATGAGTAAATGACGGAACAAAATCAATAAAGACAAAGACTACACCAACCAAGTACTAGACATAAGAGTGGTCGGAATTGAGTCCAAAAGGCTTGAGTGTACCCAATTCAAAAATAAGACGATTTTCTAGAGCGTACCTAGGTCTATAATCGGTGGTGCAGGATCTGATGGCGGTGACCTGAATATGAAAAGCACCATGATGACCCTTGCCGTTGCGCAGCATACTTTGAGAGTCCGATATAATCACTGAGTCTGTTGTTGGTTGAGCAAAATGGGAGCTGCTGTCACCGCTTCTATTTCTATTCTCATACTCTATGTTGTAGTGTGGCACATAGCTGAATGTCAACAACATACACATTGACACCTTTTGGAGGATGTCAACAACATACATATCGACGCCATGTAGAAAATGTCAACAACATACATATCGACGACATGTAGAATATGTCAACAACATACATATCGCCGCCATGTAGAATATGTCAACAACATACATGTCGCCGCCATGTAGAATATGTCAACAACATACATGTCGCCGCCATGTATAAGATATCAAAAACAAACATATCAACACCTTGCGAAAGATGTCAACAACATACCTATCGACATCTTGTAGGAGTCGTATATATGATCTACTTTTTCTTGATCTTCTACAACTACTACTACTTCTAATACTTCTATTTCTATTTCTACTTCTACTTTCTTCTAATTCTACTTCTACTTCTATTTCTACCTCTACTTCTACTTTCTTCTAATTCTACTTATACTTCTACTTCTATGTCTACTTCTAATTCTACTTTCTTCTAATTCTACTTCTACTTCTACTTCTATGTCTACTTCTACTTTCTTCTAATTCTACTTCTACTTCTACTTCTATTTCTACTTCTACTTCTACTTTCTTCTAATTCTACTTATACTTCTACTTCTATGTCTACTTCTACTTCTACTTTCTTCTAATTCTACTTCTACTTCTACTTCTATTTCTACTTCTACTTCTACTTTCTTCTAATTCTACTTCTACTTCTACTTCTATTTCTACCTCTACTTCTACTTTCTTCTAATTCTACTTATACTTCTACTTCTATGTCTACTTCTAATTCTACTTTCTTCTAATTCTACTTCTACTTCTACTTCTATGTCTACTTCTACTTTCTTCTAATTCTACTTCTACTTCTACTTCTATGTCTACTTCTACTTTCTTCTAATTCTACTTCTACTTCTACTTCTACTTCTATGTCTACTTCTACTTTCTTCTAATTCTACTTATACTTCTACTTCTATGTCTACTTCTACTTCTACTTTCTTCTAATTCTACTTCTACTTCTACTTCTATGTCTACTTCTACTTTCTTCTAATTCTACTTCTACTTCTACTTCTACTTCTATGTCTACTTCTACTTTCTTCTAATTCTACTTCTACTTCTACTTCTACTTCTATGTCTACTTCTACTTCTACTTTCTTCTAATTCTACTTCTACTTCTACTTCTATTTCTACTTCTACTTCTACTTTCTTCTAATTCTACTTCTACTTCTACTTCTATTTCTACTTCTACTTCTACTTTCTTCTAATTCTACTTATACTTCTACTTCTATGTCTACTTCTACTTCTACTTTCTTCTAATTCTACTTATACTTCTACTTCTGTCTACTTCTACTTCTACTTTCTTCTAATTCTACTTATACTTCTATTTCTACTTATACTTCTACTTTCTTCTAATTCTACTTATACTTCTACTTCTATTTCTACTTCTACGTCTACTTACACGCTATTCTTCTACTTTTACTTATATATTACATCTTCTACTTCTACTTCTATTTCTACTTCTGCTTCCTCTACTTTTACTTCCTCTGCTTCTATTTCTTCTACTTATAACTTTTCTACTTCACTTCTATACTACGTCTACTTTTACGTCTACTTGTATTTCTATTTCTACCTCTTCTACTTCTACTTCTATTTATTCTACTTCTTCTTCTTCTTCTACTTCTACTTTTTCTTCTACCTCTACTTCTATTTCTACTCTTTCTACTTCTACTACTTCTGCTTCTACTTCTGCTTCTACTTCTTCTTCTACTTCAATTTCTACTTTTACTGCTTTTACTTCTCTTCTTCGTATACTTCTCTTCTCCTTATACATCTCTTATACTTTTCTTCTTCTTCTTACACTTCTTCTCTTCTTCCATGTTTCTCTTCTTCTTACACTTCTTCCCTTCTCCTTCTATATTTCTCTTCTTCTGATACTTCTTCCCTTCTCCTTCTTCTATATTTCTCTTCTTCTGATACTTTTTCCTTTCTCCTTCTATATTTCTCTTTTTCTGATACTTCTTCCCTTCTCCTTCTACCACTTCTCTTCTTCTTATACTTCTTCCCTTCTCCTTCTACCACTTCTCTTCTTCTTATACTTCTTCCCTTCTCCTTCTACCACTTCTCTTCTTCTTATACTTCTTCCCTTCTCCTTCTACCACTTCTCTTCTTCTTATACTTCTTCCCTTCTCCTTCTACCACTTCTCTTCTTCTTATACTTCTTCCCTTCTCCTTCTCCTTCTACCACTTCTCTTCTTCTTATACTTCTTCCCTTCTCCTTCTCCTTCTACCACTTCTCTTCTTCTTATACTTCTTCCCTTTTCCTTCTTCCACTTCTCTTCTTCTTATACTTCTTCTGATACTTCTTCCCTTCTCCTTCTACCACTTCTCTTCTTCTTATACTTCTTCCCTTTTCCTTCTTCCACTTCTCTTCTTCTTATACTTCTTCCCTTCTCCTTCTACCACTTCTCTTCTTCTTATACTTCTTCCCTTCTCCTTCTCCTTCTACCACTTCTCTTCTTCTTATACTTCTTCCCTTCTCCTTCTCCTTCTACCACTTCTCTTCTTCTTATACTTCTTCCCTTCTCCTTCTATATTTCTCTTCTTCTTATACTTCTTCCCTTCTCCTTCTACCACTTCTCTTCTTCTTATACTTCTTCCCTTCTCCTTCTACCACTTCTCTTCTTCTTATACTTCTTCCCTTCTCCTTCTACCACTTCTCTTCTTCTTATACTTCTTCCCTTCTCCTTCTCCTTCTACCACTTCTCTTCTTCTTATACTTCTTCCCTTCTCCTTCTCCTTCTACCACTTCTCTTCTTCTTATACTTCTTCCCTTTTCCTTCTTCCACTTCTCTTCTTCTTATACTTCTTCTGATACTTCTTCCCTTCTCCTTCTACCATTTCTCTTCTTCTTATACTTCTTCCCTTTTCCTTCTTCCACTTCTCTTCTTCTTATACTTCTTCTGATACTTCTTCCCTTCTCCTTCTACCATTTCTCTTCTTCTTATACTTCTTCCCTTCTCCTTCTCCTTCTACCACTTCTCTTCTTCTTATACTTCTTCCCTTTTCCTTCTTCCACTTCTCTTCTTCTTATACTTCTTCTGATACTTCTTCCCTTCTCCTTCTACCATTTCTCTTCTTCTTATACTTCTTCCCTTTTCCTTCTTCCACTTCTCTTCTTCTTATACTTCTTCCCTTTTCCTTCTTCCACTTCTCTTCTTCTTATACTTCTTCCCTTTTCCTTCTTCCACTTCTCTTCTTCTTATACTTCTTCCCTTCTCCTTCTACCACTTCTCTTCTTCTGATACTTCTTCCCTTTTCCTTCTTCCACTTCTCTTCTTCTGATACTTCTTCCCTTTTCCTTCTTCCACTTCTCTTCTTCTTATACTTCTTCCCTTTTCCTTCTTCCACTTCTCTTCTTCTTATACTTCTTCCCTTTTCCTTCTTCCACTTCTCTTCTTCTTATACTTCTTCTGATACTTCTTCCCTTCTCCTTCTACCATTTCTCTTCTTCTTATACTTCTTCCCTTTTCCTTCTTCCACTTCTCTTCTTCTTATACTTCTTCCCTTTTCCTTCTTCCACTTCTCTTCTTCTGATACTTCTTCCCTTTTCCTTCTTCCACTTCTCTTCTTCTGATACTTCTTCCCTTTTCCTTCTTCCACTTCTCTTCTTCTTATACTTCTTCCCTTTTCCTTCTACCACTTCTCTTCTTCTTATACTTCTTCCCTTTTCCTTCTTCCACTTCTCTTCTTCTGATACTTCTTCCCTTTTCCTTCTACCACTTCTCTTCTTCTTATACTTCTTCCCTTCTCCTTCTACCACTTCTCTTCTTCTTATACTTCTTCCCTTCTCCTTCTACCACTTCTCTTCTTCTTATACATCTCTTATACTTTTCTTCTTCTTCTTACACTTCTTCTTTTCTTCCATATTTCTCTTCTTCTTATAATACTTCTTCCCTTCTCCTTCTTCCACTTCTCTTCTTTTTATACTTCTTCCCTTCTCCTTCTTCTATATTTCTCTTCTTCTGATACTTCTTCCCTTCTCCTTCTATCACTTCTCTTCTTCTTATAGTGCTTCATTTCTTTTTCTATATCTTCTCTTCGTCTTATTTTCTTCTTGTACTTCTCTTATTAGTTTTCCTCTTCTCTTCTTCTTTTTTCGTATATTTCTCTTTTACTTATACTTCTCCTTCTTACATTTCTCTTTTTGTTCTTCTTCTACGCTTTCTCTACTTCTTCCATTCCCCTTCTTCTTTACCTCTTCTTCTACTGCATCCCTTCTTTTTATACTTCTTCGTGTTACTTTCTTGTTCTTTTTTATTCTACTTCTTCTATTTCGTAAATTTCTAGTCTTGTTCTTTCGCTTCTATTCTTCATCTACGTCTTCTCGTCTTCCACTTCTACGTCGTCTACTGCTTCTGCTATGTGTATTATATATTAAACCATCTGTGCTGCCTGTCCACATGAACACAGAAATGATGAAACCAGTCTGTCTAAATAAGTGTGTTACTGCAACTCACGAACCAAGAGAAGATGTGGTGGCTAAAGAATACATTTTGAGGAAAAGTAAAATGGGATATTTGGGAGAGCATAAATTGTGTGAACAAAATTTGAAAATTACTGTGTTCGTTCACAGAAAATTGTTGAGGAATTCCAGATGTACTCATATGGTCAACGGAAAGACGAAGGGCATGTACGTAATAGTAGATGCTAATTATTAACATGCCCCGAGGGAGTAAGATTTTCCCTCTTTTTCTGCAGCGTCAGGCAATGTTGTTTTAGTTTCTACCTCTGAAAGGTGTTTTCGATATTAATCTTGTTATGGAGATGATTGTAAAATGATATGACTCAATGAGCTGTAGAGGTTAATGCCAAGAGTGTGGTAGTTTTCTATAGTCGAGGTAACTGCTGTGACTCTCTTTGCAATCTCGAGTAATTATGTATATAAAATGGTTAAGCCCCCCCCCGAGCAGGCATGGGTTTTAATTTTACTTTATTAGAGTGGGGGGGGGTATGATGTTGTTTGGGTAGAAAATCCCATGCCACAGCAGTGGAGATCATGATGTGGTTGGGGTAGAAAATCAAACAACATTGGGAGATGATTATGTGGTTGGGGTAGAAAATCAAACAACAGTGGGGGATCATGATCTGGTTGGGGTAGAAAATCAAACAGCAGTGGAGATCATGATGTGGTTGGGGTAGAAAATCAAACAACAGTGGGGAATCATGATGTGGTTGGGGTAGAAAATCAAACAACAGTGGGGAATCATGATGTGGTTTGGGTCGCAAATACCACGTTGAACCTTCGTGGTCGTATTTTACAAAAAATGTGCACTCAAGAGCTCGTGAGTTCGAATCATGACATCGTCATTACAAAGGGATTTTATGGGAAATCCATGGGGGATTATCGATTGAAGGTACGGAATTGTGTGTTATGAATGGTACTTTTGGTAGGTGGCGAGATCATTATTTGAGAGGGAAGGAGAACATACTGGGTAATCCAAGTACAATGAAGTTAATCCTCTGCGCCTGTTTAACATTTAAACCTTTCAACCGTTACAACATGCCTGCAACATTAGGTCAACCATTTTTTGACTCACCCTCTGCCCCCTTGTAACAACACGCAAGACTTCAAGGAAACCCCGCCCCGGTGCTTAATTATGTCAAAAAAATCCGCTCAACTCTAAAAATACGTACTAGCAGAAAAAAATAGCAGGAAAAGCTACTAAAGATTTGTTTCACATGTTTACTGTTTACTTATTCTCTGTTTGAAAATATCTTTAAACTCTAAACAATTTATTTGGTGTATACAAACAGTATTGCTGACGAATGTCAACTTTCCCTCGCTTGTCAACAACTGTCAAACTTGATCACGCCCGCCCCCAATAGTTAACCTATTGTATGGACAGTTCGATAACATATGGACGATTGCGTGGTAGTAGAAAATGATCTCCAATTGTTTATATTATAACATCTGCATCGCTTTCGTTTAGACATGATCTTATCAAAACGTTCAAACATTCGATCTGGTTGTATTCCAGAACATGCATCTGCTCATGTGTTGCTGCATAGGAATCAAAACAGTCTATTTGCAACGTTCATGCCTTCATACTGTTTGATACAATGTTCTTGTTCTATGTATTGAATAGCATTGTCCTAAAAGCTGTTACCTTCAGTGAACGTGCTTACAGCTTCCCAGAACTCACATGTCGTCTGTGCCTGAATCAATGGTTACGGTTTTCCCATGAAACAAAAGATCGGCCTCACTTTGCATTAGGCTATTTGTTCCATTCTTTTAGTGCTATTCAGGTAAAATTCCGAACAAGAATCGCACATTCAGAACAGAATCCACTGCACAGTAGCTCTAAGTTAGCACTCACATCTCCTATACAAACAAATCCGTATATTAGCTTTAAGCTGATGTTTTAGTCATTGCAATATATATATATATATATTTACACACACAGTCATCCCTCAGTTATCGCGGCCAGAACCGGCCGCGATAAGTGAAAAACCGCGAAGTAGTGTCATCCTGTCATTTTTAACACACCTACATTTTTTGTGTATGTATAATATCAATAAGTGTATATGAAACCTTATAAGTACATATGTTATCATTAGAACATTAAAGAATAGTTTCAAAGATGTAAATAAAATATTAATAGTATAAATAACATTCATAAAATAATGTATAAATAATATAAATATGATACGTGTGTGTGTAACATACGTAGATGCAACTAAATGTACATACTGTAAATATGTTTTTAGATATCCGCGATGTACGGAGGCCGCGATAAATGAACCGCGAAGTAACGAGGGATGACTGTATATATATATATATATATATATATATATATATAGACTACTTTTCTAACAAATTTACAATGATCAAAGCAGGAAATTTGTGTGTAGAAAATGTTTTGCCTTTAGAAAGATTTTATCCACAAATAAGACGTGGATGTGGTTGTTGAAAATGTGTTTCACGCTTTAATGCACAGAACAAGCCATCTAATATAGAGAATGTTTGAAATTATTTTATTGATCGTGTTACAGACAATCTCAGATGTTTTTTTTAACAAAACGCTACTCTCACAATATAACAAGTCGTGATTGTTGTGTTTTATATGTCAACATTTTTGTTTTTTTTAAAGCCTTTCCCGCCCACTTATATTGTCATGTATTATCTAGAGATGTAGATTTCTTTCTTGCACGAGTTGTTCTACTCTGGTTATCATTAAGTCATAAGAGATTCATTGTTGAGGCAGCGTGTATACTTCCTGAGTGTCTGGAAGCTGTAATTTCTGCAGCTGATATATAATGATTTAAGTCATATGATGCCACAAATGCTGTAATGTTTGGTGTTGTGTCTACTTGATATATTGTGTTGTTTGTAATATGAGACAGATTGCATTGAAAGGTATAACCTATAATAACACATAAGCAAATTAACAAATTCGAAAATTTATACAAAGGTTACAATAAACATATTTCTGTCAATTTATTTTGTACCTAGCACCTACGGGCTGTAAAATGAAGGAAACACCTTACGACCGCAATTATATGCATATCAAATTTCAGAAAAGAATCATTCAATAAAGAAGATGGCAATTGGGAAGGGAAGGGCGAGCTGTTAATGAATTATGACAAAAATTAAAGGGGGGGGGGGAGGAATTTGTCTAATAAAAAGGTTTACATTTTTTAACAAAGGAGAGGAGGTGTTTTTCTCAAAGTTGATGTTAACAATATGTGGTTTATAAACGAATTAAATTGAATTTGAAAAGGTTTTTTTTAAATGTGAAGAAACGTGTATTTTCGTACAATTTCTACTATTAATGTTATTAATTTTCATTGAATGGGGGGGGGACGTTAGATTGTTGACATAATTAAGCAAAAGAGGAGGTGTACCTACATTTCTTAACAGTTATGACAAGGAGGAGGAGGTGTACCTACATTTCTTGACAGTTCTGACAAGGAGGAGGTGTACCTACATTTCTTGACAGTTATGACAAGGAGGAGGTGTACCTACATTTCTTGACAGTTATGACAAGGAGGAGGTGTACCTACATTTCTTGACAGGTATGACAAGGAGGAGGAGGGGGGGAAGTGGGTAAAAAAAATTGGCAAACAGAAAATTCTTTGCGTAATTTATGAGCAGCGACTCGGAGATAGTAGCTTAGAGTGTTCGAACATGTATAGTGGTATCTATACTAGAAGATAGTAGCTTAGAGTGTTCGAACATGTATAGTGGTATCTATACTAGAAGATAGTAGCTTAGAGTGTTCGAACATGTATAGTGGTATCTATACTAGGAGATAGTAACTTAGAGTGTTCGAACATGTATAGTGGTATCTATACTAGAAGATAGTAGCTTTGTTTGTCTGATCCTTTACCTATGTTGAATATACTTGGACATAGCCGCTTGGATTGTTCGAATCAATACAACCCGCTCTGTAAATTCAACACCTGCTGAAGACAGATGTGTCGGGCCATTGGGGCAAATAAAACGGCGACACAATACATTTCTATTCTCTGGACTACATCCTGCTGGAAATATAATAGGATCATGATCTTGCTACAAGAGAGATTCAATGGGAGTTTGAAAATGAACGCTGAAGAAGAAAAAAAGTAAATTCAACCCTCCTCAACGTTCGCTATCCGTGTGGAAAATCTACTTGCTGATACATGAAACATGTTTTTTTCCAGAGTGGCGCCCCTATGACCGTGAATGGTTATGGCATTGATGATGATGATGACGACGTAGAACAAACGATAATAACGCGATATGATTGTGAAAAGTGGACACTTATAACAACATTCAGACAAAAAACATGCAAGGTGAAATATTACAGAAATGTCTTAAGAATATTATGAACATCTACCAAATTCTTCGAAGATATCTGCGATGACATAAACGTAAAAGTGTTGGAGGAAACCGAAAAGGAGCAAAGAATAGGAGAACTGTTACCTGTCATTCAAGTCGTCTGAAGCGACTGAAGATGTTTTGTGAGCAGAGATAGTTAGCTGTCCCATTACTTAGAGAGTCATATGAAACAGAAGCCGTACTGAAGTCGGAATTACGGTTGGATGTGTCAGGGCGAAAGACACAGACATCGCTAGCAAATTGTAAACCATGATACAATGCATTCTATTCGTTGGTGGACCACATGCTGATAATCTTCAGAAGTTTGAGAGTGAACGCAGAAGAAGAGGAAAGAAGAATTCCAATGACAAATTTAAAAAGTAAGACATCTGTTATGTTATGTTATGTTCCTCCAGGGCCATAGGCGGCGCATAGGGCAGAAACCATAACTTTCCATTTCTGTCTTTGTGTTGCCAGGTCTTTCAATTGTTGCGTGTTGTTTATTGATATGCCTTCTCTATTAATGGTTCTTCGTAGAGTTTCTCTAGATCTCCCTCTTCTTCTTACTCCAGGTGGCACCCAATATAGTGACTGCTGGGGAATTCTTAGGCTGTTCATTCTGAGAACATGACCGATGTAAGTCCAACACCTTTGTCTACTGAAGGAAGATATATAGGTTTGTTTGCTATCCTCTCTTATAGTAGTGTTAGATTTAATGTCACCCCACTTAACATTCAGAATAGTACGTAGGCATTTGTTTTCAAAGGAGTCTAGACATCTAGCAAACCGAAAATATTTTAGATATATAAAAAATATTAATAATATATTAAAAAATATTTAAAAAAGTTGTCTAGATCTGCAAATGTAGTAAACCTATACCGGAAACTGTCTAGATCTATGAATGTAGTATACACAGTTTAAGAAATTGTCTACATCTGTAAATGTAGTAAACATATAAAAGATCTATGGATACACAGTTGTGAGAAATTGTCTACATCTGTAAATGTAGTAAACATATAAAAGATCTATGGATACACAGTTGTGAGAAGTTGTCTAGATCGTAAATGTGGTAAACATATAAAATAAGTTGCCTAGATCTATGAATGCACTATACAGAGTTGTAAGAAGTTTCCTTGATATATAAATATAGTAAATCCATGTACGAAGTTGTCTAGTTCTCTCTAAGACAACAATACACGCACAAACCCGCGTAAGAAGTTCTAGATTCTTGAATGTAGTATAAAAACATATACGATGTCTAGATCTGTCTAAATGTAGAACACAGACATGCAAGATAATGTCTAGATTTATGAATATAATACACACATATAAGAAGTTTGTCTAGCTCTAATACTATAATACACGCATTAAAGAAGTTGCCTAGATCTGTATGAGACTATAGTACAGACATGTAAGAAGTTGCCTAGATCTGTATGAGACTATAGTACACACATGAAAGAAGTTGCCTAGATCTGTATGAGACTATAGTACACACATGTAAGAAGTTGCCTAGATCTGTATAAGACTATAGTACAGACATGTAAGAAGTTGCCTAGATCTGTATAGGACTATAGTACACACATGAAAGAAGTTGCCTAGATCTGTATAAGACTATAGTACACACATGTAAGAAGTTGCCTAGATCTGTGTAAGACTATAGTACATGTAAGGAACTGCCTAAACCTGTATAAGACTATAGTACATAGATGTAAGGAAGTGCCTAGGCCTGTATGAGACTATAGTACACACCTGTAAGGAACTCCTAGACCTGTATAAGACTATAGTACAGACATGTAAGACGATGCCTAGACCTGTATAAGACTAAAGTACACACATGTAAGAAATATAAATCTAAGACTATAGTGCACACATATTAAAAGTTGCCTAGATTTGTATAAGACGATAATACACACATTTAAGAGGATGGCTAGACCTGTATAATATTATAATACACACATGTAAAAAGTTGCCTAGATCTGTATGAGACTATAGTACACACATGTAAGGAACTGCCTAGATTTGTATGAGACTATAGTACACACATGTAAGGAGCTGCCTAGATCTGTATGAGACTATAGTACACCCATGTAAGAAGTTGCCTAGATCTGTATGAGACTATAGTACACACATGTAAGGAACTGCCTAGATATGTATGAGACTATAGTACACACATGTAAGGAACTGCCTAGATCTGTATGAGACTATAGTACACACATGTAAGGAACTGCCTAGATCTGTATAAGACTATAGTACACACATGAAAGAAGTTGCCTAGATCTGTATGAGACTATAGTACAGACATGAAAGAAGTTGCCTAGATCTGTATGAGACTATAGTACACACATGTAAGGAACTGCCTAGATCTGTATGAGACTATAGTACACACATGTAAGGAACTGCCTAGATCTGTATGAGACTATAGTACACACATGTAAGGAACTGCCTAGATCTGTATAAGACTATAGTACACACATGTAAGGAACTGTCTAGATCTGTATGAGACTATAGTACACACATGTAAGGAACTGCCTAGATCTGTATGAGACTATAGTACACACATGTAAGGAACTGCATAGATCTGTATGAGACTATAGCACAGACATAATATTTTTATGGAAACTTTATTCGCCATTTCATTGTCAATAGTTTGCTCAACAATAACATCATCATCAGATACCATTCCGGCTGAGGTAGGTGGTCATGTCTCTTCAGAGTTCTCTATACCCAGTATTATTAATCACGATCGGTGTTGTTTCCCTGCCGTGCCAGGTTCTTAAACTGTCTACTATTTACTCGCGTTGTTGTCCTCTGTATCTATTGCCTTTAATCTTGCCTGATGTGACTATGTTCTACAAACCTCCTTGTCTCATAACGTGGCCAAAAAAAGAAGATTGTCTTTCTCTTACATTATTGATTAAGCTCTGTAACACATTTCACTCTTTCAACACATTCACATTAATTTACCTGACAGTACATGGTATTCTCAGCATTCTTCTGTAGAACCACATCTCTATTGCCTCTAATTTCCCACTCTCCTGTTTGCTTATTGTCCACGACTCGCATCCATATATTAGTATAGGAGATAAATAACACTGCAGAACTCTTTACCCCACCTCTAATGACAAGGAAATATTACACAATGTTTTTCATGAACTAACCACTTAGGTTTTAATTTGCGATTTAGAACTTTGTGATGCTAGTTTACAGTAAAGCCGCGATATCTGCGTCTAAGTATATCAATTTTATTTTATTTGTTGAGTTATATTTTCAACGGCATAGTATAGTGAACCCAAAATTCAATTCTCGTCTCGTCCTTTGTTGACGAACTCGAAAGAGAAGCCGAAATCTGCGCATTTCTATCGAACACATTCGATATCAGCATTACTTTTCGGTTACTTTTACCCTACTTAGGATGAGATAGCTAATTTCATCTCATAACCTCATTAGTCGCCTTCATTACGATACACGTGTTAACAGTGCTGCTATTTTTTACTTCACCTTCAGTCCTTGACAACACTGGAGCGAAAAATATATTATGCGGACCACCCTATTTAACGGAAATGTTTCTTCACTGGAAATATTTTCCAATCCCGTGATGGTTAAATTTTCTTAGTGCATCTTGATTAAACTACAAACCTGGCTTTGGCAGAAAAATATTTCAGTCCATTGCAGTAGGGCGTAAGTCAGATTTTATTGTACATATTAACTTTATATAAGCTAAATATGGACCATGAGTGCAGATAAGTATTTTTATCCATGTTTTAAGTTCTTATCGAAAGTTAATTGTTAACATTATTGACAGTTTTCGTGTCTTTCAAATCTTCAAGATAAGCATGTCTATGACAAATGGCAATACTATTTGCGAACAAGAGGACCAAGATCGTATTGATGGTGCATTAAGAATATCAACGTCGTGTCGAAAATTTATTACACATTTTATATTTGGGTCTTGATTCACGATGATTGGCAACGTCGGCACACTCCATCTCATGACGCAAGTAACGTAATAATGACGTTTATTTTGTACCGGGTGCTTAGTTATGTTTATCTCGTTTATGTAGTGCATTCACATTTTGTTAATATATTGAAGCATGGCTGGTTTTGTAAAATCTCGACACTCCTTCATAAATTTTGGTATCAAATACAAATAATAGATATTTGTGTAATTATAATGTAAACATTCGTGGCTACATTCCTATTTAGAAGATATTAGTTGGTATTTTAGTATACATTATATTGGTTAAGTACACATGCCCTGTAATATCTGGAACATGCAGTCAATAACTCAAGTTATATTCAACGTTGCCACTCCTTAGCAAAATCTTAGAATATTGGGCTATTTTGCAAGATTCTGTATTTTTGTATATTTTGTTTTAAAATTGAGAATGTTAATCTGTATTTCATTCATAGTTAGTTTTATACTGCTAAAGGAGAAAACGGGTCGGTTCTTATTTGGAACTTGTATACCCCGATGTGATTATTTCCATTCGCAGTGTTTGTTAGTTTATGTTTATCCTTTATTAATTTTAATATAAATATATTTAGGGTTAGGATTATTCATGTAAAATAAAACATAAATATTGCCTAATCCAAACCCTAAGCATAACCCTAAAAACATTGATAGTTAAATTAATATTTAATAAATATCATGTGGCAACCTTTGCATTGGGGACCTTTGCATTCCAAACAAGAACTGAAAGTTCAAGTACATATTGTCTGAGGTTGTTGCGGTCGCCTTAACATGATTATAATGAATTATATGTACTATGGCAGTTATTGGATCTATTATCTGTTTATGCTTCGAAGAATCCAAAGCGGACGATATTGATATGAATTACGACATCGATAGCAAATATCAACTTCATGTGTAACACAAATTTATTGACATACATGCGTAGGCAGTAACGAAACAACAAACTAATTTGCATGTGTAGACATTGAATTAACAGTGGACAAGGGAGACATGCTGAAGCTATTTCATGAGTACAAGCTGGAAACTGCAGTCGATTACACATCTAGAATGCGATTAAGGAAATTATTTATTAAATGGAATATTTCAACTGAAAGATTTTGCCATTTATTGAGTGGTAACTATGAATACAACGCGTTAAATAAATGCTGATTTCACCTTATGTTTACATCTCGGTGCATTTGTTGCGTAATATATGTGCATATATACATATAGTTTTTACATGATTAATGCTATGCACCAATATATATGTATTGCCAAATGTAATATTACACGTAGTTCTCATTTCTTTGTTCTTTCTAAAACATATATAAATCAGTTAAGTATAGACAATATTTTTTTCCCTTCAAGTATTATATATTAGTACGCATCCTAATCAAGACGTAGCCATTAACCCAGCATTTTTTAGCTGTAATTATTTTCAAGACACTATAATTACATTTAGTAGTTTGCCATTGCTTTCTGAACGGTCCGGATGTTCAAATGCCTGTGGTGGGGAATCTAACTCGGTACCTTGGCCGTCACAGACGAGGTCTGTACCACTTCACCACAGAGTCGGACGTATATATATATATATATATATATATATATATATATATATATATATATATATATATATATATATATATATATATATATATATATATAGTCTCCCTAATGTCCTATCACACCAACCAATATGAAACAGTAACTCTCAGTATATGCAATGTAGTGAAATGTTTCCTCTTGCGAAAGTTCGACAAATTTTCATCACTACAATTACATGTACTGTTGTGGTGCAACATTCAGAGAACTCAGAATTGCCAATCATGCTGCCGGAACTAGATGAGTTTTAACTCTGATCATGGTCCTAGCTGACAACGAATACGTGGTTCCCAAGCCATGAGCTGGTGGCACATGTGGGTGTGGTGAAAAAAATAACTGCATGACATGGAAATTCCCTAATAGAGTCTCTGACATCTCTTTTTGAGTCTCCGATAGAGTCCCTGACATCAATGATATATTTCAGAATCAGGAAAACATGACATCCCTGCCTGCATAAATAAGGAACATCCATGGACAACGATAGTGAATAGCTGGCTGTCCCACGCATCTCTTTGGTCATGGTCCAGATATGGGATGCTACGGACATATCTGATAAGAAATGATGCTTTGCTGCTTTGAACCT
Source organism: Meghimatium bilineatum (assembly GCA_034231615.1). Lineage (NCBI taxonomy): Eukaryota > Metazoa > Mollusca > Gastropoda > Stylommatophora > Philomycidae > Meghimatium > Meghimatium bilineatum. Next base: position 26,414,077 of record CM067318.1, read on the forward strand.
TTACTGCTTTGACGATATTTTTGACAAGGTGAAGCTCGTGAGTCTAACTCTGCGTTTTACGTTAGGTAGAATAGACACAAAACCCCTAAAATCTAACCCCCCTAGCAGGAGACTTCTGTGTATGATATAAAGTAATGAAGAAGACACTCTGTTTACGTATAGTACGTTGTATGAGCTAAGACCTCGCAATTCCTGGTGATCGAAACAACAATAAGAAGCACAATAACAACAACAATAATATATACGCGTAGATGTCATTATAAGATATAGAAATATTTGTAGATAAAATCGAATAATCTATTCAAAATTCAAACAAAAATATATTCAAAATTTTTGGAATAACTAAATGAGATATTTTATTTTGAACGCTTACATTAAGAGAATCAACATTACCTTCGGTTGTATCAGTATCATTTATGGTAGAATCACCATCACCAGTTGGAAAATTAAGATCATCTTTAAGTAAATCAACATCACCCTTTTTTGAGTTGCCACGATCATCGGTGGAAAATTCAGCATGATTATTTGGAGAAACAAAATAATCTTTGGGAGGGGTATGGATGGTATTGCACACGTAGTTAGTTTCATTCCCCGAGAAACACATTTGAAATTTACGTACATGTGCAATATGTGTCTTGTACCTGTGCAATATGTATCTTGTACCTGTGCGACGTGTTAGTTGTAGCTGTGCAATATGTGTGTTGTAGCTGTGCAATATCTGTGTTGTAGCTGTGCAATATCTGTGTTGTAGCTGTGTCTGTGCTTCAATCTTTCGTGTCTTCGATCTTATAGTGTTTCATCTACATGAAGGTCTGACTAGTGGCCAATAAGACTAACCACTATGAGAAGCAAACCCATAGTAGATGACTTAAGCATATGAGGCTGTCCATGTGATAACAGTCCAAGGATATTTGCGGCAAGAATATGGCTGTTTAGCTATCTACGACGCAGTAAAAGACAAAACCTCACGACACACAGCTAGCAAAGGTTTACTGTGTCATGTCTCTGCCCTCCGTCCATCTTACGTTATGGATCATTGGGACTTCTGCCACCCGATCTACAATCACCCTACATATGACATTTATAAGTTACTTACGACTGCCCAACAAGGACCTTCGCTCCATATATATTCCACATGTCTTTGTTATAGCTGCTGATGGCTCGTGTCCCACTCCGCTATGGTCTTTGATTCCGTTCCCGTTTTCTCCTTCTACCGCAGCTGCTTCCTTCTTTTGCGTTGTCGTTTCATGTCCTCTGTCTCTCATCACTAATGCTCTGTCATGATAGTACAGCTTACCCCTCAGCATACAATGATACTTTCCTAAGATGCGCATGTCCCAGGCCAACCCCACTGATTATTAGTGATTTCTATGCTTCTTTCCCCCCACCTCCGCATGCTCATCTCCTGTGACACATCTTTGTTATTGTTCGTGGGTCTTCTCCGGTTCATTGCTACTGAGTCTGACTGTATTTTTCGTCCTACTTCTCTCCTTCTCCCACATAACTCTCTATAATACTTTGTTTTACCACTTGATAGATTCTATCTTCGGTCACCTTCCTTTCTCTCTCTTTCAATTCTTCTATTTATAACATTACAAAATTCACCTGCTCCGGAGCTATGCTTGAAGGTTTTCTCTTTAGCTCTATCATTTTATGAATTATATATCATGTGTATAGAGAACTGTCACCCGAGATATTGATGTTATCTGACTGAAATATTTGTCGGACTCCGTGGTGGAGAGACTATTTCGGCAGACTCACAGTTTCAACAGACGCGAATGTGGTCATTGTTCTAGTGCAGCGGAAGTCGTGCCGCTTCATGTAACATTAATAATGTTACTTAACTCTCTGTATTATGCCAGCCTATTAGATAGGTACGGAAATGGATTTATGGTTCGCCTATTTAATAACTGTATTTGTTCCTTTTGTCGAACCAGCTAGTAAATACGTGGTTTTAGACCGCGTATGTTAATAGTAAAACGTACAAAAGATTCTGAATCTGCATTGTTACTTAAAGTGAGTTGTTATATGCAAGGTACTATTCAATTATTATTATAGTATCAAAGATATAAAGGCACATACAAGATCACACATATGCAACAACTATAGACATATTCGTTATTTGGCTGATACATCCAACGATTAGAGTGATAACCCTTAATGTGGAAGAAATATGAATCAAAGGACCACTCAAGTAATGTGGTGTGTTGAATCATTTTCAACTTCCACGGAGAGGATTAGCCATCTACTTGTCAGTTTACGCATGTGGTTGCGTCTGTGGGTCTCACCAATGGCCCACTAGACATACCACCCATGCAACAGAAAATCTTAGTGGATGACATGCCGTTATATTGAGGTTATCTTCTTATAGAAATTTCATGGCACATCCTCTATACAATTATGCTGTTATTTTGTTGTTGAAATGTGTGTCATGTTCACTTGAATATATGTATGCACCCTCTGTGGTTTGGAGGGAGCCAGAGATGTACTGTGCAGCACTGGGGATGAGGAAACTGACAGTACTGTTATTTTCAATGGCTGAGACCCATCATAGAGGCACAGTGACTTAGGACGTGACAATCCTTTTGACTTGAACATCTGGTTGCATGCCTGGAGCAATAGAGAAGTTCGGCATAACCAGTAGTCAATTGGTGGCGGGGAATGAGCACAGTGAACCATATTTTGGCTGCAGTGGCCCGGAGCAGTGCATAGGTTGAAACTTACCTTCCTGGAGGTGTGATAGTTATTCTCTGGCTCTGGCCCGGGGTGGGCTGAAAATCCACACACTTCCCAGCAATATAATCCCATTTAATGGGCCGCTGGATCAGCAACCAATCCACCCACCAACTTGTCAGTATCATATCTTTTTTACTTCTTATGACATGCATAGAAAACCACTACAGCCACAAAATGTTGGGTTGATCAAGGGCTACCTGAATACAACTGCTACCGTTGTATTTATGACATGGATTACAGCAGTGTTATTAGTCTTTGACCTATTTTGTGGGGGGGGGGAGTCTAAACCAGCACGGAAACTACGTTAAGGCGACCGTGACAACCCCCCCCCCCATCCTCCCAGATAAATATCGCCAAAAGCAATATTCAGAGGCTTCATAACTGAATTGAAGTTAGTTTATGTAAAAGGGTACGGTGAAGCTCGCCCAGGACATCAAAATATTTAGTATCAGCAATGGTCTAAGCAATAAAGTTCGGTGGTTTAACTCAGGTATTCAATATAAAAAAGTGTGCATACCTTAGCATCCCATGTATAGTGTCTTAACATTTACCTGCTTTATCGACTACCTACTATCTCTAATCTCATCTCTTTTTGTAATTAATTTTTGTTATGACTATGCGGCTTCTATTCTTTTTTTTCCCTATCATCTCACCAATATTGCAATCTTGATCACACATCACCTCAGAGTTAGCTACACTATTCACTTTGAAGTTTCTGAGGTGGTTCTGATCACGCGATGCACTCCCATCGTGTGGTGGATGATCATGAGTAGGAAATGAGTTTTGTTTTTTCGTGGCGCACACCTTTTTAAAAAATACCATTGATGAAGTCTATATTGATTATATCGAGGCTGATGACGTTAGTAAAATCATGGCAGTTGTATGTTAAACAATTGCGATAGGTACGTTATATACAGTTAAACAATTGCGATAGGTACGTTATACAGTTAAACAATTGCGATAGGTACGTTATATACAGTTAAACAATTGCGATAGATACGTTATATACAGTTAAACAATTGCGATAGGTAGGTTATATACAGTTAAACAATTGCGATAGGTACGTTATACAGTTAAACAATTGCGATAGATACGTTATATACAGTTAAACAATTGCGATAGATACGTTATATACAGTTAAATAATTGCGATAGATACGTTATATACAGTTAAACAATTGCGATAGGTACGTTATATACAGTTAAACAATTGCGATAGGTACGTTATACAGTTAAACAATTGCGATAGATACGTTATATACAGTTAAACAATTGCGATAGATACGTTATATACAGTTAAACAATTGCGATAGGTACGTTATATACAGTTAAACAATTGCGATAGGTACGTTATACAGTTAAGCAATTGCGATATGTACGTTATATACAGTTAAACAATTGCGATAGGTACGTTATATACAGTTAAGCAATTGCGATATGTACGTTATATAGTTAACAATTGCGATAGTTACTTTATATAGTTAACAATTTCGATATGTACGTTATACAGTTAAACAATTGCGATAGGTACGTTATACAGTTAAGCAATTGCAATAGGTACATTATATAGTTAACAATTGCGATAGGTACGTTATACAGTTAAACAATTGCAATAGGTACGTTATATAGTTAAGCAATAGCGATAGGTACATTATACAGTTAACAATTGCGATATGTACGTTATATAGTTAAACAATTGCGATAGGTACGTTATATAGTTACGCAATTGCGATAGGTACATTTTACAGTTAACAATTGCGTTAGGTACGTTATATAGTTAAACAATTGCGATAAGTACGTTATATAGTTAAACAATTGCGATAGATTGTAGAATACGTCCTTATTGACTGCCCTAACATTTCAACTGCCAGGAAGAAACTACAAACACCCTTACTAGTCACTAACTTACTGTATGGATCACTAACTTACTGTATGGATCACTAACTTACTGTATGGATCACTAACTTACTGTATGAATCACTAACTTACTGTATGAATCACTAACTTACTGTATGGATAACTAACTTACTGTATGGATCACTAAATTACTGTATGGATCACTAAGTCAACTTTAGAAGACCTGCACTTTTTAAAGAATGGCATTCTGCTGACAAGAGTAGCATTACTCATCAGCTTTTGGATATCGACAACAGCAGCAAAATCATATACCGTTAAAGTGTGTGAATTAAAAAAAAACACGAAAACTTTGAAAACAATCGTAATTTCGAATACTTTTATAGATCTAAAACGATTTTTACGGGATGGGGTCAGATTTATGTGTCGTAATTAATCAGGGGGTCTCTGAATTCTAAAGGGTTAAAAAGTTACCCCTTGATGTTGATGTAAAAGTTGATGTAACTTATGGACTTTAATTCCTCTTTTACCCTTTACGGGTGTCGAGGGAGATACAATGTTCTTGTTCTCGCTTTTTTTGGCAGCTTCAGATACTATTATTTGGTGTTCGTGTAATGTCTCTTTGATGTTGTCGTTCCAGCGTACTCTAGGTCTACCCCTAGTTCTTCTTTCTGCTTCTCCTCTCTTCATATATGCTTTATAAACTAATGAATCACACGTATTCTTTCTAGATGACCGAACCATTGTATCTGTTGGTTTTGTATGTATTGTAGAATTGATATGACACCCACTCTTTCTTTTATGACCTCGTTTCTAATTCTGAGTTTTCTGGTCACTCCTGTGGCTTTTCTCAGACATCACATTATAGACACCTGGTATATACCTGGTACATGTAAAGTAAAAAAGACACACACACACACGCGCACACACACACACATTCGCACACAGCACACACGCGCAGATAACACCCACACACGCGAGGATGCTGTCCAGCACAAACCACTACTCACAAAGCAGCCATTGTTTTATTCCACATTTAATTTCCTGCTGCCTTCCTAACAGTGGGCTCGTTTTTCCCATGTTCTTTCTGATTCAATTGTCGTGCTAATGGCGAAATACGTGTCTGTGCCTGCTTGTGTATGTGTATATGTGTGTGTGTTTTGTTGGGAAATTAGATGTGGGTAGTACAGAATGTGTGTATGCGCCTGTTTGCATGTGTTTGTGCCTGTGTTTAGTTTATACACTAGATTTGGACACCACAATGGGATTTGCAATGACTCAACCTTACGAGCTTGTCACGACTATTTTTATGTGACAGGTTTGGTGCAAACTCTATCCAGTTTCAGAGTTAGAAATAATCATATATTGCCATGTCATTGTCAAGTGTCATTTAGTGGCACAATCAATTCCTTACATTGCAAAACTTATTTGTGAGCAGTTCAGTATTTGTCATCAAGATTTTTAATATCGCCTCTCCCCCATAATATTTGTCATGTCCTACTCTAGAATGACCCTGCTCCATGATTCAAGAAAAGCGTTACTGTTCTGACGTTTACGTACTTTTGATTGCCTGGCGACATAAAGTATATGCAATGTAACCAATAATAAATCGTATCAGCCAAGATGATTGACTGTCTAAAATCAGCTCTCAAAACTATTTTAGTAAAGGATTTGGTACTTATGTTATGTTTCCATGATATATTTATTGTTCTTCTCATCTCCTCTTTATTTGTTCTTGTACTTTTTCTACTTTTTATTCTTCTTCCTTTTCCTCTTCTCCTCTTGTTCTCGTTATGTTTCCTCCGCTGCTTCTTATTTCGAAGGGGTCCGTCTCCACCAATGTTCCGTCTAAACATTTCCCTGTGTGAGCGGCTGAGACGGTTGAGCATCTACACAATGAGCATGTGCAAATCACTTCATTGATAGCACTTTGTAACTTTTTAACGCTTCATTGATAGCACTTTGTAACTTTTTAACGCTTCATTGATAGCACTTTGTAACTTTTTAACGCTTCATTGATAGCACTTTGTAACTTTTTAACGCTTCATTGATAGCACTTCGTAACTTTTTAACGCTTCATTGATAGCACTTTGTAACTTTTTAACACTTCATTGATAGCACTTTGTAACTTTTTAATGCTTCATTGATAGCACTTTGTAACTTTTTAACACTTCATTGATAGCACTTTGTAACTTTTTAACACTTCATTGATAGCACTTTGTAACTTTTTAACGAGATGCTTGCCAGTGTTGTCACGTTGCTTAGATAATAAGTTGATCTCAAATGGTCTCTGTCCTTAGTTTTTCGCCTCCAATTCTTGATCCAAAATTCTTGCCCATCTTACTATATTGTGTTTGTCTTTTGTTTTCTTGCTTGGTCTCTTGATCTTCTTCTTTGTACTATATGTGCATAGACTAGACATGTTTAATTAGGATGGTGTATTGTATGTAAGCCATCTTCCCGAATATCTCAGTCTATTAGTTTTCAAAATGAACTAGATGATAAGTATTTTATTTAGATCATGAATGTATTTGTTGTCCTTTAATTCCTTATCTGTTTAAATATTGTGTATTTGTTGTCCTATAATTTTTTATCTGTTTTAATATTGTGTATTTCTCGTCAAAATTTTACAAAACACACACACACAAAACTTGCATTTCGCTGTTGATATTGATCTTATAGCTGGGTCAGAACAAGATGTTTCAAGAGTTAACAGCATTGTTGGAAAAAGTTGCCAGTCAGTACGGAACAATCTAGCGACACCACATTTCAAACCAAGTTCCCTTATTCTAGTCATGGAACAAGAGTCATCGTCACTTGTACAGTGATATGTTTTGATTTTCCCGTAGACTGCTAGGGTATTGGGAATACCTTGGTATATGATTATCCACGTGATGACGGCAACTCGGGAAATAAGATTAAGATAAGGGTGAAGATGGCGACGTCTGCCATTGAACGGTTGAATATTATTTGAAAAAGCAATATTAGTATTATAGTAGAGCATGGCCCAAGATACGTTTTCGATACGGAAGTGGTTTTACATAAAAAAAGAACAAGTCATTTGCTCGTAGTCGTCTGTAATTCTATGTTGTCCTTGTGATAATCAATATAAGGTAGTACTGCTAGTAGAACATAATTGAAAATAATACTCACGTGGAAGACAGGTAATGACGTTCTACTGGATGACGACTGGCACACTATCACTTGTCCTTGTGTGAAATTTTCTGTACTTTTTGTGAAAAACTTTGGGATTAGGGGGTAGGTGGTGGTGGTTTACACAACTTCGGCTGAATTTCTAGGACTAATAGTCATGTTTTGATTTTAAAGATTGTGGTTATTATACTTCGGTTTATGAACACCTCAGCCCCTCTTATCTACGGGCTTATTATGGTTTCCAGAAAGTGATAACTATTCAGCGCCGTATATATGATTTCTTAAGAGGGGGAGGGAGTTTATCTAAAAAAAGGCCAATAGTGTTTTCCGGTGTTAGATCGTCTGTAAAATTTTATATAAGTTTTTTGAAAAATCGCTACGGTAAGGTTTCTTGGAGCTTTTTGCACTGTATCTACCTTTTGGCTGTATCTGCTACTAAAAATTATGTCCCAATTATTTTGCTTGGGGTGGGGGGAGGTGAATTTTAACACCACAACCATCATTATCAATGGTCCTCTACGTCCCTCTCATACCTTTGTCTACAGGCCCGAGGTAAAGATCAATTTATACAAATTGCTGGTGTTAAGTTGGACACTCTGTGCAAACACGGAAAGAAGGACTCATACTTCTGAAAACAATAGCTATAGACGTTTATTAAGAGTTAGCTGCATAGAACACAACACAAACATATTCGTCGGTCAGCAAATAAGCAAACTTGCAGGTTGTTAATAACCACTTTCGGCAATAATGAAACGTCGTCAAGTTATTTTTTGGTTTGGACATGTAAAGAGAAACGACTCACTTTCTAAAATTATTTTGCAAGGAACAGTAGAGGGGAAAAGAGGGGCTCAGAGATAATCCTGGATTGATAACATCAAAGAATGGTCTTTGTGTGATCCTTCTACACTCTTCCGATTGGGTGAGGATATAGAAGTTTGGAGAAATATGTGTGCTGATGTCTCCAGTGTGACACACATATGACCCAGACGTGTTATGGGTCTGGTTATTATGTACACGCGAGTTAGGTTTGTAAAGGTGATAATTATCCATTGCTAGGAAGCGTCCCAACAGACCGGGACAACACTATGTAAATATGAAGATATACGGAAATAAGTATAAATGTGATGCATGATTATTATAAACACGATAAATAAAATTAAATCCAAAGAGAAACAGCGTTTAGACTAGAAAGCCTTCATTAGGACTGGCCAATAATTTACCATAGAAGCTGCAAATAATTAATTTGTGTCAGTCTACAACTACAAGTCATCAATCTTCTTCTTCTTTCTGTCATCATGTACCTTTCGGTGTTGAGGGGGCAGTGATTGTACGGTCTTTTGCCCTTCTATTTGCCTCTTCTGCTGTTGTATTTCCTAGTGTCTCTAATACACTATCAATCCACCTTTTACGAGGGCGTCCAATAGGTCGACTGTTTTCGTATCGTTTGTTAAGTGATTTTTGGATAATACTGTGCTCTTTCTGTCTGGTTATGTGGCCGTACCATTTAACTTGTTGTTTCTGGATGTACAAGTCATCAATTATCTTGATATTTCATCTTCAAAATATTTATCAGTATTTGTTGTGCTATGGGAGTTGGGGGAGAAAGACAAGGATTTGGACGAAACAAATTGATGTAAAAAAAAACATGACACATGTATTCAACACATACGTAAACAGGACACATGCATTCAACACATACGTAAACATGGCGCATGAATTCAACACATACGTAAACATGGCCAATGAATTCAACACATACTTAAACAGGACACATGCATTCAACACATACGTAAACATGGCGCATGAATTCAACACATACGTAAACATGGCGCATGAATTCAACACATACGTAAACATGGCGCATGAATTCAACACATTTTTTCTCTTTAATGTAAATAACCTGTAACATTACTACCTTTAATGACTGATTTTTCTCATTTAGGTTAAACACACTCCATGTATTCCTGTTGGCGATGTGAATAATATATGTTTGAACTGTGTATGCTTGAATGACTAACGTATTGTGCATTAGAAATATACCGTTGTTAGAGAATCACTTGGGATATGCGTAAATTGCAGCATGATAATGGTCTGAGTCTCAGTGTTGCCATATCAGACAAAACATTATGTAACAGTAAATTTTCAGTAGAGGAATTGCAAATATAGTTAGGCTTTCCTCTTGTGGAAGATCGGCAGCACATACAATTAGGGTTCCTTTGTGGCGTAATTTTGAGGGGAGCCAGAATTATGCATCATGCTGGGGAACCAAATATTAGGTTTGGCTCTGACCATAATCCTAGTTATCACCGTATGCACCGGCTAAGAGCAGGTGATACATGCGTGTGGAGAAATATAACTGTGTGTGCAGGACATCACAAATCCTTTGATTAAAATCAGAATCAGATAAACCTATTAGAAATGTATAATTAGAGAACCCACTTTTTGGATGGTGGAGAATACACAGCTGGTTGCCCCACTCATCCAAGTGATCATGGTATAAGGTTTAGTTCATATGGACACATCTGACAGGAAAGGTGCTTGGTATCGAAGCTGAAGTTCATGAAACCAAGTCTGCATGTTGAGGAAAGGCTACATAATCCATACAATTTAATCACTTCGAATAGGAGAATTACAGGCAAAGAATTGCGCATCATTGACAATTGACATTTTCTGTGTATGGAATAAGATCTGCAGAAACCACCACATTGAGCATCACTGAGAGTTGGAATAATTTATGAAAGAAATAAGCTCTAGAAAATCCACCATATAGCGCATCATTGAGAGGTGGAATCTTCTGTGTATGAAATAAGCTCAGGAGAATCCACTACACTGCACATCACAAAGCTGAAGTTTTATAGGGACGAAATATGTTTTGGAGAAACCTGTACATTGTACATACGAAGTATGACCTCATTTGCTCTGGTAATGTATGGAGAAACCAGCACATTGTACACCATTGAATCGCTGTTAAGATACACTGGGGTCTAATGTTGGCCGAAGTGCAGACTAATTGCTGCATATTGCAGTGAAGTTTACTATTGCACATACAAGTGACAACATATACAGCAATTTGACCTATAAAGTATTTTTAGACGATACGCCTTTTAATGCAATGTTACTTGACAGTAAAATGTTTACTGTAATACCTATAATTTAACCTCACTTATTTTCAATGGACCAAAAACTTTAAATAATTTCGCCGACATGCACTATCCAGAGCAGGTATGAACTAATTGATAAATGTATTTTTGCGTCGGAAAAAATCTAATATTGCGAGCCAAATATCTCTGCAATCAACAAGACAGTTTCCGAGATATTCGATTGTTTGTGTTATATGTTTATAACATAAATTTAGGACTAGTATTCTTGTACTAGTGTTCTTGTTTTAGTGTTCTTGTTTTAGTGTTCTTGTTTTAGTGTACTTGTTTTAGTGTACTTGTTTTAGTGCTCTTGTGTTAGTGTACTTGTGTTAGTGTACTTGTTTTAGTGCTCTTGTGTTAGTGTTCTTGTGTGAGGCCACTAAAGGGAAGTAATTACATTTTATTATTTCTGGTCAGGCAAATACCAACTTTCTTTTATGTTGATGTTGTGCAACGATTTTTGAAACTTGATTTTTGAAACTTGATTTTTGAAACTTGATTTTTGAGCGAAGGATATCCCTCACTGGTTAAAACTTTGCTTCCATATTCCTATAAACAATCTAATTACATCCAACTGCGATGAAATTAAGCCTGTTGAATTCCACTAGAAATTAACCCTTTTCTCCAGCACGCATCAAAATTAACCCCGCCAACCACCCTCCCAAAAACAATTACTGCATATTTTACCGTCATCTACAAGTCATCTAAGAATATGTTAAACTGTTAAATGGAACTTTCTGGAATACTGACAATTGCGTACTTCCGCAAATGTGAAACCCAACTATCTACTAAGGACAATATGAGTGACAAACTCGTACTTCCTTGAAATTCTGACCATTAACACCTTACGTAAATAACTTCTCAGAAATGCTTATATAAATACACACTAGAAAGTCATGAAACACATAGAAACAAACTGTTGTCTCTTCCTGTTCATATTACAAACATCAATACTAGTTCATATTACAAACATCAATACTAGTTCATATTATAAACATCAATACTAGTTCATATTACAAACATCAATACTAGTTCATATTACAAACATCAATACTAGTTCATATTACAAACATCAATACTAGTTCATATTACAAACATCAATACTAGTTCATATTACAAACATCAATACTAGTTCATACTACAAACATCAATACTAGTTCATATTACACACATCAATACTAGTTCATACTACAAACATCAATACTAGTTCATACTACAAACATCAATACTAGTTCATATTATAAACATCAATACTAGTTCATATTACAAACATCAATACTTGTTCATATTACAAACATCAATACTAGTTCATATTACAAACATCAATACTAGTTCATATTATAAACATCAATTCTAGTTCATCCTTTACAAGCTTCAATTTTCTTGTACTCTCTGAAAGTTGTCGTAGTGCAATGTCTGTACAATAGATTCCTTAAGAACATATAACAACTCTCCGTTACAACAGGTCACTACCGTGGGCATAATTTAGTATCATTCATTAATCATGGATGACTTCAGGATTGTGCCAAACTAATATTTTCTTATGATTTCGCCTTCATTCTCCTTAAAATTAGTAGAAAATGGTTCTCAGAACGGAATTCGTTATTCATAATGTGCAGCGATATTGCTTCATTAATGTACTTAATTGTGACATTTTGGGATACTTTGATCAGCTATAGCAGTGGTTCTCCCAACTTCAATTGGTCAGTGGTCACATTGGAGACAAATCTTTTTTCGAGGTTCACCTTGTGATTACAAAAAAGGCCACCGACTTTCTGTGCAAGTTAACAAGAATTCTTAATGTTTTATCCTAATAAATTTCGTTGACTATCTTTCAAATATTTATTTTCCTGTGCCTCGCGAACGGGTCTTTGCTCCCCATCCAATTAAAAAAATGTTTCTCGGTGTCGCCTCTAAAATTCTTTGCTACCCACGTTGAGAACCGCTGAGCTACAGTGTTGCTGTGTATTCATCCTCACACCTTAATCTTCCTAGTCGTCTATGACGGTAAACTAAGACGGTGGTGATGCTATATTTCTTCCTTTCAGGCTATCATTAAAAATAGCAATACACAGCAGACAGTAACGGATTTGCAACTTTCATATTCTTTCCAGGTCTAAAGTTTCTAAAACATTTTAAGGAAGTAAGCAGTGGTCCCCGTAGTTCATGCCAGCTCTCCACACAAATAATATTTTCAATGGAGCGACATCGGTCAATATTGCTTTACACGCAAGAGATGCATGCCCGAAAGAGTTCCTTTCCTTATTATCCCAATATCTGGGTGATGGATTTTTAGTCGACATCTGTATGTAGCACAGTGTTGACTTTCTAAAACTGTATATATATATACGATCAAGTGCCGGCTCCGCAACGAAGGTTGGCTGCTACAGCCCTCCAACATCCTCTGTCTCTTGATTTGGTGGTGCACTCTGCCAGACTGTGACCTGTCCATCTTGTGATGTTACTATCCCACTTGTATCTATGACTACCGCTTTCTCTCTTTCCCTCGACTTTCTCTCAAGCAAGATCTTAATGTGTTCAATATATTTTATTTGCATAATCTTTATTTTCTTTAATAATTCTTTCTTCATATTTAGTGATGTTAAAACCTCTTTGTTTATTTTATTCTTTTTCCATGATGTTCTTGCTATATATCCATATCTCAAAGGCATCAATTTTGTCTTCTAATTACTTTGTATTGTCCATGTTTCTGAGCCATAAATTAATATGGAATAGATGTAGCATTTTATAATTCTCTTTTTTAACGTGCTTGTGATTTGTTTAGATGTTAATATTTTTCTCATGTCATTAAAAGCACTTTTAGCAATTCATATTCTCCTTTTAAATTATGTTTCTTATTTGCCATTATTTTGATTATGTGTCCTAGAAATTGATAGTGTTCTACGTATTGTAGTTTCTCTGCATGCATGTTTATGTTTAGCACCTGTGTTTCTGTGACTTTGCTGATTATCATGGTTTTAGTTTTTGATATTTATATCCAGTCCAAATTATTTACTTGATTTATCGACTTAATCTATTAGTCTTTATAGTTCCTGTTCACTTTCTGGTAAATTAACAGTGTCATCTGCATATCCCAGGTTGTTTATTATTTTACCATTGATCTTGAGTCCTGGAATTCTATCTATATGGTTAAATATATTTTTGTGTAGATATTTAATAGGGTCATGTCTATATATATATATATATATATATATATATATATATATATATATATATATATATATATATATATATATGTGTGTGTGTGTGTGTGTGTGTGTGTGTGTGTGTGTGTGTGTGTATATAAATGTATTGTTCCTCACAGACTGTAACAGCAGTCTCCACATTAAACTATAACTGCAGCCCTTTCCTGTATGCCAATGATTCTTAAACTTTTAGTTGCTGTAGAGTACTTTATACAACTTTTTCTGCTGCGATTGCACACCCAGATAGACCTAGACTTGAAGAACCATGCAAATTACAATCAAGAAAAGTAAAAGTGGGACAAGTATTGCTGATCACATCCTCCAATTCGTGAACGTTGATCATGGAAAACAAAATAATTACGCAATATCCTTCTGACGACATACAGTTATAGAAAGGGAATTTGCTTGTTTTTACTTTCCTACCATATACTGGATTTATTATCCTATATTCCATCGAAGACGGATGTGTCGGGCCATTGGCGCAAATAAAACGGCGACACAACGCATTTCCATTCTCTGGACTACATCCTTCTGGAAATATAATAGGACCATGGTCCTGCTACAAGAGATATCCAGTGGAAGTTTGAGAATGAACGCTGAAGAAGAAGAAGAATTCTCCTAGTGCATATAGTTCCTGACATATATATCCACAAAGTTTACTATATTTCTATGGTGTTATAATATAATGTGTAACTGCTTGACCGTATGAAACCATGCAGTCATATGGACTGTATGGTCAAGTATGGTCAAAATTGACACCATGACATGTTTGTAGGCTGTTATATGATTGTATGTTTGCATACATAATTGTACTACGTCTTCAACGAATAGACTTTCTCTGTTGAAGAGGCGTGTTTTCATAGCATTACGGAAACTTCTGAAACATGAATGAAAATTCAATAGAAAAAAACATAGATTTTTGTTATCATACTATTCAAGAATGCCCTTTATTGTGTTATAAACCTCCGCGGGAGATACTGTAAATATGAGCTGACTTATGGTTGTAATATAATAAATTTTCCTTGAATACATTGATGTTGTGGTGATTTCTCTTAAGCCTATTATTTTTTTAAGCTGGTCATTTTTTTGATAACTTATTGTTTCTTAAAATATATCAAACTCATGAATAATTCATTCCTATCTTTGCAGTATCATCGTGGAGAGAGAATAAACTGTGCTAGGTATTGTGTGACTCCAACTATACACCATCTGAATTGATGAAATCTAACACACAATTGGAAACATTACACGCCCTGCATGTTATCTCATATATATGAGATATTCGAAGTGGAATTTATAATATTCTGAGAATAACAAACTGGAACAATATTTATTCAGCAGGTGATCGTATGTATGACATTTTCGCGGAGAAAATTTTGTTATTTTGGGTGATCAAGGTAACGTTCGAAAATATGGGTGGATAAATCTGTTCGACAATTACCGTCGTGAATAGCAGAGGTTTCTGATCAGATGTAAAGTGTGGTTACTGCTGAAGTACAGAAACATAAAATCACAATATACTAGAATTTTTCTATGATTAACACAAGCATACAGAAATAAATCACTATTTTTGGTATGCAATAAACAGATATATACAAAATACACATTTGGACTCTTCACCAAAAATTGCTGACATTAATCAAGGTATCGAACCTGTACAAATATTCAATTCATTCTGGTTGCTTTGAATTCAACCCTTGACATTAATACAACCTAGGGCTACTACTGATCCATCAATCACTATGCCTTTTGACAAGTTTGGTAACTTAAAGGACAGGGTTCTCCAATCTTCTAAAGATGCTGCACAGCTGACAAAGGACTCCATACACAGGTAAGTTAATCGAATATTTTTTATCTATTGTGAGAGAATCCGTCTAGCACGTTCGGTTTCTACTGCACAAATAATGCTATGCGATGATAGTAATAACAACAATAGTATTAAAAAAATCGCCCGTGTGTTGCCAGGGCCCGAAAGGGGAGCAAAGAACAGCAACACTGTTTACCTTCCACATATGTCGTAAAAGGCGACTAATGAGGTTATGGGATGGAGTTGGCTGTCCCATCCCATGTAGGGTAAGTGACCCAAAGCCATGCTGAAGTCGGATGTGTCAGGCCGGCAGGCGCAGATATCGCAGCAATTCTGTAAACCATGACACAACGCATTCCGTTCTACGGACTACATCGTGCTAATCTGCAGGAGTTTGAGAACGAACGCAGAAGAAGAAGTATTAAAAAATACTTCCGTTACTGCATGTTTGTCTGTCAAGGAGTTCAGGGAAGCTTGTATAGATCTGTAGAAATAAGGACTGATTTGCGTATGACGTAAGTCTACCAATCATTTCATAGTAGTTGTCACAACATGTGCATGGATTTTTGTTACATCTCCGTAAGATAAAAATTCAGTCCCAATCATGGTGTGAACCCGAGACAACACGATTATTTTGTCTTACGACAATAGCAAGAGCCATCACGTTGCCACGTGAGCGTGGATACTGTGGTCATATCACTCATCTACGAACGTGCCGATGACACACATGTGATTTACACTGAGGGATCGGTCATTCGCCACAAGCTGTGTCTTTACTGCCAGATTACAAGGAAGAACAGTACAGGAATCTAGTGGGACTTTTACCGCAACAGTAAGTAGTATAACAATGGGAGTGTTTGCCGTAACCCAGGTACTGGAGTCGGAAGCCTATTCCCATGCGTACATACTAAGCGACTCAATAAATATCATTCATATAGTCAAAACAGGGGATATACATATAGGATGGGTGTGGTCATTAGGAGAGAGATAAAATTCGGGCGTCATTGCGAAAAATCACGCCTATCTGTGTCCCCAGACACGTAGGTGTAGAAACGAGCGGGCCGATCAATTAGCTAGCCTGGCAACCATAGTAGATGATCAGCCTATGGACCGCGTGTGTATATTAAATTCTCTTCGTGAGTTCACACGATCAGAGGTGTTTGTGATCAGGGCCGGCCCTAACAATTGTGGGGCCCAAAGCGAAACGGATTGCGCGTGGCCCAGTCTGTGTAGGAAAGAGGATAATAAAATAAATTATAATATGAATTTATGGGCCTATGAAGTGCGGGGCCCAATGCGGCCGCATAGGTTGCAATGGCCTAAGATCGGCCCTGTTTGTGATATATGAGCATGAGTCAGTATCGGGAATGAAAGATCAGGAGCCATCAGCCGTTATACCCTGAAAAATGTACTAAAGTGGATATCTGAGCATCTATGGACATGTCCGGTGTGTTAAGAGGATAATCAACATACATAACCTAATCTAAACAATAATTATTAATAATACAAAAATTAGGAATGTTATTTTAGCGTGACAACTTTAAGACGTTCTAATGTTCTCCATATGTAATTTGGGTAACCTGAATGTGCACGAGGGAACTATCTTCGAGAGTGCATGGTATGATAGAGTTATCTGTATATTTCGTAAATAGTTCTCAGGCAGTAACATAAACATGTGTATCTGTCATGGTTTAGTTTGAAGATTGTATTCACTATAAACTATAACATTATTTTTAATAACATCTTTGTGTATATCTTCCATCTATGATTATTGCACCGTTATTATTTCTGGCGAAGGTATGTGACCGAAACGTTAACTTGTATTGTCCTTATTCTTTATTTTCATTTCTTATTCTATCTTGCCAACATGAGTTATATTTTTGGGATAAGATATCCTTACTTAATAATAAAATATTTACTGTCATATGTACAAAGAAAATACGACCATCGGTTAATTGTCAGACCTTTATCTTTCTGTTAATTAAACATCTCATATATGCTAATGTGTATGTATCAAGTGTTATGTTTATGTGTATGTATCAAGTGTGGTATGTAAGTTTAATTACAGCTCCAGTGTAATGTTGACTAAGCCAGTAGATAAAGTAAGGGGAAGGAAGGTTGTTGTTTGTCCCCCACCCCACCTTATAGTTTTGGAAGTAAAACACGATTTTGTGTACAAGAAATCAGATAACAAAGCTCGTATTTTCCCTTCCTTTTCGTTCTGGTTTTCCAAAAAAGAACATTACAAGCAGAACGGTATCGGGTAAATTAGCTTTGTTTTTTTAAGTAAACCGTCTCCTATTACGCGTATCTACGGCCTTTTTGAATGTGACATGTATAAAGTATAAGCTTAACTGAAGTTACGTTGTAATGCATGTCTGTCATATCCTGATTGGAAATTATCATAGAAATATACTGATTGGAAATTATCATAGAAATATACTGATTTAATGACAGTATTTCGTAGTCTTCTCAAATAATTGAATAAGTGCATTACTTTACAACTTCGCTTCCTAGTTATTTCATGTCTTCGCGTTTCCTGTTTTGACTTTCAACTTCGTGTATAGAAGAGATTTCTGCTAGGAGCCATACTATGACCCTCGCATTGTGATATTCAATGCATCAGGTTCATCTATCTATCGTTTGAGTGGACGACCTCTTGGCTATTACGAGTATTCTATCTATCTATACGCTGTGTACCTTGTTTGCCTTGCGGCGTCAGGGATGGAAGAGTTCTTTGTAGATGGCCTTCTTGTGCGCTGTTTGTAAGCTTGTTCCTGTGGCTTCTTTGATTTCTGTGATCCATCTTTTACATGGTCTGCCTCTGTCTTTATAACCATTATGTCTATGTTTCATAGTCATTTGTGGCATGCTATCTGTTGGTAGTCTGGAAGCGTGTGAAACCACTTGATCTGTTGTCTTATGATGTGTTCCAATACTGGTATTGTTTTGGTTATCTGTCTGATGTTATCGTTTCTAATTCTATCTCTTAATGACACTCCGAGTATTCTTCGTAGACATGTCATTTCTGTTGTCACTATTTTTCTTTTGCCTTGTGCTGCCATTGTTCAGATTAGGAACTGGTAGCAGAGGGATGGAATAATAATAGTCTTGTATAATACAACTTTAGTGTCTATGTTTACATTTTTCCTCTTGAAAATACGTGTCATCTGTCCTAGGATCTGTTATGTTTTGTTGCATCTATTTTTTTTTATCTCTTTACTGGTTTTCCCTTCACTCGATATAATGCTTCCTAATTACCCGGTAGGTGAGCTCCTTTACCTGTTTAAGGTGTTTATCATAGATGGAGTTAGTGATATTTTTCTTTGCTATCGCCATTATTTCTGTCTTTTCAATATTAATCTTCATGTTGAATTTTTGACATGTTGTGTGTAGTTTGTTCGTATGGTCTTGCAATTGTTCTTCTGATGTCACTATTAGTACTTGGTCACTATTAGTACTTGGTCGTACGATTATTAGTACTTGGTCGTACGATTATTCGTCTCATGTGTAATACTCTTTCCAAGACTTGAGTCTTCTTTATAATTTTTAAAAATTTATTACGATTTTGCTCATCTTCTTACATCTGAATTCGAACTCGTTAGCAAGGACGTTTGAGAGAACCTCATCATCTTTTAGCAGGAGGACACTAATTGAGACTTTAGTTTTATCGTGCTTCTCATTTTCTCCAACTAATTCCAGTCATGACATGGCATCAATTCATTGACTATAAATATTCGATCTAAAACAGAATCTTCAGCTGAATTTTCCAACAGTGAGAGAACACAATGGGTCATGTCGGACGAGGGTCACACGAGGGAATTTAAAAATGAAGATTCGAGACCCTGCATCGCGAAACAATGGAAGCGTATAATATCAATATTTTGGGCATTCATGCTTATGCAGTGGCTACATAATTGATTTTGCAAACGCGCTGTGGAAGTGACATTTGCCGGCTACGTGCCGGTAGATAAACAATTTGCAATGTGTCACTAAAAAACGATAAGAGGTCACCGCTAGTGTTTCAGTAAATAAACAGCACGATTATTTTGCAGTCTGCAGATCTGCACCAGAATGTGGGTATAATGCAGGTTTGTTTAAATAGGAGAATCGGTGTAATGGCTGCTGAAAATGGGAGATTGCAAATCACATTACATGAGGAGATTTACAATTAAGATACAATGATGTTCAATCAATGGTCTTTTAAAAAAATACGAAATGCAAACTATCACATGATAAATATTAACGCAGAAAAAAGACTCATTAAGCACAAGGTTTCCATATTGGCAATTTCATGGCCAAATGTGACATATTTTACCATGTTGAATTGTGGCTGGCGATAAGGTTTATATTTTGACCATTATTTTTGGCAAATATAGAAATGTTTAAAAAATGTTAAAAAAATTACACGGTTTCTTGTTTAAATTTATAAAAATATGATGTCTGGTTACACATGCAAGTGATTATTGTTCTTGTTAGAATTATTATCATTTCTATAGGGAATAGTGACATGTGACGAATCATGCTGTCACCACGTTCAGCCATGCAGGAAACCTGCAACATACAATAGAAATAATCCTACACTACCAATGAGCAAAAGACTCAAATTACAGATTTCTGAAGAAAAGGCTACGTTCACTGCCTTTTTTGACCAAGAAGGACTCTCGTTAGTGGACTCGAGGTGATCATAAAAAAATATTGGCTGCACAAATACACTAGATAAACTGTATGCAACCATCGAGAATATGCAACCAGGCATTCTGTCTCCGGTGTCATTCTGTTGCATGATAATCTTCTCCCGTATGTGGCAAAAGTTGAGTCTTGTAATAATAACACGTGCCTAGACGGGCTTCGGAAGACCACTTTTTGCATGACGTTCTTCCCGAAACACTCTTGTCCAATCCCTCAATATTGTCTTCATAATACATTTTCAACCATACACCGCCTGCATTCATGATGAACTTTGGTTGGTGGAAATCTTTCGGCTGCAAGAACCTGAATCATTGTTCGTTGGTCTAATGTGGACGGATGCATTACCACACCGGCCATGTTGTGACTGCCTGTTCATGACAGTAATCATACGAAGAGAATGACCATGTGATCATTTATGCATCGATGTGTATTTATTATATCCAGTGATGGACCCTCGGAGATCCATAAAAAATATGAGCGTTTACATCTACAATAAAAAGATTGATGGATTATATTTTGTTTTGTTTATTGACATATTTCAATGTTTGGTAACCAGTTTAAAAGATCCTTTTTTAATTACCTTTCATCTCACTACAGAATTTGTCATCAATATATATGAATTTGTGATATTTTCCTGTATTTACTAAATTCATCCAATTGTATTGTTATCCAC
Organism: Meghimatium bilineatum; assembly: GCA_034231615.1. Classification (NCBI taxonomy): domain Eukaryota; kingdom Metazoa; phylum Mollusca; class Gastropoda; order Stylommatophora; family Philomycidae; genus Meghimatium; species Meghimatium bilineatum. Next base: position 26,435,337 of record CM067318.1, read on the forward strand.
CAATTATACAGCTTTATTTGACGCCCTATATTATGAAGAAAAACAGATTAATAATGAAAGGTTGATTTAATTCAGATATTTCGATGAAAATCGGTCTACACATAATCATTTAAATACACTTAAATCTGCTTCTTATTCTTCATCATAAGTCAGACTCATGTATAGATTCCATTATCGAACTGTACTCTGTTCACTAGCCCAGAGACGGGTTGTAGAACTTCCCTGCATGTACCGTTTCAAATGGTCATAATTTTACTCGTACAGATTTTGGTACGATGGCAGTAAAATGTGTTCAGTGTTTGCTGGAGATTATACAAAGGGGAACATTTCGTTGTCGCGAACTTCAAACCTTCTGTATATATGATATTTATGTCTGTTATTGACTGTTCTTAGTCTAAAATGTTTGTTCATGTCTTCCAAACTTGTGGATAGCATTGCATTTTTGGTTGAATTGGGCTGTGTTTTATTCCATGTTTATAACACTTTTGATGATGTACTGCATTTCTGGTAATGATCTGTTATTATTGGCAGTTACTTAACGTTTGTGCTAGGTGGACTGCTATCTTATTTCCTTTGATTTGATAGTGGCATGTAATAAACCGGAGAACTACTTCGTTTGCTTGATTGTTTGTTTATGAATATATTAGGGATATTAAGTTTATCACGTGGAGTGTGTTTCAATTCTGAAGAGCTTGAAAAGCAGATTTGGCATTGGTCACTATTCTTTCTTTCATTAGGAGAGAAGAATTTATATCATGCAGGTTATCAATAAAATACATCTTGAAACTTCTTCACCACGTATATGCAGCCAAAAAGTAACGATTACTTCGTGACTCAATGATCAAACTGTTTTTGTTGGGTCGCAAGGTCGCCAATTCAACTTTTGATGACCACTTCATTTTCTTTTGTTTTGGCTTTCATCAGCGGGTGAAATTGGTTTTGACAATATTAGGTCGCACAATTGTGAACAATGTTGGGAGTTGAAATTCAGGTAATGCGATCACTAAAATTCAGGTAATGGTATGACTTGAATTCAGGTAATACTATCATTAAAATTCTTGTAATGCTATTACTAAAGTCTGGAAATGCTATCACTAAAATGTTGGTAATAGTATCACTGAAATTCAGGTAATGCTATCAGTAAAATTCAGGCAATGCTATCAGTAAATTTATGGTAATGCTATCACTAAAATCTGGAAATGCTATCACTAAAATTCTGGTAATGTTAACAATAAAATAAATTCAGGTAATGCTATCACTAAAATTCAGGTAATGATATCGATAAAATTCAGGTAATGCTATCGATAAAATTCAGGTAATGATATCACTAAAATATTTGAAAACCTTTCTATCCTATTAACCCATAATTACAATAACATAGTCATTATTTCTACAAGTCACTGAACTCTGCTGATGTAACACATTCTTTATAATACGTTCTAACTGTAAAACTGGTTCTCTTTACGTGGCAAGATGGGATTTATTATTCGGTTTCTTGTTGTCCTGAGAATAAATGCACTGCATGGGGGTTTACAGCTTGGCTGCGAGATCTTCGAATTTCTTCCGATTACACTGTGATTTTTGAGTCACCTTGATAGCCAACTCCACTCCTAAACCTGCTTCGTCGTCTCTTGGGAATTGTATTGCGGTCAAGTGTTAATGTCTTTTCCTTATCTTTCGGGTCATAGTTAAGATCGGTTATGGTTTGATTCTGCTTCTTTTTTATAGTAGACTTTGAAAATAGCTTCATATTAAAATACATAACATGGCTTATTGCTTCAACATTTTAATTTGTTTTCACTTTGTCACACACAATTTAAACATATCACGACTGATTGTTTCACCATTTTAATTTGTTTTCACTTTGTCACACATAATTTAAACATATCACGACTTATTGTTTCAACATTTTAATTTGTTTTCACACAAATTAAACATAACACGACTGATTGTTTCAACATTTTAATTAGTTTTCACTTTGTCACACATAATTTAAACATATCACGACTTATTGTTTCAACATTTTAATTTGTTTTCACTTTATCACACACAATTTAAACATATCACAACTTATTGTTTCAACATTTTAATTTGTTTTCACTTTATCACACACAATTTAAACATATCACGACTTATTGTTTCAACATTTTAATGTGTTTTCACTTTATCACACACAATTTAAACATATCACGACTTATTGTTTCAACATTTTAATTTGTTTTCACTTTGTCACACACAATTGAAACATATCACGACTTATTGTTTCAACATTTTAATTTGTTTTCACTTTGTCACACACAATTTAAACATATCACGATTTTCTATTGTCTAGTGATTTTATCTCTTGATCTTCTTGTTTTTCGTCTTAAGTGTTCTTTCTCAAACCTCCAACTGGATCTCTCTTATAGAAAGAGAATGATATTCATAGATTTCCAGCTTGATGTAGTCCAGAGAACGGAAATAGCTTTTCTGTTCTGTTGCGTCAATGTTTCGACACATCAGTTTTCGACGGTTCATCGTCTTTTTCAGTGAGTCTATGTAGAGCCACAATTTTTTTAATACGCTTAACACATGGTATTCAATTTTCAATTTTCAGAAAGTTTAAGTTTCCAATCCTCGCGATAAACGCATGTTTCTGCACTTAAGTAACTCGAGTTTTAAAAATTTAGCTTTTTTTTAGCAATTTTAGAAAGACGAAAGGAACTGAGCTCCTACATGGAAACTAACACTATTTTTCATTATTTCCTTCTGTTAGTTAGTTCTTTACTAAACTATTGATTTTCTTCTGTACAAAGACTTGCTAAAAACGCTTTGTTGAAAATTGATTGTCCGTCTCGGCTTCTTCATTAGATAAACTTATTTTCCACTCTACCTGCAACAGTTAAACAGTTCCAGTTTTATTTCCATTTCTCTAAACACAATGTGTAACACAATTCTATTATTCATTATCTGCGTCATCGTCCTCTAGGCCTGTGCAGAGAATCATTGTTACCTGTGGCGAACATGGCATTGTTACGATGTTGCCACGCCACAAAGACATTTTCCCGGTGTTGTTACATAATTTATGGAATTGTGTGGTAAAGTCGACCTATAATTTTTATGAAACTCGTTTCCATAGCAACGTGATGATAGATATTATTTCTGACAGCCATATTGGACAATGAGCTTAGGCTAATTTAAACACATCTTGCCTTACTCAATCAGCTTTTCTCAGTATAATTAATTGTGTTTTTTTTATTTTTATCTCCTTATTATTTATTTACCGATTAGTGTTCTCTGACACAACCGTGATACATGCTGGACAACTCCATATGATGTTTCCACCACTTTTAGCAGATGATGATGATGGGCATGTACGCTGATAGTTCTCGGAACCAGTTGATTGTGTAGATTATTTATTTATATTCTTCAACCTTTTTCTAGATGTTTTTCATAGCCGCAGTATCATGTTGTCAGATTGCCCAAATAAATGGTGATAGATATGCCGCCGTATATGTTTGTGTTTAAACACGCATCATTTTGTTCTGTCTATATCTAGTCATAGCGCAGAAACTATCTTTGATAATGGGCTATTTTAATAATGGTTTACACGCATGTGGTTGCGTCTGTGGTTCACACCAATGGCCCAATATACAAATCACCCATGAAAAAGAAAACCTTAGTGGATGACATGCCGTTATATTGAGGTTATCTTCTTACAGAAGCTTCATGGCACGTCATCTATACAATTATGCTTTATTTTGTTACTGAAATGTGTTTCATGTTTACCTGAATATATACGTGGTTGGGAGGGAGCCAGAGATGTACTGTGCAGCACTGGGGAGGAGGAAACTGCAGTACAGTTTTTTCCAATGGCTGAGATCCATCATAGAGGCAAAGTGACTCAGAACGTGACAATCCTTTTGACTTGGAACATTTTGTTACATGCCTGGAGCAATAGAGAAGTTCAGCATAACCAGTAGTCAATTGATGGCGGGGAATAAGCACAGTGGACCCTATCTTGGCTACAGGGGCTGGGAGCAGTGCATAGATTGAAACCTACCTTTCTGGAGGTGTGATAGTTATTCCTTGGCTCTGTCCCGGGGTAGGCCGAAAATCCACAGACTTGTAAGCAATATAATGCCATTTAATGGCATTAGGTCAAAGGGCATGAGCCCATGGACAGCTGGATCAGCAACCAACCAATAATGGTTTACAGTAAGATCAATTGATCTATTCTCATCAACCCCATAGTCACTGACTACTGTTTTAAAAAAACAACATTAGAAACATCTTTTTCAACTATTGACGTAAATAAACTTTTTTTCTCTCTAAAAATTAAAGTGCGTGACCATTAGCAATACTGAAGGTCAGATATACAAACTGGAAGCTGGAGTTCAATACTAGAGGCCGGACTTCAATACTGGATGTCGTTTGTTCAATACCGGAGAACGTAGTTCAATGCTGGAGGCTAGAGTCGTCCGACAATTACAATTCTATTCGAAATATAGAAAAAAACACGAATATATTAACAACTAAAAACCTTTCACTACTGTGTTTTTCCTGTTTAAGGTTTGAAGGAAGGCTTTTTTGGCTGTGGAAATAAAGGACGGTTTGCCATAGCTGTAGCGTCGTGTACAGGAATCATTTTTTATTGCACCTCCGAAAGAGGAAAATCCTTGTCCCAGCCGTGGATTGAACCTAGATTGAAAACGTTCCAAATGGATATTTGACAAGAATTTTATATATTTGTTTTATTTATTTTTTTTAAACACCTCAAGCTACACCCCACCCCCTTCATCTATATTTGCGGGATTGATACTTTAAATCTCACAACCAGGAATCCAACTAGACTAATCACAATCACCTTACAATTACCGAGCATCTTCATCCAATAAGGTCTCAATATTTTCTTTTCTTTATGACTTCTTATTTCCAGAAATTTTTTAATTGAATTTAACTTCATAAAAGAGGCAATAAGAAATCACGTGGAAGGTGCAAATCTGTGAGTTTAATAAAAATTAGAATAATGAAAACACCAAGTACAGAGGAAAAAACCCCACATGGAGATACAACAGAAATCCGATTATCCGAATTAATTGGGGGGGGGGGGGGGTAGGTAGATTCGGATAATCGACATATCGGATAATTGTATATAACTCAGGAATGAAGCAAAACTGTGTACATACATACAATCATACATTTAAATGAACGGAATGTTAATGATAGAAGTACAGTAGTATGTAAGCAACTATGTATTGCAAATAAACTACATAGTAACGGAACGCGCGCACTGCCCCGGGACCTCTCTACCGCGTCCGCTAACGCTCTAGCTCTAACATTGTTTCATTCAAATTCGATTCGCATAATTGGGAATTAGGTTAATTAGGATTCGGACAATTGAATTTCTACTGTATCTTGAAATCATCATCAGGTAGCATATCCTGAACAGGATGTTACATTCATCACAGCCTTTCGATACTTATATCGATCTTAAGCCAGTCTTTCTTCTTCTGTTACTGTCACGTCCAGGTGGGCTCTGATGTCTTGCATCCATATTCTTCTTGGGGTGCCTCATGTTCGTCTCCCTGGCATCATCCTATCCACTATGGTCTTCTCCAGGCTGTCATGGTGTTTGATATGGCCAAACTATTGTAGTATTCTGGAAAGAGTCATGCTGTGTAGTTAGTTATCTTCTATATTAATTTCTCTCATAATGGCTACATTGGTGATATTTTTGGTTCATGGTAATCTGAGAATTTTTCTGTAATATTTTATTTCAAATGCTGCTTTTTTATTTTTCACGTTGTTTGTGATTGTCCAGGATTCATAGTCATATATTGCCACTGAGAATATGCAATCGCTTAGCAATGTTAGTTTTGTTGTTTTGCAACTCAGCCAGATATTTTCATCTATATCATCTTCTTTGAACCAATAGTGAACCTCCTTGTGACTTCTTCATAGCAATCACCGGTGCTGTTGGTAAGAGAACCAAGGTATTAAAACTGTTGATTCTTTCTAATTCACTGTTGTTGATACTGATTGAGATCTTGCTAGTGGTTTTATCGATTGTCATAATCTTGGTCTTGTTTCTATTCAGAAATAGGTTTTATTTTCACTATGTTCTTTAATGGAGTTTAGGAGGTGTTCGAAACCTACTTGACTGTGTGCCTATAATGTTGTATTATCAGCATATATTAGTTCTGGTATCTCGTGACCTCTGATGTTGAATGGGTCGAAGTTGGTCATCTCTTACATTCCTTATTATGTTCTCTGCTTATATGTTGAAAAGATATGATGACAAGTCACATCCTTGTCTGACTCCTTTTTCCAACCTGAACTATTCAAAATGTTTCACTATTTACTCTCACGGCTGTTTGCTGGTCTTAATACAATGTTTTTATGAGGCGGATTAAGTGTAGCGGAAAAAAGCCATTTCCTTCATGATATTCCAAAGTTGTTGATGTTGTACACAATCGAATGCTTTGGCGTAGTCAATAAAGTATGTGTAGATGTCGACATTTAACTATCTACATTTCTCTATGGTTTTTCCCATATTGAAAATATACTTTCTGGTACCTCTGCCCTGTCTGTAACCTGTATGGTCTTCATTTAACTCTTCTTCCAGCTTATGGTGTAGTCTTTTCATGATGATACGAAGTAGTATTTTGCTGGCGTGACTGATCAGTGCAATGGTTCATAGGTGCATAGTGTTAGATTTTCCTTTTTCGGTAGTGGTATGTGATCTGATCGTGTCAATTTATTGGGACAATCTCCACTTTTCCAGATCTTGGTACAGAGTTTGTGATAGATAGTAATGGTAGCTTCTCCTCCTGACTGGATAATATCAGAAGCTTATCTTGAAATAAGTACATTAATTCACTAAAGGGGGTTAGTGACTGCGGCCAGGTCAATAGCGAGGCAGCAGGAAACTGTCAAGCAACATTGGAATTGAATTTTTGTGAAAGGGGAGACATTATACAAAACGAAATTCTCTTAAACTAGTTACCACGTAAGATTGACCCATAAGTGATATAGTGTACTGACATCAATCTTTCAGCGGATTGTGTAAAATTACTAATGCATTAGATACTAGCGCCAAATTCCGATGTGTCATACAAATGACCAAGATTTTTAAAAAAACCACATAACGTATCTTTTTTTTCCTAGACTACTGATGACAATTATGTAGACACATTGCCATGTCGAGCAGTAGTACCAGAACAAATGTGTTTTTCTTAAGTTTTTCTTTTTTTTTTTAAACGGCACTTCCTGATCAGATTAGAAGGGGAATATGTGATAACAACAGCAAAAGTGAAGAGCTCAAGAAGCAGGAGAATAACACGAGAGACGAAACTGGACAACCTGTGATTATGTGATACAGAAATAATGGTATAGAAATTGATCGAGATAGAAATCTGTTTACCAAAGCCGTAGATAAGAGGGGAGGCGGGGGATAATTGTTAAATAATTGAGATATTTGTTAAAACTATTTTTAGGAAATAAGAACATACCTATCAGTATTTATAATGTATCCAAAAGCGGGTATAATTCCTTCCGTAACGATTTTCCAACAAAACAAAAAAAAAACTAAAACAATAACAGATCACGAGAAATCTGATGAAAAAACGAAGGAATTTTGCACGAAAATTAGCGAATGATTTTTTTTTATTTTTAAAAAACATACCCTTCCCCATAACCATCTACTCCACTACTGAAGATATTTATCTAACTACAGCCCTGATGTTAACAGAATCATGTAACAGAAACGCCACAGTGAATGCCATTGAGGCTGTTAAAAGATGTGTAAATAGGCGAACACTTACCTATAGCACAGGTTGATGAGTTTTACGAGGACACATAGTCTATTTATTATATGGCATTCATATAAAAAAAAAAAAATTACAAAAAACAGGACACAAGACATTTTCAACATTTCAAGATCCTTTTAAAGGAAATACAAAACAAATAGTGAGTAAACATTAAAAACATTGAAAAAGTAAAAATAGTGTCACTATCTCAAAAGCATTAGACGTCAGACATTGAACAGCGGAGACGTCCAAGGTTTCTATGCTGATACTTTCACAGTGGCAATTCACATTTATGTTTCTGGTACACTACATAACTATGCCGTCTTCAGCTAAAATATAGCTCAATTATGTTGCCGTCACTATCTCGATAAAGACATCTTGCTCGAAACGTTGAATGATTCTATTTTGTATGTGCTCTACGTAATGCTGTTTTAATACAATATATATTTTAACAATATCATTAATCAATCGTATACAATTGTGTATAAAATTTCAGCTATCCGTGTAAATCACAAAGTATATCTTCAAACTCAATATCAATCATTACGTATTTGTTCACCATTTTCTTTTCTTTTTTTCTAGTCAACCCATTCTCTTCTTACTCCTTTCTTTCACCCTTCCATTTTTCCCATTGTCCTCCTAAATGAATTCTCAAATGTAGTGATCCGTTGATGTCCGTGCAGACGGGAAGCTCATAATCTCTGGGAGCTATTGGCGGGTTAAGTTATGCCTGCTGTTGTTATCTGGCGTTGACACCACTGGAAAATGAATCTGAAGGCAGATAAAAGCACTAGGGAGATGTTTATGGGAAGAAAATTAGAAAATGTGCTAGTGAGGCTGAAACATAAACGGAAATATGGGAAGGACGAACGCTTGTTGTTATATTGTTATACAGAGAAATAACCGTGCATGTCTTATTATCATCATTATTATCATCAGCTTCATCATTACCAACATCATCCCGCTCATCACCAGCATCATTAACGTTATTTCAATCATAATCACTGCTATAACTAATCAGTGCTTAACTGTAAATTACGACGAATGTCGTACATTCTGTCTATTGTCTATCCCCAGGTGAATGATTGTTGATCGCATTCACACTTGCCGTTAAGCGTAGGGGTGGTATCTTAAGCTGTCGTTTCAAGATGTGTCGCCGAGGTTGCATTTAGTCCATGTTTGTTCAAGGTTATCTTAATGTTTTCTATCCACCGTTTTCTTGGTCTGCCTGTGGCTTTAAGCCCGGATATTCTTGTGTTATATGCTCTTATTTGTATTCGGTTTGGCTTCATTCTCATAAGGTGACCGAACCATTTTACTTGCTGTCTCTCAATATGTCCGATACATGATATTATACCGACTATTTTCCTAATTTCTTCATTTCTTATTTTATCTAGTTTGGTAACCATTGCAGCTTTCCTCAGACACTTCATTTCACATGTGACGATTTTTCTTTGCTGCGAAGCTGTTAAAGACCATTTTTGACATTGGTAGCACAGTGTTGGTATAAAAATTGTAGATATTATTTTTTTTGTAATTTCCATCTTGATCTTTGGATGAAGAATTAATGGTGAAAGTTGGTAAGTCACTGTGTTTGCTTTCTGGCACCTTGTTTCAATTTCTCTGTCTAGTATCTATTCTTCAGACTACTTTCTGCGGACCGAAAAGTGTTTGAGAACGAACCAAAAGTAAGAAGTATTTCGCTACTTCTACGTAGACAATGTGAAGAAAGAATTATTAAAGGAAATAAAGATCAAGCAATTATCATATTTTGAACAAATTAAAAGTCATGATACCTAATTGAAGACCTTACCTGAGGGTGAAATGAAAGTAAACAAATTACAAACAAGTTAATTATGAGAATTATAAAATGATACATATATCCTATATTAATGTGTGGCTCAGAAATATGGACACAAAACAAACAATTAGAAGACATAATTGATGCCTTTGAGATGTGGGTATATAGAAGAATAGGGAGAACATCATGAAAAGAGAAGAAAATAAGGAACTCCTAAAAACACTTAATATGAAGAAAAAATTACTAAGACAAATAAAGATCAGGCAAATAAAATATTTTGGACAAATTAAAAGACATGACACCCTATTGAAGACCTTACTTGAGGGTAAAGTCAAAGGGAAGCGAGCAAGAGGTAGGCAGAGATACAAATTAGAGAATAAAATTACAAGATGGACAGGTAGAGAATAACATTACAAGATGGACAGGTTAATGTCTAGCAGAGTGCACCATCAAAACAAGAGACAGGTTATGGTGGAGGTCTGTTGCATCCAACCTTCGTTGCGAAGAGAGTACTTGATGATGATGACGTAGGTTTCTTGTGATGTTGATGTGCACCTTTTTATTTGCATAAACATTTTTAGAACTGTATACATTTGTAGAGCTGTATCCACATTTGTAGAACTGTATTCACATGTGTAGTAATGTATCCACAATTGTAGTACTGTATCTACATTTGTAGTACTGTATTCACATTTGTATTACTGTAACCACATTTTTAAAACTGTATCAACATTTGACATTTTCTTCATGTACTTCTAACTAGTTTGTATACAAATGTACTTTAATTGCATCTCTCCGTAAGACTCCGACTTAGTCATTCTCGCCGAACTGGCAACAGATCAATCTTATCTTTCTGTAGATTATTATGGTAGACTAGAAACATCGTTCAGAAATAAAGAGTTAATTTATTTTCCCATTATACTTTTTGTTTCCATTTTTACATCACATTTTTATTTCATATATCTGTTTGCTAAACAATTTTTTGCCTTTCACCGTCAGGGGTAGAAAGTTCACTGTACCTGTGTAGGATAGCTTGCTGTGGTATGCTGTCTGATGGTAATCTGTTGATGTGTACAAACTATTTTATTTGTTGTCTCTTAATATGTTCCAAGATTGGTGTTCGGTCGGTTATTTATCTAATGTCCCCATTTCTCACTGTCTCTTAGCGATATTCTTAGGATTCTACGCAAGCATACCATTTTAGCTGTCACAGGGTTACGTTTTTCTTCTGCTGTCGCTGTCCATGTTTGGCATTGGTAGCAAAGCGTTGGCAGAAACAACACTGGAATCAAAGCTCTATGGGACAGTGTATGAACTACAAAAGACAGTGAGTTTTATTCAGGAGACAGAATTACAAATATAGACATGTTTCAAGTGAACGAAAGAAGAAGAAGAACAACAAAAAAGAAAATCAGATACCAATATGGAGCTAAACGTAGAACTCCCATTACATGACACAGGGACCAAAAGTGAGAAAACCTCGTAATCCCTTGACGTACTATCAGCATCATCTGAAAATTCATTATCAGCCTATTTTCATTATCATTTTTATTATTATCATAATCACAAGCTATCGTCATCGTTATCATTATCATCATGACCATCATCCTCATAATCAACATCATCATCATCTCCATCACCATTTTCCCAATCATGATTATCCTAATGATTTTTGTTTACCGCACTAACATCATGAGTTAACAAACAGAAGAACGATTAAAAACTTTTCAGTTAACTATGGTCAAAGAACTAAACTTTACCAATCTGGCCATCTGTATTCTACTCAAAGTAATTTCCGAGCTTACAAGAGAAAACAAACACGGCAAGGAACTGGCAACATGACAATGAAACAGAAGAAACACTCTCAAAGATGACATTTTAAAGGGATAATTTTTTTTTTCATTCGCAGATTACACAAAGTAATCAGCTTCTAGGAGGTTCTGAAAAGTAACGGGAAAAAGAGGATTAACGTTTCAGCTAATTAGATTTGTCGTTGCGTTAGGGACGTTCCAAGACACAGCTGCCACCTTCACGTTTTCGCTCTTCTGTTCATTTAGTCATCCATAGATTCGCATGTATTTTAATTCAGTCATCTTGTAGAATCACTTGTCTGTTCATTCAGTCATCTTACTTCTTCGTTTGTTGTTTATTCCGTCATCTTTCACCTGATGATATTATTAATTCATTCCTCCTTTATTATCACCTGTCTATCCTTTCAGTGGAGTCCGACTTTGTGGCGGCGTGGTACAGAGAGCTCCTGTGACGGTCAAGGTACCAGGTTCGAATCCCACCGCAGATAATTGTGCATCAGGACGATTCAGAAAACAATGGCAAATTACTGAACGTATTTATATTGCATAGAAAACCACTACAGCCAAGAACTACTGGGTTGATGGTTACTTTCTGAATAGGATATACTATCAATATTTTTATTAATTCAGTCACACTACATTGTGATATATGTATCTATTCAGTCATATTACATTGTGATATATGTATCTATTCAGTCATATTACATTGTGATATATGTATCTATTCAGTCATATTACATTGTGACATATGTATCTATGCAGTCATATTACATTGTGACATATGTATCTATTCAGTCATATTACATTGTGACATATGTATCTATTCAGTCATATTACATTGTGATATATGTATCTATTCAGCCATAATACGGTCTCACATTATCTTTTCCTTCAGCAATCTTGAAGCATCATCATAAATTCATGCAATCATCTTACAGAGTCACATATATGTACATTCAATCATCTTACAGAGCTATATATATGTACATGGAATCATCTTACAGAGTTATATATGTACATGCAATCATCTTATAGAGCTATATATATGTACGTGCAATCATCTTACAGAGTCACATATATGTACATGCAGTCATCTTACGGAGCCAAATGCTGTTCGTATGAGTTTATATAATGACATAACCACTGTCTGTAAACAAATGCTATCTTACTGGAAAGTTCTGCTCCAAATACACTGATACAGTTCAAACATAGAACAATCTGCCATGATCATCTTCAACTAATTCTCAGCATTAAAAAGTGCTCATTGTAACAGATGCACTATCTGTTTTACAGGGTCCCACTGTTGGTCAAATGTGGCGCATGGGAAATATACCAAACATCACAGCGAGTGGAAAGAAAATAATTGTACTTCCGTAGATAAAATCTACGGAATTTTTAATTTTTCCTTTTTTTTTGTTCAGCTAATACCCCTTTATATCTTATACACCTTTTACAAACATTGAACATCCGTACGTAGTATGTACTGCGAATACGGACTTTCTATGTTTGTGTTCCTGAGGATACTTCAGTACGTGTTGTTGTTGTAATAGTCCTTGTCTCGATTGGTCTGTTCTCAGTGACTTGAGTACACAGTTTGAATGCCTTGACAAAATCGCATCTTTTTGGGGGGATGCGGTTAGTCAAGTACGGAAAAAAACCGTTTACTCGAGTTGCAAGGCAATTCGGTGCCGCTAGAACTGACGTGTTCAATGATCAATTCCCGTTAGTCTCATTTACTCCATGAACGTTTTATATTGCCTAGAAAATCATTACATCTAAACATGCTGGATTGACGGCTAAGTCCTCAATATATGCTCCAAATTTAGGTACAATTACACGGTGGTTTGCCTGGAGATGAAAGGACTGATGAGATATCGAAAAAAGGAAGGGAAAATATACAGCAAGGTAAGGGTATCTAATATCAGGAAAAGAAAGAGAGCTATAAAAAGCATCCGAATCGAAAATAATGCAAAGAAAGATGTCTATCACTATCAAGAGACTGACAGAGTCATATACTATTCATGAAGACAGGACACAACATATTGATTGCGCACATGCATAGGGTGTAACTGTCTGTCACACCACTGTGTACTTGTGGAACACATAAACAAACCTCTGAATATATCATGCAGAAATGTATCCAATATGGACAACTATGAAAGACATACTGAGGGAATGGCTTAAAATTGCCACTTAAGATTGATGGAACCATAAACGTTTCCAGGCGACGGTATAGTTCACTCAGAGGACTTGTAGTGTGCCTAATGACTGAATGAATATGTAGACATCTAATGAATACATGATAGAAAATGAGTCATTTTACGACTTCATATGTGTTCTCAATCAATCATCATCATATAGCTTGATATGTTCTTCATGCAATCATCCCGCATTATTCAATCATTATGCGGTATTACTTATATGTCAATTACTGTCTACATCTTCAAGTTGTGTTTCTGAAGTCAGCTGTAGTCTTCTACTGTTCATACATTCAGTCTGTTTTGGCTTCTGTTGTGTGTTTCTTCTCCCTTCAGTCAATTCAAATTTTGTACTGTTTTTTCCTTCAGTCAATTCACATTCTGTACTGTTTTTTCCTTCAGTCAATTCACATTCTGTACTGTTTTTTCCTTCAGTCAATTCACATTTTGTACTGCTTTTTGCTTCAGTCAATTCACATTTTATACTGTTTTTTCCTTCAGTCAATTCACATTTTGTACTGTTTTTTCCTTATCAATTCACATTTTGTACTGTATATTATTTAGTCAATTCACATTTTTTACTGTTTGTTCCTGTTATCATTTCACATTTTGTACTGTTTGTTCCTTCAGTCAATTCACATGTTATACTGCTTGTTCAATTAGTGTGCACCTTGTACAGTTTCAAATCCCCTCTCCCGTGCTTAGTCATGTCACAAACTTGTGACCCTTCCTCCCTAAAAATGTTTTTAAAGAAAAAGTACAAAGAAATGCGTATTTTTTTAAAAAATATTTTTTTTTAGTTAACGGTTTTCATCATTATTAAGTGCCGTCTCCGCAACGAAAGTTGGCTGCAACGGATCTCCAACATCCTGTCTCTTGTCTTGGTGGTGCACTCTGCTAGACTGTAACCTGTCCATCGTGTGATGTTACTCTCCCACGTGCATCTCTGCCTACCTCTTTCTCGCCTCCCTTTGACTTTGCCCTCAAGTAAGGTCTTCAATAATGTGTCATGTCTTTTAATGTGTCAAAAATATTTTATTTACCTGATCTTTATTTTTCTTAGTAGTTCTTTCTTGATATTAAGTGTCTTTAGCACCTCTTTATTTGTTTTTTCTCTTTCCATGATGTTCTCTCTATTCTTCTATCTACCCACATCTCAAAGGCACTAATTCTGTCTTTTAATTGCTTATTTAGTGTCCATGTTTCTGAGCCATACATTAATACAGAGTACATAACGCATTTTAGATATAGCATAAAGGTTTTACATGTGTATGAAAACATTGTTGACGTCAAGGTTTGTTCAATCCTCCGGTCCCTCTTGCCAATACTGTCAACATTTCTTAGTAACCCCCCCACCCAATAATTGTTGACATAATTTATGGTCAGCCCCTAATAAATGTGTGCTATGTACATGCATATTCATACATCGTCTATGGGAACGAATAAGGAAGGCGTACCACTGTTGCCTAATGACATCGTCTGTAGTGATACAGAACTTGATCATGCATTTGCAGTGATACTGATAGTTTTTATCATCACACCGGGATTCAGTAGAGCTAGACAAATATTGAACAAGATTAAATGTATTTAGTCAGAGTGATACGGGAACAATATGAACGCATATAACTTTAAAGTTAATATAGAAGATCAGAATCTCTATTCGTATCTTATTCTTCTCTCGGAGAACGGATATCGTTGTGCTATAGTTAACAGTTTGACTGAGATAAGCGCGCCTTTCTGCCTGCCGCGTCCTACTTCAGCATAGCTTCTTGATCACTTTGATTCTTTATCTTCTTCTTCTTTTGCGTTCGTTCTCAAACTCCTGCAGATTAGCATGATGTAGTCCGGAGAACGGAATGCGTTGTGTCATAGTTTACAGCATTGCTACGATATCTGCGCCTTTCGATCTGACACATCCGACTTCAGCATGGCTTTGGGTCACTGACCTTATATGGGGTGGGACAGCCAACTCCATCCCATAACCTCCTTAGTCGCCTTTTACGACATGCGTAGAAGGTATACAGTGTTGCTACTCTTTGCTCTCCTTTCGGGCCCTGCCAACACGCGGGCGTGATTCTTTATGTTATTAGACAACTTCACCGTCAAAACTCCTTAGTCATAACTATGTCAATGCATACGACATGGGAAAAAGACCTCACAATATAAATAAACACTCAGGAAATAAAAATTAAAAAGACAATTAATTATACGGAGAACAACAGATTCAGGCAAAGCAAAATCTGTTTAAATTAGCCTAAGCTCAATGCCCAATACGGCTTTCATAAATATTTTCTAGCATTACGTTGCTATGGAAACAGTTTCATAAAATTATAGGTCGACTTTACCGCACTCTTCCATAAATTATGTAACAACACCGGGAAAATGTCTTTGTGCCTTGGCAACATCGTAACGATGCTATGTTCCCGCAGGTAACAATGATTCTACGCACAGGCCAGGAGTACGCTGACGCAAATAATGAATAATAGAATTGTGTTACACATTGTGTTTAGAGAAATGAAAATAAAACTGGAACTGTTTAACTGTTGCAGGTAGAGTGGAAAATAAGTTTATCTAATTAAGAAGCAGGGACGAACAATCCATGAGATGTTTTAGCAAGTCTTTGTACGGAACAAAATCAATAGTTTAGTAAAGAGCTAACCAACAGAAGCAAAAACTGAAAAAAAGCTGGATAATATCAACATTAATATAAACAATTCTTACAGCTGACGGGAATTGAACACATTAATATAAGTGTGTTCGTTCACTTTCGATATTATCAAATTTTGATAAAATCTAGGCTTTTGTAGAATCAAGCTCTTTAATTCTAGATATTTGCTGCTGGTGCTTCTAAATCAGGACCGTATTTGATAAAGGGAGGGTTGAGGGAGGGTCTTTGACAAATTTGATGATTTATTTCAGGAAAACCCGTAATGGTGTAAGAAAGGAAGCCTCATGTAAATTTGTTTCTTAGAACTAATGTCATGTTTTACTATTTTTAAAAGAAGTTAGAGTTTGTTCTCTCCAGCCTCCTCCACTATCTACCGCAGAGAAGTCGCTACATGGGAACCTTCAGAGAGCCGTATATTGTCAAAGTCGACAAGCGTTAAAGAACACTGTAATAATGAAATTGTTCATAAACGATTGATATTACTTGCTACTTTTTATGTATACTAATTAAAAACGAGAAATTTTGTTGATTTTAATTCAAACCTGGTTTTAACAAGGAATATTAAAACCAGGGACCAAGTTTCTGTTGAAAACAGTATTAAAGTTAAAGTAATATAATACATTTCAGGAATAGGAAACATTTGCTTATAAACTCAGTGAAACTTGAATACTCACTTTACTTATTGAATGTGGTGTCAAACTGGATAGAGTGTTATAGTTGTTGTCATGTGTTTGCTTTCATGTTTGGAATTAACAATAATCCTTTCAATACTTTTTTGAGCGACAACTGTTTGGTGGATTGCTTTCGTACATTGTACTGTTGTTTGCTTAATTCTGTCTTCAAGCACGACATAAGACGTTCTAGATATAAAGTGCATTTAGTGGGTTAGCTACGAAGTGAGTGTTGCGAAGTGAGTCAGTTGTGAAGCGAGTCAGCTGCGAAATGAATCAGCTGTAAAGTGAGTCAGCTGCGAAGTGAGTCATATGTGAAATGAAATAGCTTTGATGTGAGTCTGCTAAGATAAAAATCACTTGTCACTATGATACACATATACTAGCTATTGAATGTTGCCGATAAACTTATAATTGATAATCCTATTTCTGTACTCATTGTTTGCGCACTTTCCAAATCACCGAACCATGTGCTGAGTAATGTCTCCCTCACCACTGGCTTCTTTGAAAATTCATCTCTTTAATCTTTACTCTCTCTCTTTCTCTCTCTCTCTCTCTCTCTCTAAAGGAATTAATCACATAATTTGATCAGTTATGTCCATTTGAGAATCAATTTGCAACTTTACGATTACCAGCTAGTAACTACAATTTATATCGTATAACGTATAACATGTCCGAATCGAATTGGTGCTACATTAGATGTATCAACGTATAGAGTTATCAAACGATTTTTATCTTCATCGAAATAGACGGGTATAAAATAATCGTGACTTATCTATTCTATGGCGTAGTCTGTTACACAACTATTCTGTGGAGTAGCCTGTCATCCATCTATTCTGTGGAGTGTCTTCTTCTTCTTCTTCATCGTTCTTCAGTCAGATATCCGGTTACAGCACCAATAGCTTCAATGAATTGTGTGATTCGCTTCAGGTCATCCATGGAACCCCTCAAGTCTGGAAGCAGTGCCGTCTCAGTAGGCCATATTTTCTCCCTCTCTTCTTGGTAGAGTTGACAGGCATGAAGAATGTGTTCTGCAGTCTCTGGGCTCAGTCCACAGTTGCACAGGTCTGTCTCACCTATCTTCAGCTTTCGGAACATGTGACTTCTCAGTCTGTTGTGACCAGTTCGTAGTCGAAAATGATGGTTTGTTCCTTGCGTGACATTTGGTGGTAGGGGTCATAAGGTTCTGCAGTTGGGTGCATTTGCTTCCACTTTTTCTTATATTCTGCTTTTAGCATGGTCTTACTTTCATAGTACGTATTATCATTTTCTATTTGTTCCAGTGATCCCCCTTTCCTTGCCAGGAGATCATCTTTTTCATTTCCAGGTATGCCACAGTGACCTGGGATCCACTGCAGTACTGTTTCTTTGGTGGTACTGCTGAGATTTAGTAAGCAGACCGTAAGTTCATTCATGCTCGTGTTCTTTGTATCTTTCAATGCCTGCAATACTGATTTTGCATCCGTTAGAAATACTACATGTCTGTTGTGACTCGGCAAGCAATTCATGAGCATTTTGGCTGCCTCTTGTGGAGTGTCTGTCATCCATCTATTCTGTGGAGTAGTCTATCATCCATCTATTCTGTGGAGTAGTTTGTCATCCATCTATTCTGTGGAGTAGCCTGTCATCCATCTATTTTGTGGAGTGTCTGTCATTCATATATTCTGTGGAGGAGTATGTCATCCATCTATTCTGTGGAGTAATCTCTCACACAACTATTATGTGGTGTAGGCTTGGATGATAGCCTACCTAGGATGAGAACCATTACTACAATGGAGTAGTCTGTAAGTATTGTTCCGATCCAACTATAATATCAATGCCAGCAGCGTATCAAAATTGCAGATACTTTGACCTCCAATTAATAACATTAAAAGTGTAAAATACATATTTATCTTAATATTGCTTATTTATCTTTTAAATAGTTACTTCCCTTTCTAATTTCTTTCGTCTTAGAATACAGAAAAGTTTAATTAACGGCGTGCACATAACGACTGCTTGTTCCACATGGGCGTATCTGCAGAAAAGATTGTGGGGAACTCACAACGACCTAAAACAACCGCTCTATACCTGATCATTATCAGACTGGATATTTAATAATTGTTGACAGAAGAAGAGGAAGAAGAAAATCATGTAATTATTTGTAAAAACTTCCTCTTCAGCCTGTAACCTATTAGAAAACATAAAAATACATTTATACAGGGTTACAACGGAAATACTTTCGGTTGTCAAACAATTCAAGAAAAACATCAAACGAAAATACCACATAAATTTCAATATTTTTCACATTCTAATTACATGAAAAGCTCGATTTGCAGATCATGTTCACAGTAACTTCCACATCGACTACTTTTTAGAAATCATTATTTTGTCTAGAACTCTCCGGTCGTGTGGCATATTTGCACTGGGCTTCTATTTAAGGATGAAAACAGTATGGCCAGTGTCTTCTTCCAAGGCACGTCGAATGTGGCGACTAAGGAAAGCTGGGGAAAAGGGTGACAACCAGTCACTTGTGGAAAAAAATCACTGTCACCACTTGTCTTCTGTCAAATTATCCAAATGGATGAGGAAGAGATGCGGGCCAGAGGACAATTATCCATTTTTGTCAGACGTTTAGGTAACGGGGAATGCTAGATGTACCATCAATGAGGTTCAATCAACAAATCTGATGAAAGTATCATGAGATAGTTGACTCAGAAGTATGACGTGCTCCTGGCAGGGCGTGGTAGTCCTTAGCGAGTTTTTTATAATAAGGTCTACAAAAATATAATGAAAACAAAGGAAATGAACATGAACAAATGACCTTTTGTTTTGAAAGTTACCCCTCCCATTTTACTAAAAACGTATCTACGGCTGTGATTATAAGATTCCTAGTACGAGTCACTAAAGAAAACCAGGGTGATTAGAAACCCTGTTTCGAAGCTCCCCTGCGAAATTTGTCGTTTTCAGATCGTACTTTAATTTAATTTTAACCGCGGTAATTACCAAGAAAAGACTGTGTGCTAAATGTACTAATTTCTTACAAAAGCTGATTTGCGGCAGTTATATTGTATTGTTATAATGAAATTATAAATTGAAAGCGTCTTTGAGAATTCATTTTATAAACAGAAAAGAGAGACCAATGAAGGAAAGTTAATGTTGGAACTCAAACTGAATTTGGAATCTCAAAATGTTTGAAATTTACCTTAAAACAGTATGGCAACACTGTATCTGTACATGTTACATAATGCGTTTGATATTTCTGTGCTTGAGGTTACCCCAATGAAAAATTCAGTAAGTGAAATACGCGTGACAGGTTTCCATGACAACTTCCTCCCAGAGTGCATCAGCGTTTGAGTATTGGTTACACAGATATGAAGTCTATATGAAAGCTACATCTAGATGGGATGTAACAAGATCGATAGCTCACCATTAGTGGATGCGTGTGTAGTATATTCATATACCACGGTAAATAAGGCTCGTGCTCATGAACGTACGATCTGGCTGTTGTGTTGCAAGAATTATAGATACGCACAAAGCTAAGTTCAACTTACAATTTAGTAATGTTTCACTTTTCTCTCTTGATTGCTATATACTGTCCATGTTTCACCTGCATACAACAGTATTGGAAGTACCATAAGAGCAATTTTGATATAGCTAACATGGAAATAATCCGTATAAGAATAAGACGAAAAATTAAATAAGTCATATAATGCACGGTAGGGAGAGGAAGATCGTATTCCATCGATACCCTTCAATAAAAGATCATCTGAAAAGAGAAACAGGGTAAGACCCAGAAGAAGATGCATAGAAGACATCAGAGAACTACCAGAAAACCAAGGCTGCACTATGGCAGTAGCATTAAAAACAGCGAAAGAAAGAAGACTTCGGATCCCCATGACGCCTAGCGGCACACATGGATAAGACAAGGCAAGACAATGGGGAGGGGGCACGGAAGAAACATTGTTCCTAGAAAGAAGCCACAGGCCAAAATAAATTATAAACCACTGCCATAGAAACTCGATGAAAGTCAAACCTGACATCTCCAACATGTGCAGTGCATCCGTTGACTAAAAGAAATATTTCTGATGTAGAATGACTGCGTGTTACTCTGACATATAATGCACAACGAATGATGACATAGTGACTTGTCGTTGGAGGTGAGTCAGTACATGAATGTTTTGTCAGCTTCTCATTTTGTAGAATCTAAAAGATAGATTTGGTATCATATCCTATTAAGAACATAGCCATCAACCCATAATTATTTGCCTGTAGTTATTTTATTTGCAATATTTAAGTACAGTAGTCTGCCATTGTTTTCTATATACGGCTCGGATACACAACTACCTACCGCGGGGTTTTAAACCAAGTACATTGACTTCACAGACGAGATTTGTATCACATCACCACAATAAACCATTATTTTTTTGGATGGAGTTATACATTAGGCAATATTTACGTCCAGTAGGTTGTCATTACTTTGTAAAAGGTTTGGATGTCAGAATGCCTGCAGCTGAAATCTAATCAGGTAATTTGACTGCCCAAGACGTCTACACTACTTTTCAACCACAAAGTGATCCAAATTAGCATGCTGTAATAGTATTATATGATGAAAGACGCAGATATCGCTCGCACCTTATCTTTAAACCACGGCACGGCGTGTTTCTTTTTCCAGACTAAATTTAACAACGTCCTTCCCCAGAATAATCCTACGCGCAGATTTCAAATAGCTTCACTATCTTTGCAGATACAATTTGTCATTAGCCACCTGCAAGACAAGGACAGTAAATGTAGATGGAGACAGTAAATATAGATGGAGACAGTAAATGTAGATGGAGACAGTAAATGTAGATGGAAACAGTAAATGTAGATGGAGACAGTAAATGTAGATGGAAACAGTAAATGTAGATGGAAACTGTAAATGTAGATGGAAACAGTAAATGTAGATGGAAACAGTAAATGTAGATGGAAACAGTAAATGTAGATGGAGACAGTAAATGTAGATGGAGACATCAAATGTTATGCTGTGAGCGTTGTTGAGAAGAATGAGCCACTACTTTCTTATTGAGCACTTAATCTTGCCATATTATATATGTATATAAAGTATTCACTGCTTGTTTGTACTTTATTTTACTGAATTCCTCCTCCCTAAAGACCTAAAGACACTAGAACCACTGTCTCAAATCCACGAGGCCCCAGAATCAAATCACTTTAGGGCTTATTTATTTTTGTCTCTCGGAGGTACATTACATTTTTACAGCCATGCACGTGTTTTTACTGCTATGTAAAAGTTACTGTTATTTCCATTACCTATTAAAAGCGTTTATGTACTTCTTTAACAGGAAAACAGTAACAAATGTTTTCCCATTTTCTCATGTACAATAATACCTTCCTTCCATATTTGAAAAAGCATTATCTTGTGCTGCCGGGAAATTCAATAGATGGATACTTTTTTTTACATCCTTCCAATGATAACGCCCATTCAACAAAGTAATAATAGCACAGCTCGGATATTTGTTTTGTCAATTTACAATATGTTATTTTCTCAAAGATGAAAGGCAAAGTTAAAATAAAATCCCCATTGATTTTTAACAATATGTAATTTTCAAAACGTTATCTCCCCATATTGTTTGGTAACTATGGATACGATATGGCTGCCGTAATGTTCTGTTTATCCTGACGACATAGTAACCTATTTCTGAAGTGAAGAGTCGATTCTAGAAAATAAAAAAGGAAACGTTTTTGTGTCGTACTCGACATATAATCTTCGTTGAGAAACGTAAATTATTGGTCAATACTGTGATAGTGAATCATCCTGAAATTATCCTGAATATTTCCGTGAACATCCCTAATCCCATCTTGCTACTGATGTAATGTCTGTGAGTTCTATGAGACAGATCAGAAAATAATCGTCGATGATAAAGGTAAAACATGGGGAAAATATAAAATACTTGGATATAAATACATTACTTTAACGTCAACAACTTGTGGAAAATATTTGACCACAACCCACCCTTTCCAAGCAACAACTGCCTTAAATTCATGGACCCATCTACTTAATTATGTCCAAGAAAGTTGACCTACTCCCCCCCACCCTCCAATCTTCTTAAAGTTTCCTTTAGTAGAAATGTGAAAAAATTTGTTTCGTTTCACAGTTTTAGAAAATAAGTTCTAAATTCACACAATGTAATTGGTGTACGAAAAACAGTACTGTTGAAGTCAATCTTCTCACCTCCCTCCCTCTTGTCAACAACATTTTAGATCCCCTCCCCTCCTTTAATTGTTAATTTATGAACTTAACCAACATATTACGAAAAATGCGCTCATTATGCTACAGTAAAATATCAATATCAAGTGACATATTCTTTCCAGAACGCTGTCTTCGTCGTGGATACTCTGAACGCCTCTCTGTCCCGGGCAAGCATGCCTGCGATGGCAAGATACATGTGCATACATTCTTCGGTGTCGCTGGTCCATCGTCGTCTTGGTCTTCCTCTTCTTCTCTTGTCTGACACTCTGCCCTCTAAAATCAACGTTTCGATACCATCATGTAGCTTTAAGTTTCCAAAATACTGTAGCTTTCTTCTTATGATCGTTACAGTAACGTCAACAACTTGTGGAAATATTTGACCACAACCCCCTCCCCCCCTTTCCAAGCAACAATTGTCTTAAATTCATTGAACAATCACTTCTTATGCACAATTCGTAAGATGTAGTGTCGCATTAAGTGTCAATTAGTGTACAGTCACTTTATGGCAACCTGGTATTTCATAGATATAATAGAAAAGAAGCTTATAAGTTATGGAAATTTATTGATAAAAATATAGAAACCGATATACAAAAATGAGAGTATAGTATTTTTTATCATCCTGAAGAGACTTCGCTGTGAAAGAAATTATATTCGAAGCGAAATTTGAAGGCCAATAGTCAAGGGAAAGAACACAGTAAAAAGTATAGAGATATCAATAAGGGGGCATTTAGCAATTTGTCAGAATATGTTAGCATTTGTAGAAGGCAGAGAAAACATTGGAGATCAATTATAGTCAACCTTCAAAGCTGAAGTAGTAAGTGATCTAATTCTCTTTATTCTAACTGTTAAATGTTAACTTCAAGTCGCACATGTGTATCATGGAAAAATACGCACCTTTACACCGTCATAGAAATAGTAGCCACACAGAAACAAATACGCACGCTCACACCGTCAGAGGAATAATCATCATCATCATCAAGTGCCGTCTCCGCAACGAAGGTTGGCTGCAACGTATCTCCAACATCTCCTGTCTCTTGTCTTGGTGGTGCACTCTGCTAGACTGTAACCTATCCATCGTGTAATGTTACTCTCCCACTTGTATCTCTGCCTACCTCTTGCTCGCTTCCCTTTGACTTTACCCTCAAGTAAGGTCTTCAATAGGGTGTCGTGTCTTTTAATGTGTCCAAGGTATTTTATTTGCCTGATCTTTATTTCTCTTAGTAGTTCTTTCTTCATATTAAGTGTCTTTAGCACCTCTTTATTTGTTTTCTTCTCTTTCCATGATGTTCTCCCTATTCTTCTATATACCCACATCTCAAAGGCATCAATTTTGTCTTCTAATTGTCTATTTAGTGTCCATGTTTCTGAGCCATACATTAATATGGAATAGATGTAGCATTTAATAATTCTCATTTTTAACTTGTTTGTAATTTGTTTAGATATTAATAATTTCCTCATGTCATTGAAGGTGCTTTTAGCCATTCCTATTCTCCTTTTAACTTCTGTTTCACATCTGCCATCATTTGTGACTATGTGTTCAAGATATTGATACTGTTTTACTTGTTGTAGTTTCTCTCCCTGTATGTTTATGTTTACCTCCTGTTCTTCTGTGTCTTTGCTGATTATCATGGTTTTTGTTTTTTGAATGTTTATATCCAGTCCACAGAGGAATAATATGCGACACACAAACATACACGCATGCTTACACTGTCAGAGGAATAATATCCGACACACAAACATACACGCATGCTTACACTGTCAGAGATATGAACCATTCATAAACAAACACCCACGCTCACACGGTCAGAGATACAAGCACCCACACAGAGCCTCATGAACAGTCCTCATTGTTGACATAGTTACCAGTGACACTCTTTAGGCTAGATGAAAGATTAAGGGATAAATCTTCCAGTGTAGGGTAGCAACTCTACTTTCTCCACCCTACTTACTACTAATTTCTCCCTATACGTTTTTCTCACCTATCATGTTTCCACATTTTTGCTTCCTCCCTTACCTATCTGCTATTGTCCTCCTTATTTTAACCCTATTTGTCTGCATGTAAGATTTGTTTTATTGTGGTCGTTTGTTTGTCCTGATGAAGGCTTTATAGTCGAAACGTCGTCTGTCCCTGTATCTCGTTGTTAAGTTGTTTTATGTTTTATTGTGGTAACACACCTACCTATTTTGTATATCTTGATAGATGAAAGATTAGTTACCAATGACTGTATATACTGGGGTGCAAAGGGAACGCATTGCTCTAGGCGGACCCAGGGTTAGCAGATAACCAAGATCCCAAATGTACCTCCACGCGGTGCACCATGGAAACAGAAATACAGCAGCTCGAGCTGATTCTGGTCAAATCATTTGGGGATCGTGTCCTAGAATGTGGAGGTAGCAGATGGAAAGAGATTTGACTGCACAAGAGACAGACAATATCTCCGACACCACCAGCATCACCACATATAGCGACACTGTCGACATACAGTGAAGCTAGTCAGTCCAGTCCGAACATTGGAGAGGCGGCCAATGTAAAATGCACGTAAAGGTAGATGCATGGCGAGAGACAAATAGATTTCATACCGAGTACAATGAAACAATGAAAGGGCAGAACAGCGCTAGAGGGCAGCGCGAACTGCAAATAGGAAGTGAAAAGTCTCTAGGAAAGGGGAACTACAAGCTCCGTCAGCTCGAGACGAGCATCTAGTTACCTGAGTTCTTTACAGGCAGAGACCCAGACCCATTCATTGGCGTTTGGTAAAGCAAGAAGACCTAATCCAACTCTAATGTCGAGCCTTCCTAAACCGGAAATATGCTCGCGAAGAGAAAGGGTTCTGTACCCGATGGGCTTAGGCAAGAAAGGGACAGCGATGGTAGTCCTGGCCCAACTCTACTGTCAAGGTTTCCTATACCGGAAGTACACTTGCAGAGAGAAAGGGTTCCGTACCTGATGGGCTCAGGCACAAAAGGGACAACGATTTAGCCCTGGCCCAACTCTACTGTCAGGTTTTCCTACACCGGAAATACACTTGAAGAGATAAAGGGTTCAGTACCTGATGGGCTCAGGCGCTATTGGGACAAGGACGCTCAGCTCGAGAACGCCTTGCTCTCAAACGCGTGGTGTGAGACTCGAACTTGGACAAGGGGTACACGATGTCGGTGAATGACACCTCGGCTAAGAGGGCGAAAGAGCCAGGGTCCAACTCCTCTGCTGAGTTCTTCCCTTTAAGGAACCAGGCTCACGTATGAGAAACGGTTCAGTACCCAATAGGCACAGGCACAGCACGTCCAATTACACGAGGCAAGTTCATAGACAGTGGAACACCTCGTGCGAGTCAGACGAGAGCAAAAATCGTCTGGGCGAAGAGTCGCCACTACGCGTGCCTGGAGACAGATATAGAGGCTGTCACAGGCTAAGGGTAGCCCACCCGAATTGTCAAGGCATGCCGAAATCGGATGTGCTAGGCCTACAAGGCGCATAACGGTGGCACAACGTAATCACGCTCCCGGCGGAAATCGCACGGATATCCGTGATGGAGCGAACGCAAAACAAACAAACAAACAAACTGTATATACTCGGCAAAACCGGTTATCATCGAAAGTTTCCGTGTATTCTTTCATTTCATTGTTAACTTCTAATACGGCATATACTATTTGTTTGTTAATGTGTTTGTTCAATCTCCAGGAATTTTACTTTCACATTAGAGCAATATTTTTTATTATGTGTCTCTAGAAACAAACTTTTGTAATATGGCAAGTGTCACCCTAACTCAACATGACAATAGTCTGTCCACAAATTGGTAATCACCGTTGGAGGAGAGTATCTAGGAAATTACATAGTAGATCGCAGAGATCTTTGGAATGCAAATTCTTATTAACACCGACGCTATAAACATTTATATGTCTTTCTAAAAATGTTAGTATTTTTAAACGTTTCCTCTATATCTTATAGGCATACCTCTCAATTGCGTAAAAATATATATTGATATTTTACACTATTCATCCGAGTCTACTGGTTGATCCAACAATTTTTTGTTTTGTTTTTCATGAGTATAATTTCAAATTACTATAATACGGAAATCATGATATCCATGAGTGCATACGTACGTATTTTATCGTTTATTTAGATATTTCATTGTAATTGTGACTTCGTGAATTTATTTTGCAAGAATATATTGTCATCAGGACAATTACTGTCAGTTGTTTAGTATGTTTTATTGGACGAGGTAATTGTTTAATTTTAAAATAATAGCTAAATTATAGTTTACTCAAAGGCGAATAACTATTTCGATGTGTGATAATTGCGTTATCTTGCTGGTTTCTAACTGTTTACATTCATATATAATTTAAAATGAGTTGCCTGCCGAAGACGGATGTGTCGGGCCATTGGCGCAAATTAAACGGCGACACAACGCATTTCCATTCTCTGGACTACATCCTACTGGAAATTTAGAGGACATGTCCTGCTAAAGAGAATTCAGCAGGAGTTTGAGAATGAACGCTGAAGAAGAAGAAAATGAGTTGAAGTGCAGATTTATTACAATGCAGAAAGTTACTGTTTTACTCTACCATAATTTTTATAAAGAATCTAAGATGGGTCATTTGTATTGACCCTCACATTTCACTTGACATTTGAACACAGTTGTGTCGTTCTTGCTCGTCGTTTTTAGATATATATGTAACCTTGATAAAGGTCTTTTGGTCGAAACGTCGATTTGTGTGCGTGATTATGTGTGTGTCTACTCACTAGAAAAACTTCATTGCCCCGTTTCAAGCTTTCCTGTTGGATTACAGTTTTGCGTATTGAATACATTTTATCAAGTGTATTGTGATATTAATAACACTAAAAAGCGAACCCAATTGGTTCTTGTTCTGGATAGATCATCTTTTTCCCGTTGGATTAAACGGTATTACAAATTCACGTATGTCAAGCAAGACAGATAAAATTCTAGTTGACGACTTTGACATAAGACTGGAGATATCAAAATTGTTTGCTAAAATGAACTTGTTTCTTTTGGGAAATTAAACGTAAAATTGCAGATCGATAGTGATATTGACATATTTATAAGTTCTCTGTGGAAAATTGTAAGAACCGTTGACGTCACTTTCAGAAAAATCTTAGGCCGCAGGAATATCATTTGTAAAAAGCCACACTTGACTGGTGACTGAAGTAAAAACTGAGACATATCCGGAAGCGGAGAAGCCAAAGTTATAATATTGTATATTTGGAAGAATTCTGTAGCAATGTTCACCACACAAATACCAAAAAATGGCAATCAGTGGACAGTGAGCATAAAAGAAACATTCCAAGAAACTAAGGCCAACGAATGTAAGTACCAACACGGGCTGGAAGTGACAATATCGACCTAGTCCATGAAGCTGAACTTATTTTTCAATCAAAATGTACAGATGGCAGTGACTACCATACTGAAATAAATGGACATATTTTCATTCATTTGATGGAGAACATATTTCTTTCATATCTAGAAGTACCATCAGGTTTTATAATGGACTTTATCATAATGGACTTCCTATCGTAATACAATATCACATGAAGACAAAATACCAAATGCATATAATACCACATTAAGATATGGTTTACTAAGGAAAATGTCCACTTCGACGATACGTTTTTGAATCCTGAATTATTACAGCTTGTGAAGAAGACAAATAACACAAACCTGATAAATAATTCAACAATACGGTCACACTTCGCTGCCACTCCCTGCATATCATGCACATCTTAACCCAATAGAATAAGTTTGAGAACAGGGCAAGTTACCGAACAGAACACAACGTTTAAAATGAGTTATATCGAAGCTCTGACATGTGAGTACGTCTCCAAAATAGACGTTCAGTTTTGGAATGGATCATGTAATCCGAGAGGAAGTAGACTACTGACAGCGAGATTGATTACAATTTCTGCATTCAGTTAACAATAATCAACCTCTTATAATCATCAGATTCGGAATTGTGAAGAAATTATTTCGTAGACAGACCTCATAAAGGCCCTACATAAATAAATATATGTTGAGTACACCATTAGGTACATATAGAGTGGCAACAAAATACATCTCATCTAATATCGGCTAAAATAATGCAGTATTGAAGCGCAGTTAAGAAACTCTACAGTTTAATTGTGAACGAAAGGCAAACTAGCTACTGCTTATTGCAACGACGTTTACTATTGCACATAACTCAAAACACATGCAAAAATTTGACATATCAATTATTTTTAAGAGATACCCCTTTGAATACAATGCTACTTGACAGTAACATGTTTACTGCAATATCTAAAATTGACCCAACTTATTTGCAATGGACCAAAAACTTCAAAGGATTTCGCCTATATTCTCAACATAGAACAGTTATGAACTTAATGATAACAGTATTTTTGTGTTGGTTAAAATCTAATATTGCATGCCAGAGATCAGTGAAATCTAACATACACGTTCTGAAATATTCGCTTGAAAGTGTGTGTGTGATTAGCAATTTAGTAACGGACTATATCCTGAATATATAACAGCAGTAACGTGAATATGAAGTGATAACGTAGAAGTAACAATACAAGGATAATATAAAACGTAGAGAAAATAACACAACGATACGATACAACGTAGAGAAGATATGAATACGGGTAAGGTAAAACAGAGAAGTGATAATACTAAGTATGATGACTAAAATAATCCCATTAGATGTGAGCAGGTAGCTCTTGACAGCATAACCTTTCTGACAATAGAATATGTTCTCTTAAATTTTGTAATTAAAGCGACACCGGACTCATGTAAGGTTGTCGTAAAGGTATGGGTGTGTAAAGGGGAGGGGTGTTCATCCATGCATGTTTAATCCCCTAAGGGAGGCATTATCCTCAGTATCACCACATCCTGTCAGGATCACAGCAAATATTTCAGGGTCAACTATTTCACCATTCAACTGACAGATTTATTGACCCATCTGCAGGAATGGCACATTCACCATTCCTTGTCATCAAGAGTCTGTCACAAATGGCACATTCACCATTCCCTGTCATCAAGAGTCTGCCACAAATGGTACAATGATCTAATGTCCGCTGGTCTGCATCTCTTTATCGTCCAAGGGGATTGTTTGCTAGAATATAAAAGTAAGAATTTGAGACAATATCTTCTTCTTCTGCGTTCGTTCTCAAACTCCTGAAGATTAGCAGGATGTAGTCAGGAGAACGGAATGAGTTGTGTCACGGTTTACAGCATTGCTGCGATATCTGCGCCTTTCGACCTAGCACATCCGACTTCAGCATGACTTTATATCGCTGACCCTATATGGGATGGGACAGCCAACTCCATCCCATAACCTCATTAGTCGCCTTTTACGACATATGTGGAAGGTAAACAGTGTTGCTGTTCTTTGCCATCCTTTTGGGCTCCGGCGGCACACGGGCGGAGACAATATCTGATAAGGACGATAGTTTTCTACAGATGCAGGTTGAAAAGAAGACAGTAGCCCTAATCTTTCCACCTTTAATTGGAATTCCAGGACCTGTTTGCCACAGGAGTGTAAAAAAATGAAACGAAGAAGGCATAACACTAAGGATAAGATAGAATGTAGAAACATCATTTTTCTTTGTTTTCATTTGGATCTATTTACATTGATTATCTCTACTATGTTTATTAGAAATTAGAACGATAACAGCAAGAATAATAGTGATTAACAAGAATTATTAAGGTAACAATAAAAATTATAGCAATAAAGACAAGAATTATAGAGATAACAACAAGAATTATAACTATAAAGCTAAATAATACTTGGTGACCTGTAAAAAAAAGTCAGTTACCTATTATTTTTTAAGGCACCAGATGGACTTCAAGGACATTATATGCACAATGTCTTACACAAGCCAAACTAGTTTGAGTAGCACTGGGTTAGCGCACAGGTCTAACCTACGTTGTCATGCGTAAACATCAATTGTAGAAAGAGGTGAAAGTTAGTTATTCTCCTCGTCTTTCTCTCTCCCCCCTCCCCCTCTATAACTATCATCAGTTCTGATTAATGAAAAGTATTTCATTACAACTTTCACAGCTATGTCAATTTATGTGTTGTTTTTTCTGGAAAGTAACATTACCCAAGCTATTGCGGCTCTCGGGACACTGACAGCTAACATTGTGTTTGCAAATCTAGTAATTAGTAATAGCTTAGAGCAACTCATATCGATAATTAGATACTAATTGGAAATATTATCTTCTGCAAGGGGACTCTGGAGAAATCTGGGAAACATCACTCACGTCAATCAATCAATCAAGTGCCATGCCGAGTGGCGTAGGCGATCATGCTTCTCCATAACTCTCTGTCTCTTGTGTTGTTAATAAGTTCAGTACAGTATAACTCATCCATACATTTATCTCGTTGTCTTCCTCTGTCTCTTTTTCCCTTGATCTTTCCAGTGGTTACTAAATATTCGTCACTTTTCTCATTACATGCCCTAATAATCTTGATTGTCTGTTTCTAATTTTCGCAATAATGTGAGGTTTTACTCCAGCATCTCTGAAAACGTCTACATTGGATTTCTTGGCTGTAGATGGAATTTTCCCTCATAAAGAGACACATAATTATGTTACTTTCCAAATGTGTATAATATGTGTGTATTTAACAAAGATAAACTAATTGGCAAGTACAACATT
The DNA here is from genome assembly GCA_034231615.1 of Meghimatium bilineatum. Classification (NCBI taxonomy): domain Eukaryota; kingdom Metazoa; phylum Mollusca; class Gastropoda; order Stylommatophora; family Philomycidae; genus Meghimatium; species Meghimatium bilineatum. The sequence continues at coordinate 26,467,153 of CM067318.1, forward strand.
AATACATTGCTAGTCCAGATTTTCGGAATGATGTTAATTCGGAACCATTTTATAACGACATTTAAAATGTTTAACAGTTACTGAAGGGAGACTCGCTACTTTATTGTATAATCATGATCAAACGCCACTGTAAGACCTACCAACAGAATGAGAACAATCATTTTTACGCATGTTTTTTATTGGTGATTGGTCAAGGTATAAGAGTAACCCTCAGAATCTTGTACTAGTTTCAAAAGTAAATTTAAGTAGGAAGCCAGAGGACAATTTAAAAAAATTCTTTAGATTAACGGGAATTGAACCAGTCCGTTCAACGGCACCAAATCGCCTAGCAACTATTGCGCACGCGTTCTTCCGTACTTGGCTAACCGCATCTCCAAAAAAAGATGCGATTTTGTCAAGACATTCAAAGCGTGCACTTAAAGTCACCCGAACGGACCAATCGAGACAAGGACTATTACAACAACAACAAACATTCCGTACAGGTATTGAAATATCCTCAGTAACAACAAACATATAAAGTGACTCCAGATAGTGGCTTAATATCTAAGGTCCTTAGGGAGGGTTATTCCTCTTTCAAACAATAACAATCACCTCTCTATCCCCTCCTTGTCGTGTTCCATAAGCCAAGAACAGTCAGAAAAGTAAATGCCACGTTAAATGTTCATTTATTCTTTACATTATTCCTTTATATTCATTTTATTTTAATTTCGTCTTGTGTTTAGTAGCAAACGCTATAACTATTCTCTATAAAATGTGATTTTGTATGTGTTTTGTGGTGTCTAGAACGAATTAGTTGGATTTACATTGATTCATATGGAAATAATATCTACGGTTTTTGTTGGTTTCCGATTTCACCGTTTTCGGACAGATTTATCGAAAAAAACCGAGGTACTGTGTCTCGACTCACCTTTTAATTGTATCTCTGCAGTATAGTTGACTGACAACACATGCGGGCGTAGGGAGTTATAAGGATACACAATCGCTCTGCCAAATATGAATGTCAGTTCCTGATGATGAATTTTGATCTAATAATATTATTAATTAAACGTTTGACTTTCATTATATGAATATTCTGTGCTTTCAATTCATTCTTTGATAAGATCATTTATAATTCCATTTCTATTTCTAGATTTAAAGAAAATCAACTTAAATTGCCGTTGTCCGATTCTGTGGTAGAACGGTACAGAGCATTTCATGAACAGTGTACGTCTATTGTCAATTCCACTTATGCAATTAAGCGTCGTAGTTGGGTGTTGCAGTTGTCTGTCTTTGGCTATTTTGGTCGTATTGGCTATGGCAAGCCCGTGTCCCTTTAAAGTTTCTTTGATTGTTTCCACCCATCTAGATTTTTGTCTTTCTCGTGCATGGTAACCCGAACTTCTGGTGCTATTTATACGAGGTTGTGTTGGTTGCTTCCAGTACAATGTGGATAAAAATTTCCGTTTTCTGTCTTAATGTAGTCTTGACATCCCAGTTTGCTGTCTTGATGTAGTCTTGACATCCCAGTTTGCTGTCGTGATGTAGTCTTGATATTCCAGTTTGCTGTCTTGATGTAGTCTTGACTTCCCAGTTTGCTGTCTTTATGTAGTCTTGACATCTCAGTTTGCTGTCTTGATGTAGTATTGACATCCCAGTTTGCTGTCTTGATGTAGTCTTGACATCACAGTTTGCTGTCTTGATGTAGTTTTGACATTACAGTTTGCTGTCTTGATGTAGTCTTGACATCATATGGTCTCTTTCTTTCCTGATATCTTCATTTCCTCGCCTGACCCATCTGATGACATTTATAGCTCAAACATCTCACTTCACACGCTGTGGTCTTTTTCGCCAGCATCTTTGTCCTGGGCAATGTTTGACATTTCTAATATGGGGTTGGCATACACATAATGATTGTCAGTTGTCGTTATATCGACGTGCAGATTGTTCAGTGTTTGAATATCGACGAAAGTAGGTAAGCCACGGCATTGGTTTTCTGAAATCTTTTTACAAAATCTCTCTATTAAAGACGCTTCCTATGTATCTGAACTCTGATATCTGCTTTAGTTTTATACCTTTGATAGATACATTTAACTAGCCTGGTGTTCTGTTCAATTTCATAGTCTCTGTTTTAGATGTGTTTAATTTCATATTGTATTGTTTGCAGGTTGAGTGAAGCAGATTTGTGTGTCGCTTGTACTTCATTTTCAAGTTCGTATATTCGTATATCAAACTTTGATCATCTGGAAATAGCAATTCGTTTAATGAGCTGTGCTCTTCATTTGGTGTCTCTGCAGTGGTGAATCATTTTCTTGGATTCGCTTCTTTAGTTCGTGTATGTTAGTAACAACCATGTTGACAGCACACTGACGTCTGTTGTGTATGCTAGTAACAACCATGTTGACAGCACACTGACGTCTGTTGTGTATGTTAGTAACAACCATGTTGACAGCACACTGACGTCTGTTGTGTATGTTAGTAACAACCATGTTGACAGCACACTGACGCCTGTTGTGTATGTTAGTAACAACCATGTTGACAGCACACTGACGTCTGTTGTGTATGTTAGTAACAACCATGTTGACAGCACACTGACGTCTGTTGTGTATGTTAGTAACAACCATGTTGACAGCACACTGACGCCTGTTGTGTATGTTAGTAACAACCATGTTGACAGCACACTGACGTCTGGTGTGTATGTTAGTAACAACCATGTTGACAGCACACTGACGTCTGTTGTGTATGTTAGTAACAACCATGTTGACAGCACACTGAATAATTTGACGTCTGTTATTCCCTCCGTAGTTATGATTATACTTTGGCAATAAACTACAGAACGGTCAAGGTACTGGGTTCTAAACGGAAACTTGGCATCACCACAGTGCAGAAAGCAATAGAAACATTCTGAACGTATTTATATTGCCTAGAAAATAAATTACTACAGCCACAAAAGCGAGGTTAATGTCTTGAGTAGGATATGTTACTAAATTTAAAGTTCAGTTATATCATTTTGAAAATGTGTTTGGAAAACTCTTAAATATTGGTAGGGAAGAATTCAATTCAAACATGAAAGTAAGAGAAAACACCAAAATAGCAATATGTTTCTACAACGCTAAGAAGATGGACTTAGATCGGCCACGCACTTAGAATTAATAAAAACCGAATGCCACTACAATCATTAAATTGGTACCAGATGGTAAAGAAAAAGTGGAAGACCAAGAAAGTCTCTCTCATAAAAACCATTAAAAAGGGTATGAATATGGGTCTCAACAACATGCAAGACTTACACACAGTTGAATGCACATCGTCCGAACTGGAGAGCTTTGTTTTCTACCTTATTTCCGTATTCGACGCTGAAAGAACATAGATAGATGCCATTTGAAAATATCATTCCTGTTTTACAGAAACTACACAATCCACAATTGCACATGTTGAGCAGATAATCAAAACAACATACTGTGGCGTGCTAGTTATACACTCATCCTTGCGAAATTGTTGACCATCATCTTTTTAAATGTCCAGGGTTCGATTTTAGAAGAAATGCTTCTCCTGTTAATGCTAGATACTATGCACACCATATATGGAATAACTCAACAGCCCATAGACACAAAAATATATCACATAATGGCATTGAAATAAAGAGTATCAGCCCATAAACTGCTGGATCAGCAACGACCTACTATTACAAATGGCACATATAACACACAATATACAAATGACACTGATTGCAGAAATGACACACATCTCGCTAGTGTATAGTATGAATGGGACATTTTACGAAGGAAATATATTACACATGACACACATCTCGCCAGAGTATTGTATGAATGAAACTTTTTATCAATGAAATATCACACCAATTACACACATCTCGCCAGAGTATTGTATGAATGAAAACTTTTACAAATCAAATATATTACAGCTGACACATATCTCGCAAGGGTATTATATGAGTAAAACACTTTACCAAGAAAATATCTTACCAGAAGCACACATCTCGCCAGGGTATTGTAGGAATTAAACATTTTATAAATGGAATGATGATGATGACGTTCCTCCTTCAGTAGCGAAGATGAGCATGGCATGAAAAACAATAAATGTGATGAACAAGCAGAGAAAAAAAACACCATTTGTGATTGTCTAATTTGAATTGCGAGTTTGTAGATGCTCAATGAGTCCTATTCGTGCCAGGAAAGTTCTATTGCAGTGCATGCAGGGGTGCAGAGGGTCCGGTGTAGGAGAGATTTATCCTTCTGCTTCTGTCGCTTGTAAATGGTCCTCGGTGTTCTTTCTTGTTTAAATTCAGTGATGCCAGCAGTGATATGGGTGTGCCAAGCTGAGATGTCAAGGACTGTAGTCTCCCAGCAGCTGATATCGATGCTACAGTGCTTGAGTGAGTTTTTTTAGTTGATCCTTGAAGCTATTTTTCAGCCCTACGCTTGAACATTTGCCATCACACAGCTCCCAATATAATAATCTCTTTGGGAGGCGCTTGTCTGACATACGGACGATGTGGCAGTACAGCAGACGTGGGACCTAGTCATTCAGTACACCTAAGTTGGGAATATCTTATCAATGACACACATGTCGTCAGGGTATTATATGAGTGAAACATTTTACAAATATAATATCTTACCAATTACGCATATCACATCAGGGTAGTGTATGAGTGAAACATTTTACAAATGAAATATTTTACCAATGACATCTCAAAGACACAGCTCGCCAGGGTACTGTATGAATGAAACATTTTACAGATATAATATCTTACAAATGACACGCATTGGTTAATCAAACATATTCCTAATGATATTAATTTTGTAATCATAAATTGTTCCTAGTTTGACAAGAGTAGGAAACAAAATTAATTCAACTTACGGTAAGCTTTCAAAATGTTGCTATAGATCGCTGTCACAAAAACAGATACGTCCGGCTACACGTAGCAGGCGTTAATCTTGTCGGAATTTTGCTGTTTACAGATGTTTTCATGTAACCCACAAAATCATCTATTTAAACTAAGTTATGGAGAATATACATCCATCTAAAAGCAACCAACATTTACATTACGAAACATCGAATTATCTGAATATTCATTGATAGCAAAACAAGATCAATATTAGTTGCAATGTTGTCGTTTTCCTTTGTTTGATACATTTTTTTGTTATAACTTGTATTTTACAAGACTGTCACAAGAAAACAGTGCGATCTTAAAAACACAAATCTCCAGTGATTCTTGTGTTTATCGTATTATGTGATAGATCGCTTATCTTATTATACCTTACTTAAAGTTATCTGTCTCTGTAATCTTTCATTTATCTTTATCTATGTTAACTGAACAATGATGCTTATTATCTTGGACAATATAAGATGGGATCAATAGACGATATTACTAGAATAGCTGAAGCTTGATTTCATACAAATTACCGAAAATACACGGACTGTTTTGAGAGAGAAAAATGAATGCCTTGTAGATAGCGAATAACACGTTGTTACTCTTCTTTCTCTTCCTCGTTCTCCAGCTGAAGTCACACGCTGATTTGGATTTCATCAATGAACTGTATTGATGAAATCAATACAATAATCAGCCCCAATACAAGGCCGTGGAGCGTGTCCACTAGAGCTGTTTTCGATGACCATAGTTTTCTTTTTGTCGTGTGGTAAAGTCAGCAGTTCTGCATAATATGTTACGTGCTCTCTGGAGACTGTCTTGGGGACAAACATTGGTGTCACCAACTTATTAATATTGTTCTCGGTTCTTTCTCAAACTCTTGGTTAGCAGGATGTAGTCCAGGGATCGGAATGTGTTGTTTCTCGGTTAAAAAATTGATTGAGACATATGCACATCATCTTTCTGCATGGGTTTTGAGTAAGACTTGTGGATAGCACAGCTAATAATACCCCAAAATCCCTTAGTCGTCTTTTAGGATATGCATGACATGTCATAATGTAAATTACAGTACTTCCCTATGGTGCATCGGTAGTATATTGGCATAGAATTACGTTAATATAAGTAAAAGTAAAGTTAACCCATAACATTTATTAATTCTGTAGAGGTGTAAGATGTTAGTGATCTCACATTTCAGTGTCCCTGCTATATGAGGGCAGTAGCCATTGTTTCTCCCTCGCAACAATGTTCCGGATTAATCGGGTACCAAATTAAGATCGGTCAACGCAAGAGCCGTTGTGGTCTGAAAAACTATTCCGCTTCAACTGGAGAATGAGCCCAGGACCACTCATATGCGAAGGAAGTGCGCTAACCACTGCGATAAGAGGTCACCGGCGTTAATGTAGCAATGACTGGAGGTAATTCATTTCTACATGCATCTAGTAATAATACATGGGCATGAACGTCTTTCGCTATGTCCACAGCGATACAGACAACAACAGACATGTATAGCATGCGTGACCATGGTTAGCTTTGAGATTTATCACCAGTTTATAAGCACGAGAACAAGTTATCTCGTACGACATGGATACAATTATGTGAGCCTAGAGGCTTTTGTTTCTCTCCACCGCAGATAAAGTTATATGAACCTGGAGCCTTGACCTATGTATCTCTCCACCACAGATACAATTATGTGAACATGGAGACTTGACCTACGAATCTCTCCCCCACAGATACAATGATGTGAATTGAATATTTTTTTGTGTGGCCCACTGGGTATCGCTTGGCTTTCAGTGAGCTAACTCCTTTCCAGTGTAGGAAAGTTTCCCTAATTCATATCTGAGGCGGATCTGGGAATGCGGTGTTAGGTCCGTATTTGATAAATGGCATTTAAACAATGGATGATATGCTAAGCATAAATCCTGTCCCCTTTACCTTCGCAGAAGATATGGTATCCATTGTTTGACACTGGCTCGATCTAGGAACCATTGGTGATTTTTAAAATAAAATAGTTTCAATTCAACTTGTAATTGAACCTTGGATCATGCGACTAGAAAACCAGTGAACTAACCACTGAACCACCGTGACCTACTGCATGCTATACAGTATATTCTCAATTATATTTTTACATAGTTACATTTTTGCAAGGTTTTTAACGTTAGAGCGAACATCAGCGTCACTGAGGTAACATAGTTGATAATGAACTCGCCTCGCAAAATCAACTCGTCAAACTAGATAGCTCGACAGTCAACCAACCACATTGCACTGGCGATATGACCGTATGTATTAGTGGCGCCTCAAAAGTCAACGATAGTTGAACAGCATTGTCTTGTACTGGACGCGTTTCAATGAGTTATTATACACAATTTATTGCACGAGCAATACATAGCTATATATTTGGTTCTTGTTTGAAACCCATGTCCTCTTATTTGATTATTTCCAATGACTATGTTTATCAGCTTATGTTTATCACTTATTAATTTAAATATAAATTTATGTAAAACATAGCTAAACATAACCCATGACGTTAAAAATGAATATGTCAATTAGTTATTGATTAATTATTGATATAATACGGAGATTAATTATTCCTAAAATAAGCAGGGAGACACGGGTTCCAACGAAGAATCATATTTTCTTTAAAATCTTTCTTGCAAGACAGCACGTAGATAAGTACTGGGGTTTTAGGTATTCAACACCCCCTCCCATCCCAGAAATCAGAAGATTACATGTAGTACTAGGGATCAAGAAGAAAAGCGGTGACCCATTCCCTCCTTTCCTCTTTTCTTCTAGAGGCTTTCCCAAATGGTCACCAAAATTGGACGAAAACAGAATTGTTCACAGAAAACAGAATTGTAAATGGTGAAAATCACCTTTTAAAGTAAACCCTCTCTATTTGCCGAAGACTGTTTCCGGCCTTGCCTGACAGAAAATGTATAAAACACAAGGCAAGATGTCTAGAGCACCAACGATGGTCACCAATGCACTTTAATTTTCCAATAATATATTATTTATAAATATTTTAAAACCATCTTGTTACATATTTTATCCTAGAAACGGTTTTTCAGCCTATTACTTATTGATTTTCAACTGTCATGTGTTCCTATAGCCTCCTCACTTTCCTCACGAAACTTCGGAGTTTATCCTCCGTTTCCAGTAGAACTAGACACTTGACCGCGCCTACTTGATGTCATGTGACACTTAGAATTTTTGTGAATAGCCTTCCATTTTAAAGGCACTCAAATCGCGATTCCAGTTTCGGAGAACAAGCCAGATAACACTAAAAATGATTACATTAAAAAGTAACTTGCTGTACTTTCCTTTTTTTTCACTCTTTTATTCTTTTTAATTCTTCCTCCTACCATCTTCACACGATACGTACGTTTGTATGTAAAGTATGTTATCTGTTGTTGTTTGTCAGCCATGGTTATTGCCTTTTGTCAAAATTCCTTTTCTCTTTGTCTCTTGGTCCTGCTTCCCTTCACATGGGCAAGTTCACTGTGTAGTGTATGATCTGTGTCAGAACTCACGCTGAAGTATACACTTTCACATGAGGGAACTCACTGTGTAGTGTATGATCTGTGTCAGAACTCACGCTGAAGTATACACTTTCACATGAGGGAACTCACTGTGTAGTGTATGATCTGTGTCAGAACTCACGCTGAAGTATACACTTTCACATGAGGGAACTCACTGTGTAGTGTATGATCTGTGTCAGAACTCACTCTGAAGTACACACTTTCACATGAGGGAACTCACTGTGTAGTGTATGATCTGTGTTAGAACTCACTCTGAAGTACACACTTGCACATGAAGGATCTCACTGTGTAGTGTATGATCTGTGTCAGAACTCTGAGGTATACACTGACATGCCACATATCAATTCTGGTAGATATGCCCGGAAAATCAAGGAGAAACCTCATAGGTGTGACAGAAGAATGTTGCGCCATCGTATCGATTTGAATTCTCTCCAGCCTCTCAATCTGCGTTTGACTGGATGTGATAGCGGTACCTACATATTCAATGACAAGGACGACAATAACCTCATATAGAATTACAAGAGGTGATTGTTTAACATCAGTCACTGCTATCACTCTCAATGCTGAAATACCTTTGCTGGACTTTGTCATAAAATGATTAACGCGTTCTGTCATAACATGATTAACGCGTTATGTCATAACATGATTAACGCGTTCTGTCATAACATGATTAACGCGTTCTGTCATAACATGATTAACGCGTTCTGTCATAAAATGATTAATGCGTTCTGTCATAACATGATTAACGCGTTCTGTCATAACATGATTAACGCGTTCTGTCTTAACATGATTAACGCGTTCTGTCATACCATGATTAACGCGTTCTGTCATAACATGATTAACGCATTCTGTCATAACATGATTAACGCGTTCTGTCATAAAATGATTAAAGCGTTCTGTCATAACATGATTAACGCGTTCTGTCATAACATGATTAACGCGTTCTGTCATAACATGATTAAAGCGTTCTGTCATAACATGATTAACGTGTTCCCGAAAGCAGAAACAGGGATAAGATCGCAGATCCATTTATTGTAGTGATAAAGTCCTGACTACATTGTACCCTCTCATCTCTACCGTTGGTATCGCAGACTTTACACTTTTAATCTATCCACGTAGTTATATCTCTTCATATAAGAACCCCCTCCCCCCCCCCCCCCCCAGAAAAAAGATGTGTGTTGTCCTTTTAGCTATCCATGTCCATGGTATACTTAAAATTCTTCTGCAGCATCTCATTTCGAAAGAAATGATATCTGCTGCTGTTGTACTTAATGTCGATGCCTCACAACTTGCCATATATATTTTTATATATATATGATACTAAAAAACTGCTGAATTCCAACTCTGGCCTACAGCCTGTGGTATTCTTGACAGATGCAAGGTCAGTGCTTCTAGCTCTCCAGTCTGGAAAACTAACAGACTTGAAAAAACTACTTAGCGAATTGTCGTACCAGTATAGGGTAACCATGCAGTGGATACCGTCTCACTGTGGAATACCAGGAAATGAAAAAGCTGACCAACTGGCTAAGGAAGGTGCTGCCGAAGACCAACCAGATATACCAATCACATACCATCAGAAAAAACAGATGATCAAGTCAATAAGAAAGCGACAAACACCAACACAAGATGACTATCACATTATGAACAGATCAGAACAAGTTATAATTCTACGTCTCAGAATAGGACACAACCGACTCCGCAGTCACATGTATACAAAGTTCAAGATTGGCAACACGACCATGTGTACATGTGGACAGGCAGCACAGAGTGCCAAACATATACTTCAAGAGTGTTCTGAGCATGAAACGCTGAGGCAGACATATTGGCCTGAGGAAACAACACTGGAATCAAAACTCTATGGGACACTGTATGAACTACAAAAGACAGTGAGTTTTATTAAGGAGACAGAATTACAGATATAGACATGTTTCAAGTGAACGAAATAAGAAGAAAACTACTAGATTACTCTGTTAAAATTCCACCAATGCAAATTTGCTTTCGATTACTTCCCAAAATATTGACAATCTACTTAACAGAAATATTGTTTTGAAAATTACTTACATGTAGGAATTACATGAGTGATCACTACGCCCTGAATATGATATGGGCTCAGAGATGACATGCACACCAGAGTGCACCGGCCGGCGCCCCATAGTTGGTCGAGCATCAGGGTCAGTGAACCACAGCTGGCCAAGACCCTCAGTACACTTCCACGCAGTGGGCCTGGAAACATGAGGTGCAGCAACCCTGCTGTAGCCTGGCCAAGTACTAGAGATCGAAGATACGGGAATGCCAACGCGGCCCAAAATAATGCTGGCTAAAGACGGATGTGTCAGGTCGAAAGGCGCAGATAACGCAGCTTTCTGTAAAACATGACACAACACTGATCACCCTCATATGTCCTTCTCAGGACGGTCAGCGGAATGCTGTCAGAAGGTCCGCCACTAGGCGTACGAAGAAGAAGAAGAAGTATATGATATGGTAACCAACATTTGCTACTGTATTGTACATTGCTATCTATGTCTGCACAGGATGCACTCGTTTAGAAAGTGTAAATATCCCATCCAAGTTCTTACTGTCGTACCACTTTACCTCATTTTATCTTTATTGACGGTATGTGTGTAGCAATTTTTCTTGTTTCTTGTATGTAATAAGGCTGTTACTGTTTACATGTACGTCTATGTATGTCTAATCAAACTACTTGATCTTGGCAGGTAACAGTGTTCCATTTCTTTGCTCTCTTTCGGACCAACAAACACACCAGCGATCAAACTACTAAACTTCTAGTATCACTACCATACATATTTGTATGCTTTATATGCATGGCGTAAAATATTCTGGTCAGAAGGTATATGCATAACAGACAAATATATAACATATAGACAAAACAGACAAGGACATAACATATAGAAAATTATCTATGTTTCTTTAATGCTAGTAAGAAAGCTATCCAATTTGTGTCATGTGTTTTCGCAATGAGATGTTGGTTTCTTACTCGTAGAAAGAAAGATGGCAAGAAAATGTATTTCGGGCACATAAAAATGTTTGCGGATATAGAGGATAAAATTTGTGTGGTTGTCACAATTCTGTCTTTCAAATGTTTTTTTTTTTACAACTGTATTGCTTGGCCCAAAAGGGTGAAAAGATAGCCATGCATGTTGTAAGAGGGAACTTACAACGTGTAGTGCTGGAGTTGGCATGCCATCCCAAAAATGGTAAACGTTACACAGAAACATTGCTGAAGTTTGATGTGTCAATCAATCTATAACGCGCAGATATCGCACTTAGGCTGTAAAGTATGATATAACACATTCCGTTCTCTACGCTATAGCCAACTAATACGCAGGAGTTTTAGAACTAATGCACACGATAAATAAATGTGGTGCCTAAAATAAAGGATGTGCTTTAATAAAAATTTGTTTTACTGAAATGAACGATTTCTTTCGTTCTTTTGTGTCGTGTAAAATATATTTTTTTAAAGTAAAATTAGCGGAGCACTTCAATAATTGCAATTAAAAGAAACAGATTGCATGACATAAATTGGAAAATGACATCTGCAAATACAGTACATAAATAAAATATATAGGAAGAAGTCAATCAGGTTCTGCTGTGTTTAAAACATCCTGAGCGTTTCTGTGTCAACCTAGGGTTATAGTTCAGAGTGCATGAAGAGTGATCTGAAATTCTAGTTCAGAGTGCAAGAAGAGTGTCACCGTCCTATTTCTATGCCTGTCATAGGAGACGACTAAGAAACGTTGGGGGAGGGGTAGACTGACAACCTGCGTTCTGTAAAAAGAGATCTTCGTCACTGCATAATTTGCTACTATTGTCTACATATGCATTTTGTCAAATGGTATATGTAGATGAGGAATTAATGCAGAAAAGTGGAAATTACATATCTGTTCATATGTGGTAAAAGTGGAAATTACATATCTGTTCATATGTGGTAATAGTGGAAATTACATATCTGTTCATTTGTGGTAATAGTGGAAATTACATATCTGTTCATTTGTGGTAATAGTGGAAATTACATATCTGTTCATATGTGGTAACAGTGGAAATTACATATCTGTTCATATGTGGTAACAGTGGAATTTACATATCTGTTCATATGTGGTAATAGTGGAAATTACATATCTGTTCATATGTGGTAATAGTGGAAATTACATATCTGTTCATTTGTGGTAATAGTGGAAATTACATATCTGTTCATATGTGGTAACAGTGGAAATTACATATCTGTTCATATGTGGTAATAGTGGAAATTACATATCTATTCATATGTGGTAATAGTGGAAATTACATATCTGTTCATATGTCGTAGACTCATAGGTTACGAGGAATGCTAGGTATGCCATCACTTCACACAGGTCAACAGAGCTGACAAATGAATGTCGAACTAGTTGGTCCAGAGGTATATACAACACTCCTGATAGGAAAGAGAGATATATACAACACTCCTGATAGGAAAGATATATATATATATATATATATATATTTATATATATATACAAACTCCTTAAAGAACAGAGAAATATATACAACACATGTGGCAGGACAGAGATATATATAGCACTCCTGGCAGGTCGAAGTGATCTTGGGAAACTACTGCACTGGAATATCTCCCTTCGGAGACTGAACATGCATTCATAAACCCCTCCCCTCCGTACCCTAATAGAACCATGAATATCAGACAAAAAAACCTTATATTCTTCTTCTTCTTCAGTGTTCTTTCTCAAACTCCCACAGGATGTTTCTTATAGCAGGACAGTGGTCTAACTAGATTTCCAGTAGGATGCAGTTCAGAAAATGGAAATACGCTGTTTCGCAGGCTTTTTACGCAAATGGCCCGACACATCAGTCTTCGGCGGTAAACCTTATACAAGTTTGGTGTCACCTTGGCTACTCCACTGAGAAGGACATGTGCCTGTATAAGATAGGCTATGGAGAGTTAAGAGCTGCCTGTTCACAGCTAAAGTGTTTACTTAATCATCATTATAACATTCCTGAAATAGACAATACCAGCACGAAAACAGAAGCTTGAAGAATAACACATGAGTATTCAAATGGTTGAGAGCTGGAAAAGCTCTTTATCTTCAGAAAAGAAATTACTGAGTTTCGAGAAAAATGTCTTCGTAGGATAACTAACACCCATTGGAGTGAATTCAAATCGAATGATAAATTCAAAGAAGAGACATCAAAATGTCATCACAGATGTTATCAGAAAACGCCGTTCGTCTTACATCGGACATGTCCTACACTCAGACACAAACAGAATACACCACCAATGTCTTGAATGGATACCTACAGGCAAAGGAGCAAGGGCTAGACCAAAAGAAACACTCAGAAGAACAATACTTATAGAAAGTAAAACAACCAATATTCATACTATTCAAGAACTGCACAGAATAGCTTTGAACAGACAGAATTGGAGAGATCTGAACTCTGCCCTATGCGCTAACTTCAGCGCAAAAGGAATGAAATCAAATGGCGCTATTAGTCGCCACTAATGTACTCGCGTCATCAGTACAATGTGGAAGAGCAGATTTCTAATCGCGAGTAAGTTCGACCCATTTGTCTGTGTGTGGCTGGTCCTATATCTATTCTACCACAACATGTCAGATAAAATATGTAGTTGTTGATAGGAAGTTGTGAAGGACTTGATCGACAACACCAGCAACAATAACCTTTATAGAACCTTTGATCTTGAAGCACATAGCGTTGATGTGCAGCGAAAGCTCTTTTCCAATTTATGTAGTTGTGTTTTCGAAATTGATGTGGGTATGCTTGCCTCCCATGGGTATGGTCTGGAGATAAAATGTACTTCAGGCGTGTCCAAGCAAATGGTGGTGGCTGGCTAGAAATACGAAATGATGGAGACGGAATGATAAAGATAATGTAAATGGGGTATCAGAGTGGTAAAGATGGGACAGCAGAGTGGTGGATATGGGACATCAAAGTAGTGGAGATGGGACATGCGTATTAAATCATGTTAAACAAAAATACATGATTTCACAAAAAATGTGATATGAGAAGGGAACTTGATTTCATAAAACATGTGATATGGGAAGGGAACTTGATTTCATAAAACATGTGATATGGGAAGGGAAATTGATTTCACAAAATATGTGATATGGGAAGGGAACTTGATTTCACAAAACATGTGATATGGGAAGGGAACTTGATTTCACAAAACACGTGATATGGGAAGGGAACTTGATTTCACAGAACATGTGATATGGGATGGGAAATTGATTTCACAAAACATGTGATATGGGAAGGGAACTTGATTTCACAAAACATGTGATATGGGAATGGAACTAAGTCAGAAATGGGAAATGTGAGATTTCTGAATATGAAGTAGAAAAGTTTAATTGACTAGACGTAACTTCGTCCGTGTTTTGTCGGGGCACGAAACAAGAGCAAAGAATACCGATACTGTTACCTGCCACGAATGACGTAATAGTAGACTAGGGAGGTTACTAGGAGTGGAGTTTCTGTCCCAACCCATAAAAGGTCAAAGTGACCTAGAAATAGTTTGAAGTCGGATATGTTAGACAAAAGACGCAGACATCGCAGTTAATCTGTAAACCATAACACAACTCAATCCGTTTTCTGGACTACATTCTGCTAATCTGCAGGAGTTTGAGAATTAAAGAATAAGAAGGAGACTTATTTAAAAAAAAAAAGAAGTGACATCTCTGCTTTCATAGATAGCCAATACAATCTGAAAGTTTTCTTATATTTTGAACAGATCACACATTGTTTAGCTGCGGCAGACATTATGAATTAGATTCTTCTAACATAAACTTTTAGAATCTGAATGAGAACCTCGTCAAATCTCAACATAAGCACAAAATCAAGGTTTGAATAAGTCATTTTATTGAGACTATGCTTTTCTTTTCATAAACACAAAAATATACACGTAGCGGATACATTGAGACTTGGTAGAAGCTGTTCATAAATGACGTTTGACATTTTGTTTTAAGTCCCCCCCCCTCCCATATCAGCAACAGTCAGGAATTCACGGAACAGCTACAGTAGTGAAAATTCCTGCTATATTATTCAAAATTGTATTGACCCCCTCCCCGCCTTTTATTATTTGTTTGCAGAATGCACTGTAGATACCAAATAAAAATATACAAAATACTTGATATGCAAAAATTTAGACAGAAATTTCAGTTTCAAACAATTTAATTGATATATACAAAACTATTGTAAACTAGAAAAACAAAGTTACAGCATTTAAGAATATATATTTTTTTACTCGCACCATGTGTATATGAGATGTGAGCAATGTCATCAGAAATGGAAAAGCAAATATCAGCATTCGAAATGAAAGAATATTGTGGACAGAAAGACGAACCAAAGCAGACGTCCGCAAATACAGAACATAGAAGACTGGCTCCTCAAAACAATAAAACAAGCGTAATTTAACCAATTCTTTTTTATGGACGTGAAGCATGGACTGTAAAGAAGAAAATGCAAAGCGGATTAGAGGCTACAGAAATGTGGCTTCTGAGAAGAACCATGGACAGCCAAGGAAACTAATGCAGAGGTTCTCATTGATGCTGGCGTAAAATGATCAATCATATCAAACATTAGGGGCAGACAGTCAAGATCTCTAGAGCATGTGTTGAGAAGAACACAGCTTGAACACTTAATAACCACTGGAAAGATCAAAGGGAGAAGAGATAGAGGACGACAAAGAGAAAATTTACTAGATGGGCTTGTATCGTTTTGTATAGACTTCAGCTTTCGGCTTAGTGCAATGCCTATTGAAGGAACTTTCTACTCAGCAGGGGTCTATGATTGTATAGATGACATGCTACTAAGCTTCGATAAGAGAGGCTCAATATAACTGCATGTCATCTACTAAGATCTTCTGTTGAATGGATGGTTTGTCTAGCTGACCATTAGTGGGACCCACAGACGCAACCACATACGTGACACCAAGAAAAATGTCAGTTTGTACCATGTTGAGGACAGACAGAGATTGCTGAATGTCCATTTCAGTCAACCTTAGACAGTTGAATGTCCGTTTCAGTCAACCATAGATAGTTGAATGTCTGTTTCAGTCAACATTAGACAGCATGGTTTGAGAGTATATACGAAATATTTTTGTAAATAAGGTGCTACAGATATCACGGAGGCAGTTCAGTGGTTAGAGCACTGTTTTCTTAACCGGGTGACCTAAGCTTCAAGTTTTAGTTCAACTGAAAATATTTTTAAAATCACAAATAACTTCTATTTGAATCGATTTTAAGGAAGTGAGTACCACATCTATTAAAGGTAAAGGTTGCGGACGGGATTCTGATCATATCTCTAGGTATGCCTTTGGTCAAGCAAAAATACCTACCTAACAACTGCTCCCTAATACACCTCAATGGCGTAGAAAATCGAAACCTTACATGGTGACAGTACATTTATGCAGCGCCGATACTATGAACTTTGACGCCCCGGGGAGCTCCTCCTTGCTCTCGTTACGTAAACTAATGTCATTGTTGTGACTTTTTTTTCTTTCCTTTTGTGTGTCCATCGTGTGGTCACTTCCTAGTGTCAGTGCTGCTGAGGAAATATAGTAAGTGTCTCATCCGCACTTTAATTTGTTGATACTAGTTTCAAAGTCGCCTTTGGATAGGTCTGGTGCAGTTCTAGAAAGGAGAATTCCCAGACTGTTTTCTTTAAGAAAAAAACAACAAAAAAACAAACTAAAACAAATTTAAAAAATAGCACCCGCCAAAAAACAAGTAAATTGTTTAATCTTCAGATTAAACTGAAAAAAGAATAATATCAATCTAATTAATGATAATCTGATTTGGCCATGCATGATACGGCAATCTTAATTTCGATTATGCGTTTCTGAAGCAGTCTTTGGAATACATCAAGAAAATTATGGCTCAAATTTCTCAAATCCGATATCGCTTTTGCCCATCAAGATTTAGCATTCATCCTTTATAAGTGATGTCTTTGCATTAACGGAAATATTTGATGAGAAAAGGATAATGCTGTAAAATAAAGGAGTATTTGAAATGGAATCCAGAAATATGTGTATTTTGAAAAGGCCAAATGTGTTGAAAATATGAATATTTTAAACTATTACAGAAATTATCGTAGCAGCGAAATATTCCTAGATTTATAGAAGAAATAGTTATCGTGTTTAAATTATTTGCTTGTAGCCACCGGTTCCCAAGTTGTCGACCTTAACCATATTGCTGGAGTTGAATAGAGGATATAGTGAACATGAACATCTAATCTCCTTCCACTTAATTACTTTGAGATTGCACGGACATATGGGTGTGTGTTCGTCCATCACAAGTGATGATGGCCATTTGTTACATCCACGCTTGAAAATTCAGTTAAAATTATGTCCATGCCTGATAGTTCGTAGATGGCTAATAAGCCATTTCGAGCTCTAAATGTCATTGGACACTTCAGGCCATACTGGTCGGATGTGTCAGGCTGAAAGGCCTAGATATCGCATCTGAACAGTAAACCATAACACGATGAACTACATTCTGCTAATCTGAATGTGCATTGAGAATGAACACAGAAAACGACTACGCAAACTATGAGCGTACATCAATCTAGAAGCATACATCAATCCCAATGAAAACCAAAAGGCAAATAATACAGTCAACGTCCTAACCAATATTGTGTTATCAATGTCAGACATGGACACTAACTAAAGAACAAGAGAGAAACCATACTATGTATGAAATAGATGCCTGAGAAAAGCAGGGAAAAAAAGATCAAGTGAGAAATGAAGAACACACAGTGACATTTGGAATAACGTCAGTTTTCAAATATATTGTTAAACATATACTGTAATTAATAAAAAGGAACCGCATATTGGAGCATTCACAATGAGAATGGAGACACCAAGACGTCGATGAAGACGAAAAAGAAAGTGGATTGAAGGAGAATGATATTAGGTCAGAAATAAAGACCATCTCAAGTCGACTACACTGAAGGACAGCAAACCAATTGGTTTAGTAACACACCAGCAGAAGATCGCGCTACAAGGAGAACCAAGAATTCGACTGGTGGATACAATCAAAGAAATCTTACAGAGATACACGCTGACCATCACCAATGCAACACAAATGTCCAAAGATAGACACCTCCAAATTCCCCCATGACGCTTAACAGAACAAGTGGAAATGACAATAGATAGATTGAGATAGACGTATTGGGAATTGAACTCTATGTTTGAGATTTGATTGTACTGCCTATCAATACCGATGTATTATATAATTTTTTTAAATAAAGTGTAAAAACTTATTATCAAAGACTCGTATTTGTGTCACAGCACTCCATGATATTTATTTTTGTAAATACATGGTAAGATTTACGTTCGTTTGTCGTTGTATTGTATATAGATTTGTTAAATGTCATTGTATCTTATATCGATTTGTTAAATGCCATTGGTGAAATCACCTGTCTTGATGACTGGTAATCATGTAACTGATAAAATATGATCTACATGTGAAATAAAGCTGTGACTTTAAGGTGGTACTTTTCAGAACTCCTTTTCGCGATAATTTGATATTGAACGTAAGGTTTTGTGTAGCAAATAAGATTTAGTCATTATAGTATAAACTATTTTCGTCTTGTGGTGTCGTACAGTGGGCAGTTGTGTACAATATATTTTGTTTTCTAGAGATTATTCTAATTGACACATATAGGTGTCATATGATATAAGGTCAAAATAAGAGATAAGACTTTTATTCGGTCCAAGATAACTTCAGAATATACATGAAACATATAACTATAAAAATGGGGTTTTTAATAGAGAAGGCTTGTGATATAATGATAATAATTTACCAGAAGTATACTGTCATACAGTGGTAGGTCTGGTAGGTACCGGTGACACCACAGACCTTCCTCGTTCTGAAGAAATGAAATATAAATAATACCTGCCAACTCTGGCGACCGCAGAAGTAATCAAAGCGACGGCACTTTTGGAAAAAATGGTATAATGTATGACATACTCTGAGATGTAAACGGGATTTCTATAGTTTACAGAAGTCTGCTTATTGGCGTGCTATTTGTTGCATGAATTTCATTAGTTGTTCAGTAGTTGTACAAGGTTGATGGTGTTTAATCTCAATTGTTAAATTTATTTATACGTGTGGCCAGACTGTCCAGATATTATTATTTATTAGTGTCAGGAGAAGATGCGGGATACAATTGTCTTAGACAGAGCTGATATCCCTAACATTAACACTATTTTGACGGAGACATAGATTCGTTGGGCAGATCATTTGGAACGTATTCCAGATCATCGCCTGCCAAAGATACTTCTCTGTGGTGGGCTGGAGAAACAAGTGGTGAAATGCACCAGCTTAACTGCAAAGAGCTGCTAGAATGTCATGGGTAGACCAAAAACCGTCTACAGAGGTCATTCCATGCCCGGACTCTCCTAGGATATTTGTGGCTCGAATAGGGCTTATTAGCCATTTACGAAATCATAGGCATGGATATATCTCTAACTGAATTTGAAAAGTGGATGTAACAAATGGATGTCATCACATGTGATGAACGAACAACAAACATTTATTAGTGTGACCAGACCGCCCAGGCTTATTTATTTTCTAGTGTGACTAGGCTCTCCATATTTCATTATTTACTAGTATTACCAGGATGTCCATACTTTATTATTTATTTGTGTGACCAGGATTTCCATATTTAATTATTTACTAGTGTGACCAGGCTCTCCAAAATGTATTATTTGCTAGTGTGACCAGGCTCTCCATATTGCATTAATTTCTAGTGTGACCAGGCTACCTAGACTTCATTATTTATTAGTATAGCATGACTAACCGCACTTAATTATTTACTATTGTGATCAGGTTCTCCATACTTTATTACTTACTAGTTTGACTTGCCTGTCTACTTATGTGGCTGCAGCTGTGGGTCTCACCAATGGCCCACTAGATATACCATCCATGCAAAAGAAAACCTTAGTGGATGGCATGCCGTTATATTGAGGTAATCTTCTTAGAGAAGCTTCATGGCACGTCATCTATACAATTGTGATTTTATTTTGTTGTTGAAATGTGTTTCATGTGTACCTGAATATATATGTATGCACCCTCTGTAGTTGGGAGGGAGTCAGAGATGTGCTGTGCAGCACTGGGGAGGAGGAAACTGACAGCACTGTTTTTTTGCTATGGCTGAAACTCATCATGGAGGCACAGTGACTCAAGACGTGACAATTCTTTTGACTTGAACATTTGGTTGCATGCCTGGAGCAATAGAGAAGTTCAGCATAACCAGTAGTCAATTGGTGGCGGGGAATGAGCACAGTGAACCCTATCTTGGTTACAGTGGCTAAGAGCAGTGCATAGGTTGAAACCTACCTTCCTGGAGGTGTGATAGTTATTCTCTGGCTCTGTCCTGGGGTGGGCCGAAAATCCACAGATTTCTAAGCAATATAATGCCATTTAATGGCATTAGGTCAAAGGGCATGAGCCCATGGACCGCTGGAAATGCAACCAACAAACCAACCAACTTGGCTGTCCAAATGTCATTATTTATTACTGTGACAAATCTGTCAGACTGCAAAATTTACTAGTGTTACCAGGCTGTTCTGACTTTATACCTACTTGTGTGACTAGACTGTCCAGACTTAACTGCTGACTAGTATGGCATGGCAAAGCTGTCTAGACTTAATTATTTTCTCTAGTGACTAGGCTTAAATAGTTACTAGTGTGACCAGTGTCCAGATTTCATTATTTAGACTTAATTATTTTCTAAAGTGACGATACTTAAATATTTACTAGTGTGACCAGTGTCCAGATTTCATTATTTACCAGTGTTATTAACCTGTACTGGCTTCATATAATCAACAATTTAAAACATGAAAATAATTGTAAAATTAAATAAATTTTTACATTGGGTAAAATAAGAAAAAGCCACACTTTTAAATGGAAATTTCCGTGACATTTCACGAAACTGAAATTTGTCATATGTTATGTATATATATACATATATAGACATATAGACCTTACAAAGACAACAATTTGAAGGATAGCTTAAACAAATTGCTTTTTGCAAACGACCAAGTGCTAGTACAAGGGTCGTGAACCCATGGCTCTCGAGCCAGATGTGGCTCTATTGATAGCTGCATCCTACTCGCAGACAAATGTTTGATTATACAAAAAAATGTTTCTTTAGACTCCTTTGATCTACTTATTAATTGCATATCAATATTTCATTCTACAAATGCGCTAAAGTCTACTGCAGCTCAGCATCAGAAGTCGCATTAATGGTAAGAAATACTCATTATTGATTAGCAACAGCATAACAATATTATTTAAAAAATTTCAGAGACATAATTATTGTTCTTTTATTGTTGAAATGACACAAAATGCTCATATTTAAATGAATTTGTAGCTTTAAACATAATGTATTGCTCTCACAGAATTACATTTCAAAATATGAGGTGTCCATGGCTCTCTCAGACAAAAAGGTTCCCTATTCCTGCGCTAGTAGAATCATCAGAATAGCAACTACAAAGACAAAGAGACAGATTACACCAAACATGTCAAACCTTTAACACGAATATAAATATAGAGAAGACCGAAGTAATTAATTTAGGAAGAACAGAAAGAAACACCAATATATATATATATATATATATATATATATATATATATATATATATATATATATATATATATATATATATATATATATATATATATATATATATATATATATATATATATATATTGGAAACAACAGATTTAAGCAAGTGACAGAATTCACATTCCTAGGAAGCAATGAAACAACAGACGGCAAACATACACAATAGTAGTAGTAAAACATACCAAGTACTAGGACAAATTACACCATTCTTCAGAAGCAAAAATGTAGATCTAACACCAAAATAACACTATTCGAAACAATTATTATACCAACGCTATGTTACCAATACTAAACATGGACAACGACATAACTTGATAAACTTAAACTTGTGACAGATGAAATGACATGCTTACGCAGAATCCTAGGAGTATCACTAAGAGACAGAGTGAGAAATGAAGACATTAGACAAAGATACCAAAGATACCGGTACCACTCCAATTTTGGAATATATTAAGAGACAACAGATGAAATAGTTTGCACACATCAGCAGACTACCATCAGACATCATACTACAGCAGGCTATGCTACATAGACACAGTGAAGACAAACCTAGAGGCCAACCATGAAAACGATGGACCACCGAAACAAAAGAAGCGACAAACTCCATAATATACTCAGCACATAAGATAGTCATCTCCATAAAACGCTTCTACTCCTGACGCTGAAAGACAACAAAGGGTTTAGCGAATAGATAGATAGACCTATCAAGTGACATATTCTTTCCAGAACGTTGTCTTCGTCGTGGATACTCTGAACATCTCTATTTCCCGGGCAAGCAGGCCTGCATTGTCCAGGGACATGTGCATACATTCTTCGATGTCGCTGGTCCATCGTCTTCTTGGTTTTCCTCTTCTCTCCTCTGGCACTCTCCCCTCCAGACTCATCCTCTCGATACCATCGTGTCGCTTTAAGTGTTCAAAATACTATAGCTTCCTTCTTATGGTGGTATTTAGAAGTCAGCCTTCTATTATTTTCAGTAATTTCTAAATTTCAATGTTCTTATTTTTCTCCGTCCACGATATTCGAAGGATATTTCTTTAACACTTCATTTCAAATGAATGTATTCATTTGGATATTGTCTTGTTTAAAGTCCAAGTCTCGCATCTATATGTTACCACTGGGAAAATACACGATCTTAAAAGTGTTACTTTAGTGTCGTTATTGCTATATTATCATATATTTCCCATTTCTGTTAATTTCTGCTGCAATTTTGAGTTATTCTAATGTCGATGGAACAATCCCTGGAACTGTTTATGTTTTCTCTCAGATATTCGAATGTGTTTATCCATTCTAGTTCTATATTGTCTATGTTGTTCATTGGTTTTATCTATGTTTTGTCTGTTGTCATAGTTTTTGTTTTCTGTGAGTTTAGATGGATTTTGGATCTCGCTGTCCTTCTTTATTGTTGTGATTAGCTGTTTCAGTCCCTCAGGATGTCAATGACATTTCACGAAAGTAAAATTTGTCAAATTTGATATAAGTTGTCAAAATAGCAACCCTGTTACAGCCTCTTGATAGTGCAGCAAGCCTGGAGCCGATTGTAAGAACTACTTCTTGACCTCACATGCCTGCTCCCCATGTATTACTCTGTTTTGTATTATACCGCTGCTGTATTGATGGCTCTACTACAACTGATACATGGCAGTCATTGACCTACTTCTTTAAGGCGGAAGAACTCACTCCACAAAATGTATAGAAATGTCAATCATTTATGAATATTGTGAAGAGAACCATGACAGTTTTAGTGGATGTGTCATTCTACAAGGACGAATCGCTTTTGGTTATTTGTAGCCAAACGTGAGAAATGAATAACAAAGAATATGGAATCAGTCAGAAAAGACATTTGAGAATTTCAATATTGAAACAATCACTATCTAACGTGAGCACTTCTACAGATTGCACTAGAAGCAGATCGAAGTAATTTCTTTGCACATTTTATTTGTATGATTAAAGTTAATATTCTTCAGTATTACTTCTAAAATGTATCACGTTCTATTGAGTGTCCGTGAGCATGGCAGATTGTCAACGGGGAAAAGTGTACTTCAGATTTTG